>VZTE01003864.1:612868-652333 GCA_013397775.1 Eulacestoma nigropectus | reverse complement strand
GGAAGGGAAGGGAAGGGACCTGCACTGATCATCTAGCCTAACTGCCTGGCCAATGCAAGGCTGACAAAAAGTTAAAACATGCTGTTGAAGGCATTGTCCAAATGCCTCTTAAACACTGACAGGGCCTTAAACACCTCTCTAGGAAGCCTGTTGCAGTGTTTGACCACCTTCTCATCAACTAAATGTTTCCTGATGTCCAGTCTACACTTCCCATGGTGCAGCTTTGAACCATTCCCCTGTATCCCATCACTGGGTAGCAGGGAGAAGAGATCAGCGCCTCCCTTTCCACTTCCTCAGGAAGATGTATAGAGCAAGGTCTTATTGCTCTTGCTGTTTTTTGCATAGAATTGTACAGAATGCTAAATTTTGTTCATTACTTTTCTTCTGAAAAGAAAACCCACAACAGATTTTTACAGAAAATTCCTAACATGTACTACATTCAGTTCTAGGTAAGGAGAAAGCACAGGAGCTGTGCACAATTTCAGTTTTCCTTAGCAGTGTCAGAAAAGGCTGCTCTAAGATTTCATAAAACAAATTGACCTTGTGCTGTCCTCTGTAACAGGGTGAACTTCACCCTATAGTAGTAATGGCAGTAGTAACGACAGTAATTGCCAACAGTGCTATTGGACTGCAACCAGCCAGGACAATTTCAGGACAGCTACTGAACAGCTCAAATCACTGAGCAAGCAGATGCTTAGCAGGCTACCAGTATATCTTTCAGTTATTGACAAAGAAAATCTCCTGGGTACCATTAGGGCACCCTATCGCTGTTGTAAAGCTGCTTAAAACAGAAACTATCAGGAAAAATTACTCAAAAAAAGCCCTAAACCAAAAAACCTCAAAAACCAACACAGCAAGGAACAGGCTATTATGGTGCAACTCATATTGTCCAGTGTTAAAGAGTTCTTCAAGGTATATAGTGGCAATAGGAAGGTCCAAATAAGGGTTGAAACACCATCTCAGAAAAGCTATTTGCTTTATTCTTGCTGAAGATTTGTAAGAAGCTTGAATGCATAAATGGGTGCCTAGCATGTACAAGGGAAATACTGAGTTGTCTTTTTTACTGCATTTTGTTTTTGCTGCAAGTTTAAGAATATATAGGGAAGGGGTGAAACAATAGATTGATATGCAGATACATAGATATTTACAATGGAAATATTTGCCTTTTGATAAAGGAAAAAATCTTGTGAAGCAAAAACTGTTGACATGCTCAATGATGTGCAGGCAAACACATCTGTCAGAATGAGTCCCTTTGTATGAGCAATTTTTGTTTATGCCTCTGCAAATACGTGCACATATATCACAACCGCAGAATATGCTGATTTGGAAGGGACCCACAAAAATCACCGAGTCCAGCTCCTGGCCCTGCGTAGCATCTTCCCCAAGAATCCCACCACGTGCCAAAAAGTATTTTTCAAATGCTTCTTGAACTCTGTCAGTCTCAGTGCTGTGACCATTTCCATGGGGAGCCTGTTCCAGTGCCCAACCACCTTCTGGGTGAAGAATCTTTTTCTAACATCCAACCTAACCCTCCCCTGACACAACTTCAGGCCATTCCCTCAGATCCTTGTCACTGGTCACTACAGATATCAGTGCCTGCCCCTCGTCTTCCCCTCACAAGGAAGATGTAAACCATGATGAGGTCTCCCCTCAGGCTCCTCTTCTTCAGGCTGAACCTATCCACAGTGCTGCTTTCCAGCATCTCATTCCCCATTCTGTCCGTACATCCAGGGTTGCTTCATCCCAGGTGTAGAATCCAGCACTTTCCCTTGTTGAACTTCATACGTCTAGCCCTCTGATTTGTCGAGGTCTCTCTGCAGGGCCTCCCTGCCCTTGAAGGAGCCAACAGCTCCTCTCAGTTTTGTATTGTTTGTGAATATATAGAGGTATTCTTGTAACTGTAAATTCAAAGCACATAAATGGCTGCCTGCTTTTGTTTCATTTTTTCGTGGGGAAATCCTTAAGATCTATGACTGTACAACAATACAAAGCTATACTGCGCAAAATGGGATAAAATAAAATGTTCACATACAGATCAGCCATTAACCAGCTAACCAGGAAAATAAAGATGGTGAGTTACAAAAGTGTTACTTATTGGAGGGCTTAAGACACATGGAGGTTTTAAGGACCTCTTTGAAAAAGAATTGCTCTTTCTGGGTACCACTAGGAATACAGTAGTTAATATAGACATCTGGGTTTGGTTTTGGTCTTAATTTCAGTATATTTTTGTTAATAAAGATTATTTCTAAACCACTTTTGAGGACAGAATTTTTATTCTGACGTTGTTGTTTATTTTTAAACAGTGATATTTATTTGCAATACTTTAAATAGACTACCTGCAAACAAACACTCTAGCCTTGATGGGTTTCCATCAAAAAATTAAATATTACATTTATATTACATAGAAATATGTAAAAGTGCAGTGTGTAGTGATTACTATCATACTGATGTTGATCAGCATGTGAAAATTGCATTTAAAATTGTGAAAATTGCTATTCACTGTTAAAACGATACACTTTTCATAAATGGCATGCTATTTTTAAGTGAATAAATTTTCATATAATGGATATGGGATATTAGAGCAAAGAAAAAAAATCAGAATTAAAATCAAACTTTAAAGAAAAGAAATTTTTCCCTTTGCAGTGCAATAACTTTATTAAATTGTTTACATTTTTCTCAATTGAAAGCAAATGTGAAATGAAATTTTGTGTGTTGCCAAAAATGTTCAAATGGAAATTCAGCAGCAACTGTCAGAAGAGTTTTTCTATCTGTGTAAGTGTGACATGTCCTCCTATAATATATATTGAGCTCTGTCAGGAGACTTGAGTTTGCAGTTAGTTTTTCTGATGTGAGTGTTAGTTGGGAGTGAGATTTTTCCCTTCCATTCCTAGCTGACGTAGCTGTGTTCACATAATTTTATAGCATAGACTTGGCTTTATTCATGACACATAAAGCTAAAAGCTTGCATCAGTCATTGCGAGATTGATGCCTTTGATTTTAAGACCTTTAAGACCATGCCTAAATTTTCAATAGTGTTTTGTTTATAGACACTACATTAGCTCTGGTTCCTGAGTGAGTCTCTAAAGGACAGCAGAAATAAAAATTATAATTTAAAGTAATAGGTATTTACAAAGTGTGTGGTGCAACTTGCAGGAATTTATGAAGCTAAGAAAAGAGTCTTATAAAAATCAGGAGGAGGAGAGGATTTTATGATCTACAAAATCCAATAGATACAGCCATACAAGATGCCCAAACAATTTGTACCGGTGTAAATGAAAGAGTTTTCTACTTTAATAAATGCTTTGGGGAATATGTGGCAAAAAGGTTCTTGTTCCTTTTAATTTTAAAGTAGACTACCCCTCTTAATTACTGCATTCAGGCAGTCACGTACCACATATAACAGTTTTAGCCGATGAAGTCATGGAATGCTTTAAATCAAAGCAGGCAAGAAGGATTTAAAAAGGAGAATATTATATTTGTTGGAGTTTTCTTTATATCACTCTATGAGAAAATAAAAGATGAGAGAAATAAGAAAGTCTGAGAATACATCTTATTTAATGAAATTAATGTACATATTTTATTTGGAGTTTATATTTCTTGGATTAAATATGTTTATTTAGTAACTTAAAAAGCAAGGTATATTCAAAGCATGTTTTCATTTTCAGGACATCTTCTCAAATAAAGAATTAAATCCAAAAATTCGGTAATAATCAAAGTAATTTAAAAATCAGTCATAAAATTATGATGTCTTTCCACTGGGATCTGGATATTTTCACTTGTGAAATACCGTAGTTGTGTCATTTCATTATGTTTCTTACATTTCAAGGAAGGTTTTTTTTGCTAAACTGAGGTCCTTGGAATATGTCCAAATCAGTATCTTCAGTTTTTTGACATTGAAACGCTGTCTGATGAGTAATGCAGTTGCTTTTTTAAAAAAACCAAACAAATAAACAAAACTGTAAAGCTTTAAGGATATCAATTACTCCAGAACACCATTACTGTTCAAGGATATAGGAATACAAGATATAATTCAAGTCAAATGTCAGCAATAATTTCGTCACATATGTGCTGGCACAATGTGTGGAAGGCACTGAAAACTTTAACCAAAATGTGAAATAGAAATAACAAACATGCATAGAAAAGGAGATGTAAAAAGTATTTTGAATTATGGCTTTATGTAGAATGAAATGAAACAGCAATTTCACTACCTGTCCTTCTTTTAAGGCATGGAATAAAAATGCTAAGTTGGGATACACATTATGTATAACCATCAAACATTGGAAGAACTTGATGGCATTCACTCCTGGCCTTGCTTATTAGGTTTGACATGGGTCAAAGCCTTCACCTGAGAAGCTGTTTTAGAAGCTTTAGAGAAGTTGCTCGTGATTTAATGTGCTGTAAATCAAACTGAAGTGAGATCTACCTTTACCGAGACTTGCCATGGAACCTAGTGCTAGGCAAAATTTTTCATAGGTAAAAATTCTTTCAGAATATGCTAGGTTGATGAGATATGATGGAACACACCAGTTTCTTTCCAAGATATTGGTGAAAACTTTGTAATTAGCCCCCCCAATTTTACTTTATATTGCATACAAAAATGGGTAGCTACATTATTTCCAGTGGCATATAGACTTGAGGAAATTCTACTTCCACGGTCGCCTTCCAGTGAAGTAGTTCTATTGGTAACAGTTACTTTGGGATCTCAGATTGCCACTTTTCTCACCCATCGAGGCATATTTATGCTGATTATGGCCTGGAACAGATGGCTTGAGGACTACTTGTTCTTGTGGGCCAGGGGCAGCACTCATTAATAACCTGTTGCTCCAGAGTGTACAAGGAATGGTCAGTAATTTCTGTAGGACACCTCCTCAAGAGACATTTAAAAACACATATTCACTGCTCCCAGCTTGGCTCGCCTGCTCCAACACAGAGGGACATCTTGAAACCCAGATGTAATTGCTAAGTTCTGCTTCTGACAAGTTGTAAGCTCAGAGGTTCAAATGATGAACTGTGTTTTGATTAGGCTAATTCATAGCTGTTGGGGTGTGCTCTGGCAGAGCATCCTCCTGGTCGCTCCAGAGACCCCCTCTTGTCAATCTGGACAGGGCTCTCCCCTGGACTGATGAATCAGAATCAGAGGGTGGATCTCTGGGCAGTTCCCAAGTTTAAGCCTCGCACCCCCCCAAAAGCTAACCATGCCTCTTCTTCCAGAACCCTCCAAGCTGCTCGGCACCCCATAGGTGCATGCTGACTGTTTCCCCCTTGTTATCCCCCCGTTGGTTGATTGTACCCTGATTCTTCCCAGTTCCCCCTCTCCTATTGATTCTCGCCCTAAACTCCACCCGGTTTTCCTCACCTTAAAACCCTCAGCGCGGGTCCTCTCCAGGAGTTATCTCTTCCGCCCGGATCTGGCTAATGAAACCTGCTGTGGTCCAAGGAAGGATACCCCTCCTCGTTCGTTCTTCGTCTCCAGGGTTTTCGGGCTTTCACCACCTCCTCCTCTGCCCTGAGGAGAGCGTGCAGCTGCCCGCTTGCGCGAAGCCCCAGCTGCGGCGGCTGCGGAACCGAAGGGGCGGAACTCGTGGCTGCAGGCTGAATCCTGGGTCGACTGCCTAGCTCTGACAGAGGGGTCTGGGGGCAGCTAGCCCCGGTCGTAGAGTCACATAGCTGTCAGTATGGATGAACTGATGTGGAAATCACTGGCAGAAGAAGCAAAAATAAAACTTAATTTTCACAAAATGAAGGTCTTGGTCTGAACATTTTACAGTCTAAACAGATGATCGCTTTTTAGAGAGACAAGAGTACAAAATCCCCTTCAAAAAATGACAAAAGCTTCTGCTTAACTTTTCTTTGATTCAAGGTGTTATATTAGTAAAGACAACATCAACAAATCTCTGAATGTGGAAGCAACTCCATCATCCCAAGCTGTAGTTAAAGAAATGGCTGCTTCTGTCTCTTAAACTTCATATGTATACGTTGCATTCTTTCTGTGTAGGGTTCTGGTGGATTTATAACATGTGACAGAATATCAGCAGCGCAGATTTCATGAGCCATCATTAAAATATGTAAATAACGCTAGTCTTAATATAACATAACATAAAATTTAATAACTTATTAATACCTCTGGTTTACAGATGGGGATTACCTTGATCCTTGTCACCCCTGGAGAGTCAAGAAATTCCATATAGTGAAAGCCTTATATGCCCCACATTAATAAAGTGAAATTTCTCAGCATTCCCAGGAGCTTTACAGTGAAATGTTATACCTAGTCAGAGTGCCAGTAAAGCAACATTATAGAAGGCATGTATTTTTTTAAGAACAGTTTATGGGTATTTCTTCTAGTATCTGCTACAAATAATTCCACAGATCATGAAAAAACCATTAATTTACATTCAGTTGTGGGGTTTAGATTTTAATTTAGGAGTTTGTTTAATTAAATACACTCCCTGAAATTTAGTTGCCAAGCCAGAAGGGAGGTTGATATGTCACCAATGATTTGCTAATACATCCATTTTGCAGTTGAATGAAATGGCTATTTGCCCTAGTGTATATTCATGCTGCAATGGGAAGTGTCCCATTGTAAGCTGAGGCTCAAGTGTTCAAAAATATTAATGCTGTCACAACTGGTGCTGTGGTAATGAGTCATAAATGATGACAAATGGAAAAAAAAGTAGTCTTATTCCATTTAGCCATAAAACTACTGTTTTCTTACAAACTAATAAAAGCACACAGATTAAACAAGCAATCAAACAAACAAAAGCCTGGAGATTGTTAGTTTTTATTCTCTTGTATTTAGTTTTTGTTTTAATTTCTATTTCCTGAAGTTGCAGGGTTTTATGGATTTTTTTTTTTAAGGGGCTGGCTATAAAATGGGAGTACTGCAGACCCAAGAATATAAATCCCTCTGTAAAGCAGTGAGATGGGTCAGAGCAGCAACTTATAACAAATAATGGCAATACTGTAATTTAAACAGATGTAAAGAAATAATAAATTTTAGTGGTGTCCTAGGTTACAGTGTAAGGTGTAACCAATAGTGTGTATTCTATTATCATCTTCGCAAGCTGTTAAGGCAGGTGGGGCAGTGTTTGTTTTCTCCTACCATGACTCATCCCTGATAACTCCCTCTGGGGAGGCTATCTCTGTTTAATGGGCAATCAGGGACCCACCGCATGACTCATAGAATTACAGCAACCCATTCTGAGATGCTCTGCCCAGAGGGGAGGAGCCAAGCATTCCCGCCTGGATATAATCTGCAGTTTGGAACACCACAAATAGCCCCTACCCACTGGGTTCCCAGAGGACAAGAGTTACATAACCACTGCTGGATGTTCAGGTGAAGACCAGACCCTTCTACAGGATCACCGCTTCAACAGGACCACTTCATCTGGACTGCTACCACCACCCTGACTAACAGTGTCAGGTTGTATCCTGACTCTGTCAGGGTTCTTGTACTATTGCATTTATTTTAATTTTCTTATTAAATTGTAATTCTGACTTGTGATCTCCCACTGGGTTGTTTTCAAACTAGTACCAGTGGGAAAATGCTGAAAAGCATGGGCTGTAGATAAATTCATCATAATCACTGCTATGCTAGTTAAATATCTACATAATAATGGGACACTACTGTGGATAAGTGAATAATAATATTGTCTGTCTCTGTGACTAGTGTTGTCATCATGAAACACAAATGATGGAAAACATAGCTGCTGCTGAGAGTCTCTTTAAAACCTGAGAGATGTCATCATATGCAGTTTACTGTTACTGTAAAGTTACATTTCACTGTCTTTGTAGGCAACAGGTTCTGGTGAATTCAGGGAAGACTTTCTGATAGCTGTTCAGGGCCTCATGAAGCAGGCCAGAAGGTTCAGGTGAACACAGCTTGCAGAAGTTCATTTCCAAACATTTTTTGAGTGTTTGAACATAGTTTTTGATACAATGTTCAGACAACCCAGTGAACTTACTCATAATGTGCTGCAAAACTGCAGTGATCAAGGTAGTTTCTGATCTGCTCATAGGGGAAAATTTTTCTAAACTTATAAAAGCAATAGTCTTTCCAGTAAGAGTAACTGAGAAGAATTATAGTCATGAATAGAGTTTCAATTATGAGTCAATAATTAAGACACTTTTATGCAGTAATCTGATATTTTCATTCACATTTATCATTAATTTTTAAAAGAAGTGAAAGAAAGAAAAGGCTTCTTTAAAGTTTGACACTATATCAGCAGGAAAAACAAAACAACTAGAAATTTTAATTTCAAACATCAAATAGATAGTCAGCTAGTTTAAGCACCCTTCCACAGCAGTCCTCTTGCAGCTGATGCTCCCCAGGATCTCTCCATGTCTTGCCTTTCCTTCCATTGTACAGCACAAATGGTTCTGTACTTGCAGGGTAAATTATACCTGGCTGAAAAAACAACCCAAAACTGAAGATGTTATTTTTCAGGGGAAACATTTACCCTGTCATTTCCACTATGGGTAAGCAAGCTTGTGAAACAACAAGGCTAGTGAAAAACCCAATAATCCAGGGTCAGAGCAGGCACTTCTGCACTTTTGAAAAAAAAACTCTTCTAACAGTGATCTAAGTAAGGCCAATTTATTTCAGGTGTCATGGCAGGTCCTTTGCAAGGAACTTGTCCATGCTTATCTTGAAAAAGCATAACGTGTTCTTCTTTATTTTCTGGTTGCCTTTAAGCTCCAGCCACCAAAGAAACACAAGTAGTAGAACTGACACCCTGTGTTCACAAGAAGCAGACACCTTCTGTGTCAGAAACTGGAAATTTGGCTCCCGTCATTACAATGTAGTGAATAGCAGATAAATGAGGGTCAGAAGCTCAGTTCTATTAGTATTGAAGGGTTTTCAGGAAAAAGTTTAAAAGGAGGTTTCCTTGTTTTGTTTGGTTTTGTTGTTCTGGCCTGGCCTAAGGTCTGACACATTTTAATTGAGTCTTCCTCATTCAAACAGAGAAATCCAGACACCTAACAAAATCATTGTAAATTATTAGTTTGATCAACAAGCACTACTCAAACAAAGCTTTGCCTAGAAGAATGGAGAAATGAACGGGAGAGCAGCCTTCTAACCTTTTATGCAGAGTTCATTTTTGCTAGTTTTGGATATCAAAAAGGCATTGCTGACAATTTTTAGCTTTTTGTCACTTCGGTAAATTTTGAGCTCTACATTGACTTTGTTTAGTTTATTCAAGGTTTACAAGGAAGAATATGTACAATTTCTTTTTAGACCAGCTAGTATAAGTGATAAAAGAGTGAGTTTTGAGGCCCTTGCTATCTGAAAGAGGTAGCAAACTTCTGTCGAAATACAGGCTGACAACATTTGTTCTGAGTTTAACTTAATTATGTGAGTTTCGGTTTTCTTAGTGCTTGACTAAGCTTTTGACAACTTGTGAAGTGGTATGTGAGTACTGCTGAGACCGAGAACAAGATGTTGTTTTATAAATATACTTGGCAGAGAAAAAGAGGAATTCATAGTGGAAATTAGCTTGTAAAGACTCAAGAACCAGGATCTGTGAAGTAAACTGGGTTTTGGCAAGCCCATTCAAATAAATTTACCTAGCATATAAGCCTGAGGGAAGACTAAATTTTCCCATTCACCCATCATTCATCTTCCTGCTCCCATTTCAGCTTCCAAAACCCATTCTTCCCTCAGGGAAAACACTACTTACTGTGACTTAGCTGGGGAAAAAAACGACATCAGTTCCTACACAAATCTAAAAATGCAGTATCATGACATCACTCTTAAGTTCTGACTCACCGTAAGCCTAGCCAGCTCCTGGGTACAGCTACACTTCTCTGTTAAAACAGAGGTTGATACGAGCTAAGTAGGCTTCTGCTTGTGGCCCTAGGGCACAAACTGATCAAGAATGACTGCAAGATCTTGGAGGCAAGTTCCTTAGGGAATTTCCCATGGTCACACAACAAAATAAGGAGAGTCAATGTGTTGTAGCAAGGTAAATTCATGTGTGCGTGTATATATACACACATACACATTTATATATATATAAATCATAGTGAGAGTTGTAAAACACTGAAGCAGGTTTCCCAGAAAGACAGAGAAACAGACCTAAGCAATCTGAGCACGAACTTCAGAATTATCCTTGATTAGAGCACACGTGCCAGGGACCAGCAAGGTTAGACACTGCACCCTCAGACACTGAACCCTAAGGGAAAGGGATCCTGGAGATGAAATATGCAGAAATCTACACCAGAAATGCACACATGCAGATGTCTTACCACTTTAGCACAGATGAATTAGGAAACATACATTTGTCCTTTGAGATGTCATGTACCTGTTCTCGTCCAGTTTTAGTGTAATGATAAGCTCCTTGTCACTCCAAGATCCCTGGAAAGAGGGTTGGGCACAGGGGTTGTTTTCTTTAAGCTGTGTCCCTGATCTTAAATCACAGTTCCAAGGAGCGATATAAAATAGGAATAGTCCATGCAACAGCTTCTTTTCAGTACTCCCACCTCCTATTTGCATCGTTTTTGTTTGGGTGTTGTTTTTTAATTTAAGTTCATAATCTTGGGCAGAAACAGATGTCTTATGTCTTCTGATTTTTTTTTTTTTTAATGAGTTTTACCTTCTTTTTTTTTTCCTTTTTAGTATTGAGGCCAGTTTGAGATTGCTTGGTGCTTAAGTTGCTTAATCTGTAATGGAAGAAAATTTTCAGGATCTCTTCGGCTTTGTGATTTTTACAACCCTTCCTTTTAGGCACAAAATTTTTACAGAGAAGAACTTTTTTTAACAATCCTTATTTTGAGATATTTTTACTGCCTTTTCATGAATTGTCAAGATGAAAATAACTATTAGAAAGTTCTAAAACCTAAAACAATATATATAAAAGGAGATAATCTCAATATACTTAACATTTTAAAATGTATTAATTTTCTCTTTTCTCCTTAAATGCAGGGAGTATAACATCATGAAAAGTGTGAAAAGGCTCCATTCTGTGCTGGATTTTATAAGAATCATAATAAAAGTTTTGAAATTCTATCTATTTTAGCAACTTGCTTAAGAAATCTTGAGACTCTGTGCATAGTTAACTATACGTAGTTAACTTCTCTGACATTTTATGTAAATAAAAGATTACTTTATTTTTACTATATTAGATTTTGTTTTAATGATAAATAGACATACTGCAAAATATACAAATCTGAAACACCACTAGAAACACAGGAATAAGGAGCTATCATCTACATCAATTCTTTACTGCCTTCTTCCCTTTACACACCTCTGATAAGATTAAAGTTTTCCTAATGCTTCAAATAAAACATCCTGGTGATCAGAAAACTTAGGACACAGAAAACGTGCATGGATTGAGTCATGGATATTTTCTACTTGTATTTCTCCAAGGTTTTTGGTAGGGTTGGTCACAGCCCACTTCTAGAGGAAATTACTGTGAGACAGTCTAGACAAGGTGTCCGTGCAGTGGGTGGGGACCTGGCTGCCTGGCCACACCCGTAGAGTGGTGGTAATCAGCTCCTCTGGAAACTGGCAACTTCTCATAGATGGGGTTCCCCCAAGATGGATATCGGGCTCAAGGCTGTGTGATATCTTCATATGGAAGTTGGGCTCAAGTGTATCCTGATAAAGTATGCCAATGATTACAAACTGAGTGGGGAAACAAATACCTCAGAACTCTGCAGGAAGGCCTGGATAGGCTGGAGGAGCAACAAGCAAAAGCACTGCACATGGCAACATATAACCCAGGAGCACAGCCCTGAGATCTACCCATTTGCATAGGAGCTTTCTGGAAAGGCACCTGCAGGTCCTGGCAGACAATAAGCTCAATGTGAGTGAACAGTGTGCTGCTGCAGCAAAGAAGCAAGTGGGATTCTAGCTTGCATCAACAAGGGCATCACCAGCAGAGATAAAGAAATTATTATCCCCCTCAATTTAGTGCTTGCCAGGCCACACCTGCAATACTGTGTTCAGTTTTAGTCTCCGCTACGCAAAAAAAGTTCTGGACAGGCTGGTGAGGGTCCAAAGAAGGGCAACAAAGATGATCAAAGGGCTGGGAAGGCTGTTGAAGAAAGCCTGAGGGAAATGGATTTTTTCAGCATGGAGAAAAGAAGGCTTGGGGAAGACTTTCTGACTATGATCCAGAATTAAAAGGGTGACTGTATAGATGGAGGCTCCCTCTTTCCAAGGAGTCATGTGGAAAAGATGAGGGGTAATGCACACAAATTAGTCCTGGGGAGATCCTGATTAGACACAAGAGGAAAATTCTTTACAATGGGAACAATCAGCCATTACAGTTATCTTCCCAAAGACTACTCTGGGACATTCTGTTACATTCCCCAACAATGGACACTTTTAAGATTCAGTGGGGCAGGGTGTTGGACCGTCCTGTCTAGGCCATGCTATGAAATGTTGGACCAGGTGATCCCTTTCCAACCTGGTATTCTACGACTCTGTTATTGAAAATCACTACCTCTCTTACAAGAAATACTTTCATTCTGGGAGACTGATAAAATCTCTGGGACATATTTCTCCTTTCTCTCCTGGGACACCAACTCCTATCTTTAAAATAAAATAAAAGCAGTCCTCCAGGTTTTCCATTCTTCACTTGTCCCACATGCTCTATTGAAATTTTGTTCACCTCTGCCTGATTCTAGTTTTTTCCAGTTTCCTAATAACATATGAACCTGGTAGTAGTTCTATAGTTACATTATTTGTAGAGGAATAATTATAACTCACCTAATTTTTGGCTTGCAACTCGCTTCCTAGCATGTTAGAAAACACTGTTTGTACAGCAGTGGTTGTTTACTTGGACACATTTCCAGTCCTCCATATCTCAGATTTGCATCTTTCCCAGCCTCGTTGCTATTGTCACCATATATTTTGATTTATTTTTTCTTTATGTGTGCAGTTTTTCTACTTTACTGCGTTGAATTTCATCTTAAAGACTTCTGACCATTTCATCAATTTATCAGGATCAATTTAAATTCACAAGTTGTTCTCCAAAGGGTTTGCAGCACTCAACAGTTTACTGTTGAGTGTCAAGGCTGATAAGTCACCTAGGTTGTTAATGAAACCATTAAAAACACAGGACATAAGACAGATCTCTGCAGGGCCACCCACATCAAGCATCTTCTTTGTTTCTTGACAGCAAACTGTTGATAACTGCTGTTTAAACTTGGTAATTTCAACCTGATGTGAATCTGCCTGTTAGTATTTTAATCCATTCCATATGACACTGAAAAACTAGAGAAACGTAGCACTCCATTAAAATTGCAAATAGATGAGTTGTCTGTCTTGTTGAAGTTCATTTCTATTGTGTATGAAATGCTGCCTGGAAAGAAAAAGACACTAAGCAATCTATGAGAACACAAATTCTGTCGTAACGTGACATTTTCACCCATATTGTCTTCTGTCTCTGTATTCTGTACAGATAATTGCATAGCAGTATGCTTACTTTTCACATTCCAGCCAGTCAGCCATCCTATTATCGTTCTCATCACTCATACAACCTTCAAAAAGTGTTAACAGCTATCAGCCATCTCCTCCCATTTCCATACCTGAGGCGAATATACGTTGAAGTCTTGTTCCATTATTAATTCAGTTTGTACAGAATATAGATCATTTTAAACTGAAATGGAAATAATCTTTACAGTTTTCTATTTACAATTTTATGCTTCCAGTTATTCTGAGCAAGTGAAATGCTGGACTTATAGAAAATAAATCAAATTACTTTGGTTTTCTTCAATATCAAAACAAAAATAATCTTGAAAATCTTCTTTGTTGACTAGAATTTTTTTATTTCCACTGAGCTGTGATCTATTTGTCTTAACTTGGCTTGAAAATTAATCCAACCTATTTTTACAAACTCTAGAAAAATATTTTTCTCCTACTTATATCATCATAATGCTTTTTTAAAAGGCAAGGAAACAAAATGTATTATTTCATAGAGCTGAAGATACCATCAACAAACACCCTACCATTTTGTTTGCTGCCTTAGACAAGTTTGGATCTGGCTGTGGGTGGCCTTGAAGGTGATGACAAAGACCTTGAATTTAGACCTTGAATGTTTCACAAGTAGAGCAATATATTGGACAGGTGACAGATATAATGGGTAGACGCTGTTTCTTAGGTGGCACACTGCGGTATTCTGCAGCTGCTGAGGTCATCAGGCTCTGGAACATATTGCCCAAAAGAGTTGTGGATGTCTCATCCCTGGAAATATTCATGGGCAGGCTGCATGAGGCTTTGAGCCACCTGGTCTAGTGGAAGGTCTCCCTGTCCATGGTAGGAGGGTTGGAACCAGATGATTTTTAAGGTGCCTTCCAAACCAAACCAAACCAAACCAAACCAAACCAAACCAAACCAAACTATGATTCTATGATTCTACGATTCAGGGTACTGTGTGGCATTTGTGTTGCTCAGCCCAGAGATGATGCAATTGTGAATAACTGAAGGGAGTCCATGATCCATCAGAGAGGAAAAATGTTTTAACCTTACTAGAAATGAAATCATACTGATACTGTTGCATTGACAGTTTGTTGGTGTTTCTTTGAATATTTCAACTGGAAGGGCCTCAGAGGAATTAATGCTATTTTAGGAAACCTGAGGAGAGTAAGAGCCATATGGGTACAATTATAGTCTAGGGGTGAGAAAGCTTTTCACAGAAAAAGCAAACACTTCCTCAAAACAAAAATCACTGAAAATCAGTATTCTGTGGGGAAAGCAAACAACCAAAACACCACCACAAAAGCAACTTTGACTGAATGATGGAGGCTTATTTTAGCTTCCAGACTTTGGAGGTGGAGGTGGGTGCGTGGGAACTGGTGATCATTTTTAATATATTCCTGTGTCATTAATATGATAATATTATCATCCTAATGACAGTTTCACCAGTCATATCATAATATGTTCCTAAAAGAGAAAAAGTATATTTCAGTATGTGCTATTGAATTGCCAAATTTTATCTCACATTGTTAGAAACAAAAATTTTTAATAAAATTTGACAGCTTCATTGAAGAAGTAATTTTCTGTTTAAATTTTGCAAATTAATTTCATGATATATTAAGAGTTAGTTTGTCACACATGTTTAGTACAACTCATTAATCTGATAAGACATTCAGTAACTTGAAAGGAATGTGATATTGCACTATATTGATGTGATATATGATGTGAATTTCTTAGGAACGCCTGTTTGAGCTAATGTCATCTGGATTTTTCCTTTTTTTTTTTTTTTTGTTAGAAGAGAAAAGAGAAACTTTATTCTTTGTTTCTATAGGGAGGATATGTTTCAGGGGAAAAAAAAGCAACCACAGAATATTTTAAAAACAGAATGATTTCTAAAAAATCTAAATATTTGATGTTATCTTTCCTCCAGAAAATACCCTCAAGTTACTTTTTAAAATGTAAAATCTGAGGAGAAATTAAAATATTAAACCTGAGGACTAGATGGACATTTGAAAAACTTTCCAGTGATTAGCTTTATGATCTTGTCGTTCCAGGAAAAGCATGCAGGAAAGGGTTGACACATTGAGTGTAAGCTCTCTTTCATTCTATTTTTTTTTTTAGTGGTGCTAAGATGATTGTGGTTATCTTAGAGATGCACAATGACATGACCATCACTTCAAGTACTTACAATTTGATTTCTTGCACCTTCAAGCTGCAACTTCTGCAAAGAATAATTTAATTATTGAATTAAATTTGTCTATGACAATGCACGTGGTTGCCTCCACAGGGCGGATTTGTACTCATCAGTGCCTAACTAGAAAAACAACACAAATTAAGGCTTTACAATTAAAAACTGTGTGATTCTCTGTGCTCCACTGATTTTGGTTGACTTCTGAATGTCTATCTATACATATGAAATTGCCGAATCAGTGTTCAGCACAGCGAAAGAAATGGCTGCAAAGAGGTCCTCACTGGATACCAGTGATGATGCAGGAAAGATGAGTAGGTGTAAGATAGAATAAATAACATGGTTACTTTCCTCCAATGTGTAAAAGCCAGTACTTCAAAATAAAGATTTTAAATACCTGTCTTTAACAATTTGTACCAAACTGCTGCAGTTCCAAAGACTGTATTCATTCCCATATTTTTTTGCAATACCAAATTAGTAAAAGGTAAAACAGTTCCTATGATCTTATAATATTATATCAACCATCCAGAAAGCCTCATCAAAATTCAGCAACCTTTAATGGCCTCTACTGTCACACTTAAGTTAAAAGAAGAGTGAAGATGTAAATACCTAAAGCCAAAAAAATTCTATTGTACCTAAATTCATATTACAGCGGTCATGACATTGACATTAATACAGCAAATGCTTTCTAAAGGCTCTTAGGAAAATTATGAGATGACACTTCCTAGCTCCTGAAAACAGGCAAAATTTTGTAACTATTTTAAATAAGGGGGTTGCTGTATCATTCACATCCTATGTTGACTGTGCATTTTTATTTCTGTAGAGGATTTATAAATTAAGAATTTCTGTTCATCTTAGTTATTGAAAAACATTGCAAAACTTTAAAGAAATTTATTTAGGACTTTAAATCAAAAGCAGAGTCCCATCAAACCCAGATAGTAGAGTGATCAAAAAACAACATAAAAAACTATTTATTTATAATATTTCCCAGTAATAAGGAGATTTAAATTTTATAATATATGACAACTGAAAATGCTTTAGAATTCCCTGATTCTGGACTACTTTTTTTGTAAGGTAACGTAGTATTTGCTATTAATGTGATGTGAAATTATGTTAAAGTCACGCTTCAGCTTGTTTTCTTTTTTCCCCCCTTTTCTTCATAGCAAGTAGATATATAGATAAATAAGTATCTACAAATCTTGCCACGGATTACATAACCTTTTTCAGAGTTATCCATCTATGTGGTGTTAATTCGTATCACATTTCCTACAGTGCTATCAAAAGATTAGTGCTTGCAAACAGATCCCTGCTTCTCTGGAATCATCTTGGCTGTTATCTGATATTAAAGCTGTGTCTGATATAACCCAATAATTCAGGCTTTGTCTGCAGTGCTAAGAAGAAGTAGGTAAGTCTTAAGAGGAATTTGTTCCATTTCAAAATGCCTGTCCAACAGAAATGAGATGCATTTTTCTCTGAAGATATACACCTCTTTCCATTAACTACAGAAACAGCGTAGATTACTACTTTAGACCAAACTTTTTGGTAGCTAAGGTTAGGTGAGATCAATCTCCTATCACTCCCTAGTTCCGGAATACCCAGAGCACTATAAAATGTGCTAGCAGCCTCTCTGTTAATCAGTTGTGCAGAATCAGCAAACATCTGTATTAAATCAGAGTGCATGATCAATCTCTCTTGCAACTTTGAATGTTCTGGATTTACTCTTATCGTGTTAAAGTAAAGAGGGAGATAGAAAATCTAGACCTGGAAGATGAAGAAGGAAAAGAAAGGAAGTTACAACGAACACATGAACAAAAATCGCTATAGACCTAGATTCTGAAGACACTCTTTAGGAATGATATCTTTCATGAGTGGCTTCTGTGGCTCCATTTGCACAACTTTCTTGTTTATATTTACGCATTGTTCAAGATGATTTTCTGCTTTTCTTCATGCACTGTGTGTACATATTTGAAACATGGAATACCAGTAGATATCTCTCTGTTTGCATTCCTCAGCACAGAATTTTTCTAGCTGACATCTTGGGAACAGGATGGTTGAATCCAGGAAAAAATAGAGATTATATTCTACAATTAATTTCTTATGGAAACATGAATAAACATAACTCCTTCATATAAATATAGCAGTTCATATATTCAAAATGTGGTTTCTTGAGTAGCTCAATTTGCCAAGCCACCTGTTTTTGCCAAAAAAAGCATTTGGTCCTTTTCCTTATTTTTCCTCTGCCTACCCCTGCTACTGTTCTAGCAGTATGGTCACAGTTTTGTGTGAGCTCTGATAGGCATACCATATTCCAGATCACCAGCTCAAAGCAGGACAAAGTGGTTATCTTCATTATGGTTCATTTCCTGCCAGGTTAATTAGTTGCATTAACCCATGGCTGGTGTGGGAAATAGCTGGGGCACAAAGTTTACAGAGAAAACGTGCACCTGGGTGTGATAGCAGCTAGGGCTTCCCTCTTTCAATGGAGATGAATACTGAGATTACCTCATCAAGCTGATTGGAAATGCAACTGCAAGTTGTGGTTTTGTGACCAGTTTAGTACAATCCAAGAGCAAGCTGCTGCATATTCACACCATCTGCCTTGTGTCAGTATTGATGGTTATGCAGCCTAAAACTATGCCAGCAAATAGTAAATGACTAGTTTTATATGTTAGTGTCTGTATAGTTCTCCAGAGAGTATAAAACATGAGTAAGATTACCTAGAATTTTTGACTTGTGCTTGTAAATGTGGCTTATTTGATTCACAAAGCTCCTAAAACCAGGTCAGAAATGCTGGAAGCTTACTTGTAAGATCTCAACAGTGTTTACAGGACATGTATCAATGTGATGACAACATAAAAGGTCCCTGTGGCACTGTAAACTTTCAGTGATGCCACAATATTAGGACACTAGACAGCTTTGCTATTTACAATTCTGGTTTAGCAGTGTATGTGATTGAAGACTGAAGAACGTGGAAGATCTTAACACTAGTGGCATATGTAGCTAGGACTTACATATTTTCTGAAAAATGTAAAGTTGCACTTCCTCCCAATGTACCTTTCTTCTCAACATTTTTATGTTCCTTAAAAATTTCTTTAAAAAAACCAAAACAAGAAAACATGTAAGTGAAATGCAATAGTGGTAACTCACCCTCTGCTTATATACATATTTTTCTGGTGATTTTCTTCAGCAAAAGATTGACTAATAAAACCTAATATATGTCTGTAAGTAACTGAAATTTAACAGCTTGTGCTGCATGAAGAACATGTAACAATGTGCAGTGTATAACAACTTGAAATCATGGCTGACTTTCACCTTATCTCTGGGCGTGCCAGGAGACTTTAATAAAGTATAAGACTTTATTGCTTTGCTGACATAGAAATGAAGCACCAATCTAGTCATAATATCATGTTGGGATTTGTCTGACTCAACTATTATTAGACAGCAGGTCTATGGCTTCATCTCAGCTACCTCCCATTGCTAAAGATGCTAAAGACAAGTGGGATGAATCATCCTCTGTTGTCTCTCTACTTCACTAAATAAGTTAAACTAGTTTTGAGATCATACCTTACTTATCTAGCAAAAGCAGAATAAGAATAATCTGTTGTCTGCAATGAACTCTCTTCAAGTGAGTGGCTTACTTATTAGTCAGTAATTTTATGTATGCCAGGTAAGTTTTTGAGGTGTGCTGGGAAATGTTAATTCTCACTTCATCTGGACAGATGGTAACACTTCCTGTTGATGTAAGCCAGCAGAGGTATCTCCCACACCAGGTAATGCACACTTTTCTGGTACAGGAAAAGGAGGGAATGTAGGAGCAGACTGATGCCTGGGTATCTTGCCATTATCTCTCGTTAACAACGTTTCTCCAGTTTTTGCTATGCTGGACAGTGTACAATGCAGGACATGCAAAGTTTCTGCTTGCACTTTGCCCTAGATATAAATAAAACTTGGATGCACTAGAGAACAAAATGTTTCATACTTGGTGGTATTTAATATGTCACAACTATCTACTGAGTGTGTCGAAATGTCACTTCCAGCTGATAGCTCAGTAGTATGTGAAAGGTTCTCAAAGGTTAAAACTTAAGACTGCAGTTACCTCTGGCTTTTTCAGGAGAGGGATTTGTTCTTAAACTTCTGAAAACCTGAAAAGTGAGATATCTGTTTTGCAAATGTACTCAACTTTTAGATCAGTGGGGCATTGTAGTAGCTGCTTAATGGGATTTATGGAATGCTGCCTCTGCAGTTTATGAGCAGAGGCTTATAAAAGGTGGGTAATAATGAGTGGTTTCAATTGCATGTATTAAAAAATCAATGTCAACACTTCTAAAAGAAAATAAAACATTGCTCAACTCATACATGTAGTATCCAGGTTGAGTATGATTGCTTCATACTGAAACACCTGTGGGGCGATTCTTTTTTACAAGCAAAATGAAGTGCATAAAGAAGATCATAGTTAATCGCTGCCTATTTGAAACAGTGATTATATAGAGTATCAGCAATTCCTCTGCATTCAAATAATTCACTTTGGACTTGCTCCACCTTATTCTTTTAACATAAAGGAAGAGAATATACCCAATACTCTGCATTAACACCTGGGAAAATGTAAAGGCCAATTGACTCCACAGTGCTTTCTTAAGGCAAATACTTTAAATACACTATCAGAACTTCTGCTCCAGAGGTGACTTTTCTAACTCACTGATATCAGAGTTGAAGTTCTAAGAAGCACATTGTCATCAACAGCCAGCATAACTTATCACACTCATAAGTCGGAGGGGACTACCCATTGCAGTGTGTGCCTACAGCACTGTCACCCTCTGGGTAATCTCAGCTTCTCTTTAGATGGTTGTGCCACAAATCACTCAGGAATGGCAGCTCTTTTGTGAGCAGGGATGTCCATATCCACACACAGAACAGCATTGCCTCAGTCCTCCCCCTGCAGCCACAGGGTACTGGGAGGACTGATTGGCTACCGAGTCTTCACTCAGCAACCACATCTGAATTATAAAGACGGGAGGAAACAGACCCTGCGTGAGCTCCCATATGCTTAAGTGGGATCTTTTTTCCTTGTTGGAAAATGTAAATGCAAATGATGTGTTTAAAAAATCAGGAAACAGATTCAAAAGGCAAAGAATAATGACATTTTTCCCTCTGCCTGTGCACAAGTACAGTTATTTTTTTACATTTTTCTTATTTTTAAGGCAACCTCAAGACTCTATTCAATGTGCAAAACCTGAAGATTAATGAAATGTATCTCTAAATGATATTTTTTTTACAAAATATGCACAACAGGCAGATTAAAATTTCTTCTATTAAAAAAGTGTGCTAATATTGAAAACTTTTGTTTAGTTTACTTTGTTGCCCACTGCAATAAACAGACAGAATTAACCACAAAATATCCCATTTCTTTTGAAGATTATATATTACAGAAAAAAAAAATAGATATACAATAAGTTTGGAAGGCATTTTTTGGTTACTTAATACTACATACTTTCTTTCCTACACAGAAATTAATACACCAAAAATGTAGTTGTCTTATTATAATACTAGAATTATTCCTTTACCAAAAGAAACCCTTTAACTGAAATAAGAGCCTTAAGAATGTCTGCATTCTCAAGAGGAGGAGTGGGGGGAAGGATAAATAAAGATTTAAAAAATTCTTGGAATACCTGTGAGCAATTTGATTTAATTGAATCAGAGTCTGGTGATTCTATGTGAACAAAGTAAAGTTTCACTGACTGAGTGATTGCCTGTAAATTACTTTTCATTGTCTTTTTCACTTTCTGTTATAAGAACTGTGAATTAGTAGAATTATGAATCTCAAATGAAAAATCTAACTTCTCTCTAGGTGGGATATGATATTTGCAGGAAAGATGACATCAAAAGAAATATTTTTCTGGTGTTAGAGAGCACTTCTGAAATTTTTTGAGAAGTCATCATGTTTTCTTTCTTTGTTTAACAGTAGAAAAAAGTTCCAAAATCTATATTATTACACTTAATTAGATTCAGTTTTTAAAAATATGCTTATTCTACCTTTACAACAAATTAATTAGTGCTATTAAAAAATGTATAGGAGACTCTTTAGGTGTATGTTCTTCAGCTTGAAAAAAAATAGGAATATTGAGAAATTCTCAAGAAGAGGAATATGCTAAACTGAAATTACGAAATTATGAGAATTTATGTAGGTAGGACTTTCCTGCTACTTCCTTATACTTTTCTGCTCAGAGGTCTATAGATTTATATGTAAGTCTATAGCTTCTATGTTGTCCTGCACGTCTGTATCCCAGGGATAATCCACTATAAACATCAAACTCTAGTCAAACTCCCTTTCAGTGCCCAAGCTGACTTCCCCACATGGGTCATATTTTCTACATTTTTTATTCCTGAAACGTAGCTGCATTTGGCTGTGTTGTGCATTTAAGCCCAACTTTACCACACTACATTGTATCAGTAGATGATCCTTTATATCATTCGTCATCTCTCTGAAAACTTAATCATATTCCTCTTTTCTGATAACTGATAAAACTGTCAAGGAGTCTCAGGTCAGAAATCAGTTCCTGAAGGATTTCACTGGAACATGGTTCCTCATGCCAATTTTATATTTTGCAGTTAGATTTGGAAGCCTGTCAGTTTTGCAGATTTCTGTCCATTTCATGTATCATGTGAATTTTGTGTCACTCTTCTACGGGACTTGTCACGTTACTTATTCATGTGGAAATATTGTAATTTTTATTGCACCTCCCTAGAGCTTAAATGGAACTTGAGTTCTACATTTTCAGAATTTTCACAGCTTCCTTTTACAACTTCTGCAACATATTAATTAATTTTCTATTCTAGAATTAGAGATAAGACAGAACCAAAATTTCTCTCATGAAGGAGAAGTGATTTCAAGCCCCTCAATTACTAATGATATCATGTTACATTTAAAAGGTTAGAGATGTAGGCAAAAGTAAATGCTGTACAGTGTACTATGAAAACAGTATTTTAATAAGAGCTTTTATTGAATTGTCACTTATCTGTTTAAAATTAAAAAAAAAAAAAATGGTGAGTGCTTTTCTTTCTCCTCTTTCCCAGGCTTCACAATCAAGAAAGCACAGTCTGTAGGTGGAAGGAACATACTCATTTTGCTTGTTTTAGGTTTTCCCCAGGCTCAGTCCAGGATATAAAGGAAAGCTGCCTTTACTTGCTTTCTATGAACATTCATGATACAGGAGCCCTGGGATGATTCTTTGACTCACATCAAAAAACAGTAATTTCTTTACCTTAAATAATTACTTTGGTTATTTTGGAACACCACTTCTCATAGACCAGAGAGTTGTCTGTGTGCTCTCTTGTGTCAGGAAGACTCCAAAGAGCATTGTTCAGATTGTAAAAACCTGATTTTTATATTGACCCTGATGAATCTTTAACATTTCAGAAGTTTATTTTCTCGTATTAAAATTACCAGAGAAAAATAGAGAAAAAAACCCCTGATTTACTGGGACAGTTCATTTAGAAGATCATTAATAAGACATAGGAACTTGTAGCTCTCAGTCATCAGTTTTCATCTAATCCCTTTTTTAATGGGTTTATAACTCACCAAGCCAGAAGAACCATTATGTTTCCTCAGAACCTCCTACGTGAGACAAACTGCAGAATTTCAACCAGTGTTTTCTAAGTCAAACACTTATTACCTACTAGAATTAAAGAACAGTGTGAAAAGAAAGATTTGTTGCTGTGCTGTGACTACTGAGGTACGTGCATGAAATCATCTGTCTGTAGAATAATACCAATAATCCAAAATTTGTGTAAAAATTCCCCTCTTCTCTCCACCTTCTGTGACCATTGCTAACCAGAATGGATAGCATTAGTTACAGTGCCAGGAGCACATGGAAGATAAACTAATGTTACAGTATTGTAGGTGATTCTCTCTGTTTCAAGTTGAATGATGATGGAATCTGTTGGTTATGTTACAGTTCTTTCCTTATGTTTTGCTGATTTTATCATTTGCATGAATCAGAAGTTGACTGTTAGTCTTCAATACTAAATTTTTCAGCATGCCTGAGTCAGAATGCCTTTCATTTAGGAAATGCAAGTTTCTTTAGAATGAAAGCCTTCAGGGGAAGACTCAGACTTATCAGACATAGGAAGACAGCAGTCCCAGCATGACCTTAACAGAGGGATTATCTTTAGCTACACTAAAATATGCTCACTTGCTTTTCCAAAACTAAATTGTAAAGTTTAATTCTTCTGAAAATAAAAAAAAAATTAAAATCAGGTTTTTGCCCCAGTTCAATGATATTTGTTCATGGAAGGAATCAGTTCTGCAGCCAGTTTTCCAATAAACTTAGATAAAATGAAATTATTCCATATATCTTATTGTTCATGGACAAATGTTAGTTTTAATTGTATTTTATTGTATGCACTTCGTGGAAGATCTGAAATTAAGCGATATGTCAGCCCAGGACAAATAAAGAATAATTCCAAGCACAAAAAAAAATGTTACTTGTTCTTTGTTCCCCATGAAGTGAATAGAAGAGAATAATGTTTCAAATGTGTGTGGAAAAAAAATATTTCCTTTTCTGTGGATAAGATGCATTATCTCATTTGGGTTTTGATATTGCCAGTATAGGCTATAAACTTACATACCGTTTGTATATTTGTTTTAATTTAAAAACCAATTTCACATACAATTTAGCATTGAGATATAACATAATTACATTTTGTTCTTACATCTACAAAATGCGTATCCACATGTTGACTGTTATTTATTGGTACAGAGCAGTAGAGGAAGTTTTTGCTTCTAGTTTTTAATTTAAGGCTGTGGAAAAAATCTTCCTGCTATGTAACCATTGAAAAGGGGATAAAACACTTTTAAACATACTTTTAATTGGTGCTGTTAGTTCAAAAAGTGTCTAATTCTAAATTGGCCCATGAGCAGCCTGGTTTCTGTAAAGAGATGAACAAGGATTGCAGTGGTTAAGCCATGGGCAATGCCTTCTTTGTATCAAGAGAATTTCAATAGTATTTTTAAATTTATGTAAAATTAATAAACAATAAAGTCGCTTTAAAAATAAATATTACGGCCCCATAAAAGCCTCTTTATTGTTTAGTTTGTTCAGGAAATAGCAATATCCCACAGTTCTTATCAACTGAAAATTTCTTTCCCAGAATAATTTTTCAATTCTGCCGCAGGAGCCAGAGAAGGAGTAGCTCAGCTGGAGTCTTTTCTTCCTGGTGTTTCTGAAGAGCCCAAGGAAGAGCAAGTTTCAAAAATTTTATTCTGACTAAATAAGGTCTGGTCACCTGAGAAAATATTATGGTACTAAGTGTATTTATATTTTATGTATGCATGTATGTATTGATTAATTAATTATTAATTGACTTATAGTAGAGTGTTACAACAGCCCTACTTGCACAATTGAGAAGGCCTACTCCTTGACTATTTTTATTTTTTACTTGCCACCATTTCTATTTAAACTGTAACTTAACCTCACTTTTTAAATGGGCTGGAAACTCAAAGCAACCCTTGATGATAAGATCTTAATGGAGATCAAAGTAAGGGATAGAGTCATCGAGAAAAAACATGCAAAAAGGTGTTTTAGAGATGGTTTAACGAAAATAGTTTTAAATGAAAACTGCAAGATCTTGTCCTTTCTAAAACTCAGATTGTTTTCATTCAGGAGCCTAAGGGGGTATTTTTTTAAAAACCTCACATGGACCCAGATACCCAATCCCCAGAGAGATTCTGTTAAGTTAGACATCTACTACAAGTTATGCCTTCCACATTTACCTTTTTATGTGGATTTAAAGGGTTTGAGAGAACCTTACATTTAAGGGCTTCAGTTTAAACACAGTCTAAACATTCAACTGTATGTAGATAGAGATAATGTATAGGTTTATTCAGCTGGAAAGTGCAAGAATGCAGTAAAAACCAATTATCTTTGTTGCATGGGAAAAAAGAGCAACACATACTGCACAGACATATCCGGTACTAAGAAAACCAAAACATTCTCTTTGTAAGTTTTTTGTACCCTATATAAAATGAGAAAAAAACATCTACATGCTTTTTTCTTCTCTGTAGATTTTATGATATCCTGCTTCTTGTTTTTGATACAGTTAATACAACAGTTACTTGGACAAGTACTTTGTGATGTAATATTGTAAATGTTTATAACTGTTTAGAAAAAAAAGTTCTATAAATTTCAGCCCTAAAGGCTATCAGGTCTGCAAAAGAAATTTAATAATTTTTAAGGCAATGTTATCCAGACAGGAGGTTATTTATCAAGTTTTTCTTGATTATGGTATTTTCAGAAAGGGCAAGAAATCCCTGGAGGCTCTTGAAACACATGGGAGGTGATAGGTTTTCCTGCTTTGCTGTAGTTTTCCCAATGTGGTCTGCAGTTAATAATCAGGAAGCAAAGTTACATAGATCAGTTCCTTACAATGCCAATGTATTTTCTGCTTTTCAGAAAAACCAGTAAAACTGCCTGAACAAATTGAAAGTCTCCTTCATTAAAAAATTCAAAATGTCACCATTTTTTCATTTTGTGAATTCTATACTTGAATGTTTTTTCTATTTATTTATGTCTTCATAATTTACTTTACTAGGGTTGTGTTTGAAACCCTTCACTTTACAACCTGTCTCTAGTATTAATTAATGTATCAGAAAGGTTATTTTGTAATTTTTTCAGCTTTTTCTCACTGAAAGATTATGCTGAAAAAAACCCCGATTTAAAACAAAAAAATTAATATCTCCTTTGTGATAAAAAACCATTTACTGTCAACCAGAAATTTTAAATGAAGAGTTTCAGTTGTACTCACTGCTGAGTTGTTTTCATTTTAGTAGAACAAGAAAATGCTTTAGTAAGGTAGTGCTAAGAGAGGATATTTTACAAACTTCAGCTTTATCTTCATTGTTACCTATACAGCTCCAATTTCTACATACTGCTTTTGTATAAATAATCTCCATGTGAGACTGCAATTTCAGCTGCTGCTTCTAACATAGTTCCATGAGTAAGAGGTATGAGCCACAGAGCAGTTTGACTCATTACCACTTCTGCCTATTGCTGTTCTTGTGCCAGGAAGGAATTAACGCTCAGTGTACCCGGTGCCTGGCACGGAACACCTGCTTCAAAGAGGTTGTAATGAGCATATCAACTCTACCTAATTGTTTGAGCATAGGTAGAGAGTTCCATTTCTCTTGTAGAGGAAGCAGTTCTAGTCTGTCCAGCACTTTGTGCATGTTCGCAACAGGTGAGCACTCTCTGTACAAGCAGAGTTTGTGTGGACTCACTACCATCAATTTTTGAACTGTGCTATATAGATTTTTGTCATTCAAATGCCTACAGAGAAGAAGTTGTGTAAAAGCAAGGCTACTATCCTCAATGAGGATGTCAAATACTTGAAAGGTTTTTGGAATATTGTGATGAGATGAAAAGTTTTAATATGCTACTAACCAGTACTACACGGTATATCTATCACAAGTTATCAGCCTACTTCAACTGTTAACAGCGTTTGAAACTTCAGATCTGTTTGTTTAGGTGCAAGCTTTTCCCTGTGCAAAGGGCCAATGTCTCTTCAAATTAATCTTTATTTGTGTAACCAGTAAAAATTATTCTGTGTGCCTGCTTTTATTCCTCCTTCACAGAAAAGGCAGAGAAAGTGAAAAGTACATGCTGAGACACATTTTTATTTCATATTCACATATGAAATTCTAGTAAGTCACACACCTTGCATATGTATAACCAAGAGATCCTTTTGTGATTCCTGCCCTCTGCCTGTAATGGATGCAGAGGGACCTACATGAGTAAATTTTATGCTTGGCTTCTTTTAAAAGTGCATATAAAAAGTAGCAGTAAATTGAAGCCCACAGGGTACTTTCCACATTGTACTGTAAGGATTTTTCATTGCATACTACTCATGAAAATTGAACTTGATATGAGTTATAATTATGACAAAGGTAAGTGAGAGTGTGATTCTCACTTTGAGTACTCTTCCCCTTTGTCCTTTTTCTGTGCTAATAGTCACCTTTAATATCTAGGGAGATGTTTCATGCCAAAGGTTTTCACATATTGTAGAAACTCATTAATTAGTTAACAATATATGAATTTTGCCCTACATTAAGGGTGCAATCACCCAATGGGAAACCAGAAATATTGAGGAGGCTAAAGGTTTAATTGAGACCTTCATCCTAATAATGTTCAGTGACACAGATATTTTCATATATTTAATCAGACTCATACCACAGTTTATAAACTACCCTGATGGTCTAGAATTCATCAATGTCCCAATCATTTATGTACAAGTTGTTGCTTTGGTTAGTGAGAGCCACATGAAAATAACACCATCAGTTTTATTTCTATTTCAACATAAACATCTTTTCAATCCTAGCTCAGTCAGATTTAACAATTTTATTCCTCAAACAAGGAGGAAAGGGTCTGGATATTATACTTTTCAGCTGCTTTTCGAAAATACAATATTTTGGCAGTACTTGAAGACTTCTAATTTGGGAAGTCTAGGCAGACAGTTTCAATAACTAGAACATAGTCGTTTCAAATGTCTACTCAGATAGTAAGCAATAATACTGAGTAATAAAATCACAGGTAATTTCGTATTTTTACACGCCGCCAAATAGTGCTTGGTACCCTCATGTGATCAAGTTGAGTATGTACAAGATACAATGTTGTATGGGACCAGTGTTTTCCATTGCTGGCTCCTACTATGTAGAACTTTAGAGAAGATTGCTAACATCTCAATATAAGAATAAAAATTGTATAAGCCTGTAGACTTTGGTTGGTTGGTTTTGTTTATTTTAAAAAGTAAATAAATTTATACCTGTTATGACTGTGAAGAAAGCTTGAAACTATAACTGAGGCAACAATGCTCCCTCCTATTTTTCTGAGTGAAACAATAACTCAGGTGAGACAAATGTATTCACTTCAAAACCCACAATACTTCAGACAGCAATCCAGGTTAAAAGAGAGATATTTTTAATAAAGTAGAAAATTAAGAGTCAATATTAAGAAATATTAAGAATATAATTAAGAAATACCACTCATTTAACTCTTAACAACCTTTTAATTTTGATTTTTCATATTATTATATGTCATTTATATTATTATTATTTTCATGATATCATGAAATGCATATATCTGAAACATACTGTATTTAGATACAGCTTAAAAAATAATATTTTTTTTCCAGTATTTGTAGTGTCTCAACACAATTCTAGGTGCAATCCTTAAAAAAAGGTAACTAGGCTACCCAAGCACACCCTTTAATGTTTTCATTCCAGCAGTGGAGAGAGGTCAGAAGTTGTATAACTCCTTAAGAGACAATGCTATTCTACCTAACACAAGTATGTCTTCTCTCCGTTAGTATTGGGAAATCAAGCAGCACCAGAAGCAAGGCTACGTGTCTAGTCTCAACTGAGAGAACAAATAGAAGTCACTAGATACCTCCACCCACTAGTTGAAAACAAGTTCACATCACAGAAGAGATGGTGGATGATGTTTATGGGCTTACGGAAGTTTCAAGCTAGAACAGGACTGTATAAAAGCACTCAAGGTGTACAAGAAATAGATCATTGCTCAGGTCTTAGTCTCCAGTTAAATGTGATTTAGACTGAGTAGAGTTGTTTATGCGCACCCACAAGTCTCTATTTAACTGTTTTCCGCTATGTGATAGAGCAGAGTCTTGCATATAACACTAGACATAAATTGAAGCAGGTTTCACTTGTGATGATCTGCGTCTGGGAAGAAATAGTCCATAGTAATGTCTATAGCTGTGCCATGGCACAGAAGCTATCTTCCACTTCATGAATTCATCAGGTTCTCCCCTACACAGTGTTTGCTATGTGGTGACAGAGAAAGAGGCTTTCATAATATAGTGAAGAAATATGTGACATGTAGCCCTAGCTGTGAAACAATATCAAGCAAGAATAAGCTGCATGAATTTTATCTAATATGAGACCTGAAAGGGCTTTGTATTAGGATGATGAAACACACAAGTGCATTAGAATAAGATTGAAGACATTAAGACAGTAGAAACTGTACACAACTCTTGGATGAGAAGGAGCAATAAGCACAGGGATGTGAATGAGAAACCGGGACAGAAGATTGTAACTGGATTTCAGTCACTTGATGTCAGTTTCACTTTATAGTTTGGTAAGTAAAAAATCACATGTGCATCAGTGGTCCTGAGTATCCTGCAGCTAGCCAGTGTACTCATGATCTTGGTAGAATTTCATATTTGAATTTAATCCAATCTATCTATCCATCTCTATAACTTCCATCATCAACCTATCTGAATGTCGATGGTTAAATTTCTGTATGACAGTCTCCAAAAGAGCTTGCATAACTGACCAAATGTCATTTTACACATTAGATACAGCCATACTCACCAAGATACTCCTACAGCTTCCATGCTTTCTTTATGAAGGTGACGTGCTGGGAGAATATTGCATGCTTCCCCATGCAGAGATCAGCTTCTGCTCTACTTCTTTGTCCATATAATTAGTTGGAACTGATAGGAGATCTTCAACTTCCATTAAATCAGTAAAAGCATGGGACTGTTTAAAATTCACATAGGCCCAGAACCTCAAATATTTTGAGCTGCCTTCTGGATATAGTCTGTGCATTTCTTCACTGTAAGGGAAGAGCTGATGCTTGCATGACCTGACATAAGATGCTTTATTCTATTTGTCACTCTCTTGCTTTCCCTCATACAGAACGAAAAATTCACCATTACTGCAATTTCTTAAAGCTTGTAGAGATAACCTGGTCTTCAAGAGAAACAATGTTCCTCAGGGGAACATAAACTACAAACTGATAGAAGAAAAGCAACAGCAGAAGTAATTTGTGTTTGTTCAGCACTTGGCATTAGTGACATTTCATAGAGGACTCAGCTTAATACTAGTTTCTTTCTTCAGAGAAAGGCATCTGCAATCAGAGACATAGCTACAAAAGTCTACCACCATCTAGAAAAGCCCAAGTTTGAAAAAGCTTAGTTCTGGACTTTTGATTTAGCTCAATGAATCAAGCAATTTTTAACCTGATTTGATACACCCTTCATAGTCTGTGCTCCTATTTACTGTAACTTTCATAAAAAGAAGAAATAAGGGCAGTCCATTACAATACATGTAAGAAAAAGAAAAATATAGATTTTTTCAAAATATGCAATATGAAATTATGGGACTTAATATCTTTGGTTGTTGGAAAGGTAAAATATATCTATAGTTGAGCAGGTTCATGACATTCTCTAGTAGCCTGTAGACATGATAATCCAGAAGTATTTCTTAGCCAGGAAAGTCTGGATGCAAAAAGGACACTGGGCTAGATAAGTCTTTTGTCTAATCTAGTACAAACGATGTCATACATACAAATAAATTAATAAAGTATATTACTTTTGAAATTTAGCTATTAATTCTAGTTTCCATTAAAATTATTTAGGCTGACATAGTTACATAATATGTGAATTAAACAAGCATATCATGCAGAAATACAATATAAACACCCAACAACCTTTTCCATCTGCTATCAAAATTCAACTACAAAAAGAAAACCAAAAGAAATAAAAATAATCAAACATCACAAAATTATTTGAGCTGTTTGAAGCTGACTGGGAGAAACAGAGAAGTGAAATGCTGAACAAAAAAAAAAAAATTCTGGAAAAATGAAACAATTTTTTAAATTGGAGCAAAACAATGGTCCTTTTTCTCAGTAGAAGCCAGAAGAATTCTGATTACAAATGTTGGACTGAATGTTTCTTCAGTTGAGTGCAGTAATGTGACTAGTGCTAATAACTAATTTGCTACACAGAGGACATGTTTCTAAAACCCACAGTAGAAGTAAAAATGAATTTTGGTGAAGAAAAGTGTTGTCTTTTTCAGGGTTAGTCTAATAAAAAGACTGAAGAACATAGATACATATGTAAATAGTTAACAGGAAGGAATGCAAAATAGCACAAAACAAACAAATAAAGGCTTTATTTCACCAGACATTTAAATTAATCCTGTCCTGATCCAGAAGGCATATGGAAGATTAGTTACTCTGTGCTTACTTTGTCTTAGTGATGTACAATATTTGACCCTGGAAATTGTAATTGTGAAGGATGCCAAAGCCTAGTGTGTTGGCACTTCAGCAAACTGACCCATGAGCTGAACACAGCTTTCTGGAATGAATAAAAAATGCAACAACTCTGTTTGCCAAATAAGAACTCTTTCAATATAAGATTTGCAGGTAACAAAATCTTTGATAAATTATTGAATCTGCTTCATATGATGACATAGAATATCACAGAAAAATCATTAGAGAACAGAATTTTAGTATTATATTATCTTTCTTCTTAGATTTATTATAGTAAACTTTTTCTCAGAATCTTCAGATTTAAATTACAAAAACTGATGTAAACGTTGGCAAACTTGGAGGTGTAATATTTAAAACCCACACTCTAAGTATAAAAAAGTTAAAGAGACTGTAAGATACCTGAGCACAGTCTGCAGTCTTTCATCATGTGGAACACATTCTGAAATCAATAAAATTAGGCAAGATGTATTGCACTAAAGTTACTTGTCATAAGAGTCAGGTGGTAGTGATAAAGAATCTTATACTAATTGGCCATGTGCCCATGCAAGTATTTGACTCTCTCAAAAGTCTGAATATTTTCAAACATAATTAAGCCAACACAGATGCTTACAAAGAACCAAATTGGAAATCAAAAATTAAACTATTATTTCACTGATATCAGCTGTAAAATTCCTGTAGCTTCAGCTTCACTGAGATGCTACCACTGGATCTACAGCTTCTCTGAAGCACTTTGTCTTGATTTTACAAACAAAATCAAATATTTCTTTGAAAATTGGAATATAAGAGAGAGTTCTTTCCCTTAAGAAATTGAGAATAGAGATCCTATAAACCAAAGCATTTTTGTACCAGGTTAAGTATATAACACATCAGGAAAGGAACTCTTTTAAGGAACATATTATGCATAAAAGCTGTGCTAAAGATGGAGGAATGGACCCAGTCAAGTACAGGAAGCCAGGAAAGCACTGAGTAGCAAGAAATAAAAATCAAGCCAACCCTCAACTGTTTAATTCTTGATTTACACATGGTAGCTATTTCCCAAGTAGCTTTCACATGTTTCTAATATCTGATACCACAGGGTCTTCAAAGCTTCTGATATATGTCTTAAATTTTTGTTCAGTGAGAAATTGTAGTTTAAGTAGTTTAATACAAGTAGAATTGCAAGAACAAGGGGAACTAGGGGTTTTGGCAGTTATTATTAGAAGATATTTTTACCTTCAGTAATATTTTTCTTTGTATTCAAATAATTTATCTTGGTTTTTCCTATTGCTTTCCAAACATTGCCTATTTAATAATTTATAAAGAAGTATATAAATTTGCACATACTATTTTTTTCAATAAAATATCATCAGAGAGCACTGGTGACAAAAGTTAGATGTAAAGAGGAGATAAAGAAAGCAGCAAAATAATGAAGTCATAAAATGTTTCACTTTTTTATTTTTATGAAATGTCTTGCAAATGCAGGTGAAATTTGTTCAATATTATCAGCTGAGACTGCTGGATGCAGTGAAGAGATGTTCTCATCTGCCTTAATAATTCTAAGGTGTGACCACACTGTCAAGGTTTAAATCCTCAGAATCCATTTCAGGACACAGATTTTAATCTCCCTGCTAATTGAGAGGCCAGGCCACCCACTGCTCTGAATCAGAGTTACTGCAGAACCTTTGATTAGAGCTATTCTGCTTTGCATTTAAATATTTGTATGCTTCCTGGACAAGAGCCCACAACCAAACGGAATAAGTGCCTATATCAGCAATTCTCTTTTTAAAGGGAGACAAAACCTGAGTGCCACGTTCGGTTGCGTACATATTTAGTTTTGAAAAAGAATGTAGACAGCATCAAACAAGGAGAAGGCACAGATCTCAGGTACTTTCTTACTCAGGGTTCCTTGTGGAACGTTGCAGTTTAAACCTGTTGGGGTATCTATGAACATGGAATTGTTCTCTTCCCCATGCTGATGAGTGCTTAATTTTCCTGACATCATCAAAAGAAAAAAAAGTAATTTAATAAATTTTTTGTACCCACAGAAATAAAGAAATCAATTATTTGCGCTGTCCTACTCAAAATTTCTTTGTCTGTTTCAAATTCTGAACAAAAAACCTCTAAAACATAGCTGTATACTTTTATTATAGTTTTTCATTTTTTGTTGGAAATGGATAATAGATGACAAGATACTAAGCCATCATAACACAAACTTGTGAGATTTATTGATTCAGCTCAAAGCTGATGGAGTTTCCATACATCAAAGCTCTCAAGTAGTAGTGCACTCACCCTATATTATATCCATTAAGAAATTTTTTATCATTAAAAATCCAATAAAATATTTATAACTTTGTTACAAACCCCTGATGGTTAGATTAATGCAATTCTAAGCACTATGACTATCTTGCACAAAGTTTTACACATATATCTTCTTTTATTTCTTTCTTTTGTTTTTGTCAGTGTGGTGAGCTTGATTTCAGAGATATTGGAATTTTCAGGCTACCTGTAATAAGAAGCTCCCTGACAACTGTCTCAAATGTCCATCTTTCTCTAGCAAAATCTGAAATTTAAATCTCCCTGGGGGTTATTTGAATATTCTTTCGTGAATTCAGAAATGATTAGATGATCTCTTGTAATGAAGCAATTTATATTAATAAAAGAAAAGTCACAACCTCTCTAATGAAGGCTGAAGGTGGACTCTGCTCCCTCGTTACTGCATCATAATGCATCATCCTTGTGCTTCTGGGAAAGCAATTGGAAAGTATTCTCAGGAGATGTCTGTACTCGACAGCACATGAGAAAGCACACATACAGGACTAATTCAAAAGAGTCATATTTTAGTGTACAGTCAGGAGTCTTCTTTCAAACAGATACATTTATTTTGTTGAAATATAATTTTTGAGCTATTTAAACACTGCATTTCCCCACAACAGAAAATATTTAGCTACTGATAAAAGCAGAAATGTTTTCAATCAAGTTTATCTGTTAATGCCTGAACTACCATGGTATTCACATTTACTGATGCCAACACAGATATCTTTTATAGATGGATTTTCAAGGCATCCTCAGCATCAAGAAAAAACGCAGCATTCTGGAGATAGCTTAATTCCAACCTTCATTTCTTCTTTAGGATATTGTCTAAAATTAGAGTGTGAATTTAGGCAATTTTTCTGAAGCTTATAAATTATTACTATAGTTACTATTGTAGCAATTATTGATTGCATAAGTTGGAGAAATTTGAGGAGATTTATTCACTAAATATCACCTGTATATAAATAAGTATTTGTGCAGCAGAGAGAGAACTTTGTAGGTAGCACCTGTGTATGTTTTTCTTAGATCTGTACCCCAGAAAGTGACACCAGTTTAACTGCATCATTTTCTAAACCCATTTACCTAAGCTAACATAATGAAAGACAGCACATGCTTTATAGTTCACAAACTTGGTTTCAGTGCATATTTGACGTGATAGGCTGCAGGCAAATGAAGACACTTTTACCCTGGCTTAAGGTTAAGAGAACTGAGCAGGACATGGAAAGCTACTGGATATAGCACAAGAAATTGTGTGAGGAGCTGACAAAAGCTACAAATCTAATCATGAAGCACAACCAGACCTCACAGATGATGAGGTGAAAGTTGACTAAGAAGCAGCCAATATTCACAGAAAAATGGAGGGAAACTGGGCACCTTTTGGAGAGTACAGTCTTGAAAGGCCACTAACATCTAACTAATCATAGTAGCACTGGCATATGTGGCAGAGTCTGTCTAGGTAACTATCAGAAACAAACTTAGTGTAAAGGTATCACATTTGGCACCAGGAGAGAAAAGTTAATTAGGAAAAGTTGTTTATTTAGGCAAAGACTGAGCAGAGAAAGAGGAGAACAAAGCTGTTGAAAAGAAGGCCAAGAAAGAGGAAAGGTGTTAACAGGGTGTCCAGATGTGTGTCTGATGCTGCCTGGTGGTACCAGTCAGGCAGCCATGGGCAGTTCCCTGCAGCAAAAGCAGGACAAGAAAATGGGCCTGTTTCCAGATCATCAATTTCAAGTCTTCATCCATGGTCATGAAGACTAGCAGGTAGTGAGGTGGCTGCTCTTCCTGGCCAGTGAGGAAATCCTTGACTGAGGAGATTGAGCAGTCTGTCATCAACATGTTTGTGCTTGATCCAGGACTGATGCTACTTTATAAAAAATTGTGTAACTCATCTTGTTATAAAAATTATTTTTAAAGCAACAGAAAGTTGAACGTGAGTCAGCAGTGCCCTGGCAGCCAGGAGGACCAACCATGTCCTGGGGGGACATCAGGCACAGCATCACCAGCCAGGCAAGGGGTGAGATTTTCCTGCTCTGCTCTGTGCTGGGGCAACCTCACCTCGAGTCCTGTTTGCAGTTTTGGGTGCCACAACATAAAATAAGCATTAAACTATTACAGAGTGTCCAAAGGCAGGCAACAAAGATGGTGAAGGGCCTTGAGGGGAAGCCAGCTGAGGTCACTTGGCTTGTGCAGCCTGGAGAAAAGGCAACTGAGGAGAAACCTCATGGTAGTCTACAACTTCCTTATGAGGGCAAGAGTAGGGGCAGGCACTGATCTCTTCTCTGTGATGACCAGTGACAGGACTCGAAGGAATGGCCTGAAGTTGTTTCAGGGGAGGTTTAGGTTGGACATTAGGAAAAGGTTCTTCACCCAGAGGGTGTCTGGGCACTGGAACAGGGTCCCCAGGGTAGCGGTCACAGCACGGAGTCTGACAGAGCTCAAGAAGCATTTGGAAAACTCTCTCAGGCACAGAGTGTGACTCTTGGGGATGGTGCTGTGCAGAGCCAGGAGCTGGACTCAGTGATCCTCAGTGGGTCCCTTCCAATCCATCTTATTCTGTGATTTCGCCAATCCAGGCTTAAGGGTCTTGTTCTAGTTTTGAAATAAACATTAGGTCAATTTATCAGAGTTGGTACTGATATTTAAGAGCCATCTAAACACAATCCTGTGCCATATGCTCTGGGATGACCCTGCTTGAGCAGGGAGATTGGACCAGATGTCACACTGTGGTCCCTTCCAACCTGACCCATTCTCCTCTTTCTCAGCTTTGTGTGCAGTTCTAAGCTGAAGTTTAAATTTGGTCCAGGATCCTACCTCAGCTTCGAAACATGAACTAGACATGGATGCAGTTTTAGATTTTAGTGTCATTTACAAACTTGTAATGGCCAAGGAACATAAACTAATTAGAAGTACCCTGTAGTGGTTTAAGGTTTACTTCAGTTCTGGGCACAGTTCATCTAGAAGTCTTCTTGCCCTTAAGGAAAGCAGTTAAAGAGGAACAAATATTTCACATTAAGTTTTAAGTACAGGACTGTAAATTAAATTTCAAATGTTGCAGAAGTTCTAAAGTTAAAAATAATTTATTTTTCTAGGTTTGGAATGAATCCTGACTTTGTTTTTTCTCCTTGAGCTGCATTTCTAAGTTTGACCTACAGTTCACATACTAAAAGCAGAGTGTGACAGATCTGCAATGCAAATCCTGACTTCTCATATGCCAATAAGAGGAAAAAAAAGTATGCCAAGAAGTGTGAACTTCCACTCTTTGTGGTATATGCGTTTGATAATTAAAATTATTCTTAAAATAGCTCTGCTTTGCAGAAACATTTTCTTTCATAGTTTAAAATATAAGATTAATTTTAAACTCACATTAGAAAGAAAATTGATGTTCTATGTCTAACCTGAAAAAAAAAATGGCAGGCACCATCACATCAAAAAAAGGAATTTCTCAGCATTAGCAAAGGAATAATAAAAATTGTATCAAATACACTATCATGTTCAACTGTAGAGAAAATCCTTGTTACAACAATTCACTCTGCGGTTGAGACCATATATTAAGGACTCCCTTAGGAGTAGGACAGTCACTAAGGCAGAGTCATATATCTAATAAAAATACTGTAAGAATAAAAGGTCAGGTTTAAAAAAAAGTCAGTAAAAATTATTTTAATAAATTTCACATCTTCTAAATGTATGCAAATAATTTTCTAAACATTTAATGTTAATAGCAAATATGTCTTTTATACATATGACTGAGGAAAATTTCAAGGTGGATGTAAACATTCAATAAAAATATTCCAACTTTACCACTTCCCTGAAGTAACTCAAAAGATCTGTTATTATGTCTTTTATTCCCATTCTCTTTTATTGGTCACAATGTAGAAACACAGATCAGTCTCCTATCATGGGTCTTTGTTGCTTGGGGGAGAAACTGTGGCATCACATTGAAAATGCTGTGTATTGGAAGTACAAAATTCCCAGATTTGCTAACTGTGGAGTTGTTTTAACTGAAGAGAAAAGGGAGGCAAGTATCTTCAAGAAAAAATAGTTTTAACTTCTTCATCAGCTTTGTTAGAGATCTTTGATATCTAATGTATGTCTCATTACACTAAGTTGCTGATCAGTTTTGCAACATAGTTTGTTCTAATACTATATAAGGTTTCTTTTCTTCATGGGAAATTGAGCTAGAGAGATCTTGAGGTTAAGCCGCAAAGGATCTATAATGGGACAGTGTTGCCTAAATATAGATTAAATTTCTAACTTTCCCTGTTGACTGAGAAGCTTGCCAGAACATCTTTGAAATGAGACGTTATCAAGTGTGCATTGCTTAAGATCCTATGTCCCAACTGGTTTAAGCTTTTATGTACAGGAGATTGGACTCTGGATAGTAGAAACTCCTTAACCTTGCAAATTCCGTCTTCGTAATTCTTTGTACTGAATATCATATAAACATTGCCTGAAAGTACTGGCTGATTTAGTGGTGTTTGATTTAGTAATTTCAAGCAGTGTGGACTTCCTTAGATGCTCTTTAAAAATCTGCCACAAATAATCCTTAGAGTCCTTTAAATGCCAGTTCATTTGCATTCAAAGGTCATTGCTCCCTGAAATCATAGTAGCACTCCTGTACGGTACATTTCAGTGTGGAGAGTCATTTTTACATAAGGAGAAATATCAGGATTAGCAGGAGTGTAGGAGAAGGTAACAGTAAATGAAACCTTTCACCTTTGGAGCAATGGTGAAGACTGTGACCCTACTCAGCATGACACGAGTATTTGCAAGTGTTTGGAGGTGTCACTGTCTTGAGATGTGTCCCTGCACCTGTTTGTCATTGTTTTCAAATTTCCAGAAGTGACTGCACCCCCAGCTGAGCCATAGAGTCTGAACAAGGGCATACTCTTGCGCCATTGCAATGTTGATTAAAACAGACTAATTTAAGTCAAATTGAATGATACTGTGGATTGAAAACAGATGGTTTTATTCAACATCTTAATGGCAAAGGAGTGTTCATCAACAGGCAACTAAAGGGTTCACTGGACCTAAAATGGGTGTTAAGCGCCACATGGCACTGATCTGATCAATCCTAGGGCACAGCGCTAGAGAAGTGTGAGAAAGCTGAAGCCTAAGACTATTCCAGTCAAGGAGATGCGTTTTCTAGTCACCTGTGTGTTCCAGGGTAAGTTTGCAGCTTCTGCACTATTTTTTCACTGGACTTGCTTGTTGCTTTCCTGCTGTACTTAGCCTGTGCTGCCTTACTGGAGTGCTTCTTATAAAGACTGAGTCCTGCTCAATAAAAAACAGAACAAAGGAAACTCTGGTCAAAGACTGGGGCACTGTGAATGTCTCCACATATTATATTTGTACATAACTGGTTTGTTCTTTGGGGTTTTTGTAATAGTATACACTGTACCTCTAGAACTCTTAGTAAAGATGATGCTTAATGTCGTTTAACTAAAGCTTCCAAATGCTTTGGCATATCTTTGCCCTCTCCCTCCTTAAAAAAAAAAAAAAAAAAA
>VZTE01003864.1:521397-612830 GCA_013397775.1 Eulacestoma nigropectus | reverse complement strand
AAAAAAAAGAAAAAAGAAAAAAAGAAAGATAAACATATGATTCAATACTTCTAAATTCAAAAACATTTTGACAAGACAGTTAGACAATCATTAGAGGAATCCTTTGTAGCATGCACTATCTCATTCATAGTACAGGGGTAAAAAATTTTATGCATAACAGAAGACTGTAAGATGAACTTCAAATATTCAGTTTTCTATTACCAATAAAAGCAGCAATGGTAGATAAACCACATCGAAATTTACTGAGGGAAAAAAGAAATAGTGTAATATTAGAAAGCCACATCCATGGCTTAGATCACAAAACAACCCAAGTAATTTAATATTTTCATGAAGTTATGTATTGATTCCTAAATAATGCAGAGCAAAGACTTAATCGATAGCTCTGACAAGGAAGAAAAAAAATCAACTATGACAAAGAAACCAGATGCATAAAGTTGCTGAAACAATGATACTATGAAGCAAATCATCAACTAACGCTCATAGTTATGGCTAAAGCAGAAAGGAGTAAATACAGTCTTGTGTCTATTCCCCATTCTCTTTGTTATCACCAGCAATAATATTAAAAAATTATCAAAGAAAATAGAAAATGGAAATAAAAGAATCAATACTTGTCATGAAAGATATGTAGTTCTCTCTTCCCTCCCTTTCTTTCCCAGGGAGAGTTCAAACCCATACCATATAGGATTGAATAGTCTCCAGAGGAAATGATAACTCATGAGTAACACCATAATTTCAATAACTTAGTTCAAAGACAGGTTTGAATAATAACTTAAAGGAACTAAATTTGTCCAGGAAGACTCTGAAGAACCACCATCTCAATTTCTTTGAGAAATTATGTGAAGAGAAAAGAAACTTAAAAGACGAATCTTATATGTTGGCTCAATCATTTAGCTGAAACAAAGTAGTCTGAAAGAGTGGGAAGTAAAGTCTCTGAATCTAATGTGGAGAGTTATTTACTCTTGTCCACAGGAATCTTTGGAAGTGTTCAAGGCCAGGTTGGATGGAGCTCTGAACAACCTGGTTGTAGCGGGTTGACGGTGACTGGATGCCACGCACCCAGTGCCCTCTCACTCTGCTCCACAGCTGGACAAACGAGAGAAAATATAATGAAGGTTTCATAAGCTGAGGTAAGGACCCGCCTGCTCCAGACTGGGTCTTCTCCATAGGCTCTGGATCTCTGAATCTCTGTGGTCCTCTGTGGGGTGCAGGGGCACAGCTGCTTCACCACGGTCTGCACCATGGGCTACAGGGGAATCTCAGATCCAGAACCTGGAGCACCTCCTGCCCTTCCTTTTCCACTGACCTTAGCGTGTGCATAATTGTTCCTATCACATACTCTCACTCTGCTCTTCTCTGGCTGCAATCACTACTGCGCAATAACTTTCTTTTTCTTCTTAAATATGCTATCACAAAGGCATTACCACCATTTCTAATTAGCCCAGCCTTGAACAGCAGCAGGTCGATCTTTGGAGCTGCCAGAAATTGTCTCTGCTGGATGTAGAGGAAGCTTCCAGCAGCTTCTCACAGAAGCCACCCCTGTAGCCCTCCCCACCACTACCAAAGCTTGGCTATGAAAACTCCAGACACTGGTCCCTGCCCATGGCAGGGGGTTTGGAACTTGATGATCTTTAAGGTCCCTTCCAACCAAAACCATTCTATGATTCTATGATGATTCTGGAAACTAAAGTGTATCAAGTATTTGTACATCTCATGCAGGAAAATGCACTTGCTTGAAGAACACAGAAACGAGTATTAATTGAATGATGGGCACCGTTTTGCGCTTCAACTCTAGAGCTCTTGCGCGTGCACTTTCTAAGTATATTTATGTGTTTGATATATGATAGTGTGAATGTTCATAGAAATTGCTATTCATATGCCAGTATTTCTAATGCAGAGATTTTTCAATCTGTATTCACCTATAGTATATCTTATAGTAATCTACATTTCATGTGTACAAAGACTATAAATAACTAGCATAATGCAAGATATTAGAGTCAAACTGCTGTTTGAAATTCAAAGTATACCAGTTGCTTTCATAAAGAAATTACATATTTATGACTATATGAAATACAAATAATAATGCATAATTTATTTATCTAATACTATTACATGAGAATTCTCCATTGAGAATTCAAAAGTAATTTTCTTGATTAAAGTAAATTCCAGCCCCCAAAAAATTCTTCCTGGAAAAAAGTGAATTTTGAATAACAAAACCTGGTGATCATTAGAAAAGGATTAAATGGCAGAAAGTTTTCATGATTATTGCTATAAAATTATTCTCTCAGTACAAATGACCATTGAAAAAGAACATTTAAATTACACAAATTTATAATGTATTTTCGCTTCTGACACCCTTCCCACTAAGATTATTATTTAGTGAAAAGCCTTTAGTTTATTTTTTTTAATGTTTTCAAATCCGAAGCAACATAAGGAATAAAGGAGAAGAAATCTTATGCTTAAAGAGTAAATACTCAAAAGATTTCTCTCAGTAGTTTTCCTGGTTGCATATTCTCAAGATTTTCAAGAAGATATAATATAGCATTTACATATTATATAAATTAACCCAAAAATGCCTTTGATTTTGAAAAACTCAAATAAATTTAAAAAATTTTCCTTGAAGACTCTACAAGGTACAAGCTGCATCAACTTTTTAGGACTAACACTTGACACATAGTACATAGTAAGGTATTAAAAATAGTACTTTCTCTTAATTTCTTTTCTTTTTTTTTTTTCAAAAATTGTCTTTAAAATGAATACCTCTTTTCATCAAATACACATTGAAGTATGAATGCATGATAAGTGACAGAAAATACCTATTTCTTGTTAGAATTTAAATGTTGAAGAAAATGTTAATAATCTTGTGAATTGTAATATGTGAAGCCCTTTTGGCTTGCTTTTACCTTCCACAAGTAAAAATTAAACATAAACCAATCTTCACCATAAAGAATGAGGCAAAGAATAATTTAATACTCACATCAAAAGCTGATCCTCCGTTTTACTTCTCTTGTCTGAAATTGCACAGGGTTAGTATCATCACAGATAAAATGTAAGATCTTTACAGAGAAGGACCCAAAATTATGAAATACTGAGCAAAAGCAGTTCATGAATTATGAATGATAAAAATGAGAACCATGCATGTCAAAACATTCAGAGTACTCTAAAAAAACACCAAAAGATAATACTATTGTAATACTGCTATAATGCAAGAAACTGATTTTGTGTGATGGGGAAATGACTCTCACTATCTGGAATAAATAATAAAAATTCTGTAATGAAAATGATTCAGTAATAAAAATAGTCTGTGGTACGAATGCTGTCAAAATAGAACACAGATTCATAAAGGTTCAGCAACAAACTGTATGTAAATGCATATTGTATTTCCATGGATTTGGCCCATTTTTATTTTATCATCTGATAAGAAGTCATTCATTAAAAAAAATTTCTGGACCTGGAACTAATAAGAAGATTCACTTTATAATTGCATAGCTACTAGAAGGCAGAAAATGCTGTAGTGCACACTGGGACAGGGTAGGCTGGGATTTTTTATCCTCTTACATTAGCAAAGAGATAGATTTTCTGATTTTCTGGTGTCGGGGCAAAAAGTAGGGAGAAGTGTGGAATGAACTGTGAACTATGGGCCGATTAAAACAGGAACATCTACAATGTCCCTTGTAGAAATCATGTTGGTTTTTTTTTTTTAATAGCTAAGAAAAAAAATTGCTGACCTCAGCATTATCAGGCTGCCAGCCTCAATTGCAGTTTTTTCAGAAGCAGTAAAATATACATTTTGTAGTGGTGTTTGTATCTCCTTTGTCTCAGTTCATACATCTTTCTGTGCTACAGCTCAGCACTCTCTTGATAAGCCAGGCAGTCAGGATGTGCAGCCGTGTGACTGAACCATCTCCTTCCCTTCATTTTGTGCTCTATTTTAATGGAATGATCCGAAAGGAAAAAAAGTGAAAAGCTCTCACTGTTTTCTAACCTTTCGTAAGAGATGACCTTTCCATTAGATATGGTATAGTGACCTACACTGTTGGAGGCCTTTTAAAGATGGTTGGTTTGCCATTTCCCAAATGGATTTGTTTGTCTGGAAACCAAATCATTAGCTGTCTGCAAGTCAGTCTTTTGCTGCTCCTATCAAAAGCTTTGAGGCTCTTTACGTGTTGGAAGTTAGCCAGCAATATTTTATGCTGTGTACAAGTTCCATTTCAGAGCTCAGACCAGAATTCTTTACAGCAAGATTACTGATATCTCAACTACTCAGTCTGTGTGGGAGTGAGACTCTGGTCCATTCCAGGAAGGGTAGCAAAGGGTAAACTCAAGTGAGATTAACCATCTCAGTTCAGGAGAAACTTGACTTTCGTGATATGACCATCATTCCTTAAAAACATCTATTTTAATTGTTTGAGGCTAAATTCTTTCCGTTCTCTTTCTTATGAATGGTCTGATTTTACGTGTCCAGAAATATATAGGTATCTTTAAAGAAAATGTTCTGACTTGTTGTTTTGTCTTCTTTTTCTCTTGTTTTGTTAAACCTTGTTTTACAAGGGTTGTCAAGCATTGGAACAGGCTGCCCATGGCAGTGATGTAGTCACCATCCATGGAGGTATTTAAAAGACGTATAGATGTGGCGCTTGGGGACATGGTTTAGTGGTGGACTCGGCAGCGATGGGTTAATGGTTGGACTCAACAATCTTAAAGGTCCTTTTCAACATAAATGATTCTATGTTTCTATTTTCTCTCTTTTGTTGAAGAAAAAATATATTTCATATTCTTATTCCTTATCCTGCATTCTTAATGGTGCAAAACGTAAATGTTATTATTCATGTACAGGAAGCTGGAAAAAATCCTAAAACTTACAATTTAGCTTCAAAAAATACTAAATGAACACACATACTGAACAAAACAAGCCTTCAATAAGTTAGCTAATCCCAACAACTCATGACAAAAGGTGGTAAAGGACAGCCACATTACCCAGGGGGGGGAAAAAAAAAAGGTATGATAACTTATCTAGGTTCTGTTTTGTTTCATGGCCTCCAGACAGAAAACATGCCTCCTGTCCTCTACAACACTGTGGTTGGTGACTGGCACAGAGTACCTGCATCACGTTAAAGTCAGTAAAAAGTTTGCACCTGCGGTGTAATACTCTGATGATATTTAATGTCTATGTTCATATATATATATTTAAAAAAAAAAAATATATATATACTTATCAATGTAAGTAATTGTGCATATACATGAAACTGCCAAGACTGTGCCTTTAAACAAGGAAAAGAGTGGCCCAGAGTACATCAATAGTGCTATGGAGCTTTTAAGAGTGATCAGTTTCTCACTGTTCCTTGCCAATCTCAAACTAGCATCAGGTAAAGGTAGCAGATAGCAAGTTCAGATGGAAGAAAAGTAAGTATTTCTTGACAGTCTGTAGTTAAGCTGTTAAGCTTCTTGGCTCAAGATGTGGGAGTGCTACAAGTCTGCGGGAACTCATGTGTTAACTGGAGAAACTATAAAAGGTTGAAAGGACTGTGTAATTCAAAAATACAACCATTGTTTCAGGATATAGCTGAGATTTCAGTTCTAAGAGGTGGGGAGGATATTGTGAAGAGCTATCACTATTTACTTGGGAGGGGGTTAAATATGTTTATATACCTAATTTGTTTCTGGCCTCCGTGTTCCACCACTGCTGGCAGAATACTCAGATAAATGTTTTTTTGTCTTGTCCATTATAGACAGTTATATGTTTTTATAACTTTTAGTTTATTCTTAACAAAAAATAGTTTATTGTGGGCAAAGGCAATGGTATTCCACACATTGCCACATAAGTGTTTGTGGCCAATAGTGTAGTTCCAGCATGTAAATCAATTGTTTAAAGCCATGTTTTTCATGTTCTAAAGTATTTTCCCTTTCAGGAAAACCAGAATTAATTGTCTTGGTTTATTGTCAGTATGACAGTGTTCAGAGCTTCAACTTTTGTTTCAGTAAAGTGCAATAATGCCTTCACTGGGAGCTGGAACTATTCCCAGCTTTGTATATTCTAAAATAGCAAAACTATGTAAATACAATATCCTATAATGAAAGTCTAGAAGTAAGTGAAAAAAAAAAGAACTCAAACCCCCCCACCTTTTGGCTACACTTTTCCTTATTTAATTTCTACATTAAAAAAAAAAAAAGTTTGAACAGAAATGTTAATGATTTGTTTGAACAAGACCATCTAAGATACTTAGGGGAAAAAAAACCTGGAAAAAATTGAAATCAGAGCAGATGACAGTAAAAAACAATCCTTTTCCTCTTTCCTTGAAACAAACTGATCAACTATTTTTTAATGAACCACAATGTGATGACTCCTGATAAGTTCTGATTATATTTCACAATTGCTTTCTGTGGTCCACCTTGATTGGAATATGTATATTAGTGGTCTGGGGTTTTTTCATAAGTTCCACAGATGTCTGCGTGACATGGAGGCAGATGAAAATTTTTGATAATAAGATTTTTGCATTTGTTTGGGGTCAAATCTTGCTTCCCAAGCTGAAACAACTATGCCCATGCAAGAGTTTTGTCTGTATCAAACTTTAACACATTCTAGCATAATTCCTCTGCCTAGCAATATCTTCTCTAGAAAGATACAGCCTTCCAGTAACTGTGACGTTCCTAACCCATCAACAGTAGTATGAATCATAAGATACATGGCTCTCAGTATTAATTCAATATTTGTGAAGTTACATCATTAAGGGTCACTATAGTCTCCTATCTCCTTATCCCAGCCACTAGCAACTTTAAAAAACTAGCGCAAGAACATCTATCTCATGAACTGGAGTTTACAGAGCGTTCTATTCAGTGTGTTAGTGAATTCTTTAGTATGCTTCTTCATATATCGGTTTATACCTCACACTTGTAAGGGACTTAAAGATCACAATTGCCTTAAACACTGTCAAGGCCACAGAAGGAACTTGCAATAAGAGCAGCCCCACAGTGCAAACATGAGATGAGCACAAAAGAGTGGAATTTGCATGAGGAAGGTGCTAATTCCAGGCCTAAAGAAGGTGAGTTTTGGTTAGCACATCCTGGCTAATGCATCCAGACAAAAATTCCCACTGTGGCAGACTATGGGAAAGGAAACAAAATCTTATACACGTATCACTCCAAGTTATGGGAACATCTGCAACCACCCCATGGATACCCAGGACTTGAACTATAAAACTGCTACTCCCAGAACAATGACTCCAGGGCCCCCACCACTGAGAAGACCAGAGTGAAGAAAGTTCTGCTGTCTGGATCCATGGATGGTAGTATCTTTTTACTTATTCTGTCTCTTCTCACAGCCTTGCTTCCTCTGTCCCCGCCCTTTTCTATTTCTTTCTATCTCTTACATTTATTATTAAATAAAATACATACTACTGCCTTTGGAATATGATCTCATTTGCACCTTAATTCAGGCAGAAGCAGCTCTCAATAATTGGATCTTAACAACACTGCCTAGTAAAAGTATCAACACAATATTAGAAAAAGTTTGAGACACCTACTAATGCATTAAATTTGTTAATTACTTTCTGACACTAAAACGACCAAATCTAACAGGTAGGAACTTCAGATCATACAAAACTGCAAAAGCACTGGATTCACAAGCTCTGTGGGATGTCTTCAAGTAGTGTAAAAGGTTTACAATGTTCATAGTAAATTATGCTTGAGATTAGCTACAAAACTGATTCTCTGGCTCTTGATATATCTGTAGGTATTCAGGCATGAAAATACATGCATTCTTGCATACAGTACATGGTTTAAAATAATCAGGTATTTTATCCATGGAAAGCAGCTCTATCACAGGTTTTTGATTGAGTTTTATGAAACTTCAGGGGTCTTTTTTTAGCAAGAAATGCTCAAAATTTATTTGGAGTTAGAACCTGAAACATCCTGTGTAAAAAAGAGAGGAAATCAAACTCCAGTAAAATGTTTAAAATGTGCTCTACCTTTTCGGAAACATGAATCTTCACACCTAAAACAAAGTGGAAAAAAAAGGGTGTGGATCAAAGTATGTAATCCATAGGTGTAATGTATGTCAGTAAATTACCTGCAGGTATATGCCTGGTTCTGCCCTTACTCTGCCAGATGTGATGTGCATCGAAGCTGATGCAAAGATTAACATTAATGGATAGATTAACACTAATGGATAGAGAGGTAGGCCACAAGAAAGAGAAATTATTCAGCATTTTGTTGCCTGAGGATGAGCTCCTTGCTGCATACACTTGCTATCTAGAGTTTCTTTTTCCCTTATTATGTTTTGCTTTATCCATCTTAAAAGCTTAATTTTTAACTTTCTGTTTGAAGTAGTTTTCTTAGTTTCCTCAAAATTAAAGTGGTTCATATTAAACCACTGATGATTCTTTCCCACAAATATATTTTGTACGAATGATACAAATGGGCTGTGTGAACCCTCCTTCCAGAAGTATTCACCATGGCTCTCACATAGGTAAGCATAACTATATACAGATTCAGCATATTGAATTTTTGTGTTCACTTTGGGGTTAAAGAAATAGTTTATGAGAGTAATCTTGTTACATTAAAAAATAAGTCTTTTGGGAAGAGTTGATAATAATCTCTAAGATCAACTCTAACCAATTGTTCTCCAGGCTTGATTTCTGCCTGTTTTATTTTCATAGATTGTTTTTTTTTTCTATACTTCCCTCCCACCTTCCCTGTTACACACATAAAAATTTTGAGTTCCTTCCTTATACATAATGTATTCTATATTTATTATTTTAGCTACTTTCAATCTAATATATAGCCCGAGCTCTGAATATAAATGCTGCCAAAAATTAGATAATTTAAGTGTAATTATATCTGATTATAATAATAAAGACAGAAATTATAAAATATTTTTTCAGAATAAATTATTTAATGCATCTAACCTTTCTACCAGTTGTCACGGATATCTTGTTGCAACACTGTAAGTCAAAATCAAGCTTTAAGAGTATGATTTCTTTCTTGCTAAGAAATCCATCAGGTTTTTTTAAAATATTAACTCTACTTTAAAAGTAGCAAATTGTCTTTCTATCATACTTTGGGTGTGCTGTAACACAAATGATAAACAATCATAATGGATTTAAATGCATTCTGAGGGTCAATTCACTCTTGTTCCTGGGAAATAACTTTAGCTACTAAATTTTTGTTTGTTTTGGTGATAAAGATATTGGCAAACGAAGAAGTGGACTTAAACCACAAAATTGTTTCTATGGGGCATTGAATAGCTAAAAGTTCAAAATTTTTTCTACACATTCAAGCAAGCCCTAGTGGAAATTATGTTTAAATCTGTAGAGATTTAGGGAAGCTGGAGTACAGTCTTTCAAATAACAGTGTCACGGGTGATGAAAACCCTTTCGGAAAGGATGAACAAATGTTTGGTTTCTCTGCTATTTTTCTTATTATCTTTTACTTTGACACACAAAATTCTTTAGTCTAAGAAAGCATTTGGAATCAGAAAGAATGGGAAGAGACTGTAACACAAAAACCAAGTTTCTGATTATTGTGACAGTTCAAGAATGAATACTGTATTCACTTCAATGACGTGTAAAGAAAATTAAATGTCTGTAGCAAATAGCTTTGTACACTGCTGAAGATTAGAACTGTATTTAAAAAAGAAAAAAAGAAAGAAAACACCACTGTGGGTCTTTTCTCATTTCTAAGATACCTACCTCAGTATCCTATCCAAAATCCAAAGCTTCATTTGCCATTCCAGACATAGTTCTGTATAAATACATAGTCTCAAATTCATCTGAAACTTTATTAATTTTGAGGTTAAAAAAAATAGATTAAAAAATTCCAAAAAATTCTTTATCCTCTAAAGAATGGCAAACTGTGGAGAAAATTACAGCAAACTTTATGATATGTAGGGTTCAGATTTGTTTCAACTGCAGTCTTCAGACTTGCTGTTAGTATAAGTAATTAGGGTGCTTGTCAAACAATGTATTTCATGACACCCATGTCCCATGAATCAGGTTAATTGGGATGTTCATAGCAGGCAGGGCAGGATATTACTTATGCTCTTTAAATTGTCCGTTTATCAAACTCTGGTGTTTCACAAAAGAAAGGAGATATATAGAGTCACATCTAAAATATCCAAGACAAGACAGACTGTCTAGTCTATTCCAGAACATTTTAAATAAATCTATTAGCTTTGCTCAGTTTGAATTCAGATCTGGCCTTCTTTGTTAGCCAGTCATGGCAGCCATGAGTAGCTAAAAATCTTAAATGTGTTGGGAGTATCTGACATCAACTTATTTTTTCTTTGGTGGAAAAAGACATCACAGTTGCAGATTTTTCAGTAGAGTACAGCAAATAAAATTTTTCATAAGGAAAAAAAAAATTGTCCTAAGGGAAACAATGGAATTTGGGAATGAATGTACATTGAACTTACCCTTATCCAAACAGAGTGAGGCATGAAAGACCTTTAAGGAAATATGTTAATGTCTCTATGTAGATGGTAGAGAGCCAAAAAGGGGCTTGATTCATAAAAACAATAAAAGTACCCTCCCAGGCTCCAAATGAAATACAAATTAGTGTCAAATATCTTGGTTATATTCATAAACAGCCTTTGATATGATCTGCCTTTTAGTCTTGGGTGTGTTAATGATTAAGAAGAATATACATGGCGTCCCTTCCTTTCACAGAGCAAGATCAACACTGGTGCTTTTTGTGGAAACTCCTGTATCACAAGGATTTACACAAGCAGACTCTAAATCAAAGAATAAAGAGACTTTCCAGAAATGTAACACAATTCAGTTAGAGGGGAAATTTGCAATTCATCTAGGCCAATCTCCTGCCCAAAGTAGTGTTAATTTCTAAGTCAGATCAGGTTGTTCAGACTTGTGCCTAGACAAGTTTCAAATATCTCCAAAAGTGAAGATTTTGTGACCCTACTCTAGGGCTTAGCTGTTGATGAAATTCTGAGTTGTGTCCTATTGTTATGACTGAATAGGAGCCTTTCTTCTGCACAATCTTTCCTTCATATAGTAGATAAATTAAGTGTTATTCTCCTATTTTCTTTTCTAGACTAAACAAAAAAACATTCCCTCCACGTCTCCACACATCCTGTGCAGTAGACCCTCATTTATCTTTGTGGCCCTCCACTGGACTCCCTCCAATTTTTCCATCACGTCTTTTGCTTTCGGAGGTTCCAAACTGCATGCAGTATTACAGATGTGGCCCCAAAAATGTGAAATAAATGGGTTAAATAACTTTTCTTGTCCTGATAGATAGGAATTTGCTACCTCAGATCACAGAAACATAGAATCATAGAATGGTTTGGGTTGTAAGAGAACCCTGAAGATCTAGTTGCAACTACCCTGCCTTCAACTAGACCACATTGCTCAAAGCCTGGCCTTGAACACTTCCAGGGATGATGCATCCACAGTTTCTCTGGTCAACCTGTCCCTGTGCCTCACTGCCCTCACAGTAAAGAATTTCTTCTTGGTATCTAGTCTAAAGCTACTCTTAAACTTTAAATTTAAACCCATTCCCTCTTGTCCTGCCACTACATGCCCTTGCAAATAGTTTGCCTCATTTTTCCTGTAAGCTCCCTTCAAGCACTGGATAGCCACAGTTATGTCACCCTGAAGCCTTCTCTTCTCCAGGCTGAACAATCTCAATTCCCTCAGCCTTTCCTCACAGGAGGGGCAATCCCTCCCTCTAATCAACTTGCGCCAACTCCTCTGGACTTGGCGCAACTCCAACAGATCAATGTCCTTCCTATATTGGGGACTCCAGAGCTGGATGCAGCACTCCAGGTGGGGTCCCTCCAAAGCAGAATAAGTAGAGGGGCAGAAGCCCCTCCCTCATGCTGCTGACCATGCTGTTTTTGATGCAGCTCAGGATACAACTGGTTTTCTGGGTTACAAACATACATTGCCGGGTCATGTCCAGCCTCTCATCAACCAATATGCTCAAGTCCTTCTCAGCAGGGCTGCTCTCCATCTGTTCATCCAGACTGAGAGCATCCAGCCTGTGTTTCATCCAGACTGAGAACATCCAGCCTGTGTTGATACCAGGGGTTGCCCTGACCCAGTTATAGTACCTTGTGCTTTGACTTGCTAAACTGCATGAGATTCCCATGGGCCCACTTCTCAAGCCTGTCTTGTCCCTCTGGATGGCATCCCATCCTTCAAGTGTGGCAACAGTACCACTGAGCTTGGTGTCATCTGCAAATTTTCTGATGGTGTACTCAATCCCACTGTCATTAAGTAAGATATTAAATAACACTGGTCCCAGTTTGGACCCTTGCAGGACACCACTCATCACTGATGCCCACTGGGACTCTGAGCCATTGACCACTACCCTCTGGATGTAACCATTCAAACAATTCCTAATCCACCTAACAGTCCACCTGTCAAATTCATCTCTCTCCAGTTTGGAGAGAAAGATACTGGGGTGACGGTGTCAAATACATTACAGAAATCCAGATAAATGACATCCATAGTCCTTCCCTTATCCACTGATGTAGTCAGTCCAGAACAGAAGGCCACTAGGTTTTCAGGCAGGATTTGCCCTTGGTGAAGCCATGCTGGCTGTCTCAAATCACCTCCCAGTTCTCCATGTGTCTTGGAACAGCCTCTGAGAGGATCTGTTCCATGATCTTCCCAGGCACAGAGGTGAGGCTGACAGCTCAGTACTTCCCAGGGTCATCCTTTCTTCCCTTATTAAAGATGGGTGCTATGTTTTCCTTTTTCCAGTCACCCAGGACTTTTCCTGGCTGCCATGACTTTTCAAATATCATGGAGAGTGGTTTGGCAACTACATCAGGCAATTCCTTCAGGATTCTGGGATGTATTTTGTCGAGTTCCATAGACTTATGCACATTCAGATTCCTTGGGTGATCGTGAACCTTATCTTACACTTACTCTCCTAGTCGTCCCCATCCACTCAAGAGGTTTGGGAAGGGAGGTTGTCATTAAAGACCGAGGCAAAAAATGTAAGTACCTCAGCCTTCTCCTTGCCTGTTGTTACTCATTCACCGCTGTTGTTTACCAGAGTGGGTAAACCTTCTTTGACCTTCCTTTTCAGATTAAACATACCTGTGGAAGCCCTTCCTGTTATTCTTTGTGTCCCTTGCCAGGTTCAATTCCAGTTTTGCTTTGAACTTCCTCACCCCTTCCCTTTCATAATTGTATTTCTCTATACTCTTCCCAAGTTACCTGTCCTTGTTTCCACTGCATTTGATTTTTGCCCTGACCAGCAGTTCTCTACTCAGCCATGCCAGTCTCTTGCCTTCCCTGCCCAATCTCTTGCGCCTGGGAATCGCTAGCTCTTGTGCTCTATGGAAGACTTCTTTAAAAATCTTCCAGCTCTGTTCCTTTCCCTTGTCCCCCAAGGGCAGTCTGCCAGGGGATCCCACTGACAATCTTCCTGAAGAGCTGGAAATCCATCTTCCTAAAATTCAGGAGCACGACTTTACTCCTTACTTGACCTATGGTCAGATCAAGATGAGATTAGCTGCTTGTATCACTAAGCATTAATACATGCAACATTCCTTCACAGAAAAATGAATATTTATTGAATATTGGCTTTAAAAACACTGGGAAGAATACCATGTCATGTGACACACTGAAAACCCTGTGTTTTATGTACTATGATCCATAACATTTATTTGATATAATTTGATATTCAAGTGGTTTGGTTTTGTTTTGCTGTGGTCTTTTTGTTTTGTTTTGCTTTGTCTTCACTTTTAAAATAACAAATAGTGAAAATATTTTGAAATAAAGTAACAGCATTTACACTAATCAAACTGACCTGGAACATTCCATACAGACTTAATTTTAACTTCAAGAAAATGAAATTTCTTGCTGCATATGACCAATTTTTATGAAAGACACTTATTGGAGAACATCAATAACGGAAAATATCTGCTTTTATCAGAGCAATTGTACCTTGGAAGGAACAAGTATGAGCATGAAACACACTGATGAGGCAGTTGCAGCACAATGAGGTCTAGCTACAATGAAGGAGTCAAAAATAATAAGAATTAGCAGTTTAAAGAGAATGTAGGTGTAGAGTGCAGAATTCAACCATGTGGCATAACGAATTTTATTAACAAATACAAATTAACCAATCAGAGACAAGTAATTTTAATAGTTATGGATACATTTGGGGAAAAGAGATTTATTTATTGAAATATCTCTGCATTTTCTATCCTGTCTTATTTTGTCAGATTTCCTCATAGGGGCTGAAGACAGCAGTGTATTGAGGATTTCCAAATTTTGAACCCAGACATTGCAACAAAAGTGTCTCTAGAAATTCTGAAAAATTGGACTTTCTTTGACAACTAGATATACTAAATGTCTGCTTTGGGCTCTTTAAGACATTTTTCTTTTGCTTTTGTAAATTTTTTTTTTTTTTAATTTCTGTGGATGATGTGGATCACAGCAAAGAAAGATTTATCTTCTCTAATATTTGTTCACATTTTTCTGTGGCTATGAACAGAGAGCAGAGCTGTCTGAAAACAGAAACTGTTGGTGTGGTGCAGATGAGGAGCCTTTTGCTTTTATATTGTTTAACTTAACTCAAGACAGTCATGCTATTTTCTTAAACTTCTGTAGCAGATAGTCTATGGAGCAGTAAAAAACCAAAATACACCACAAAGATGCACAAACTGACTTTACCCAGGGGCCCATTTATTAGTTCAATACATGCAAGCTAAAGAATTCTGCTAACATAATTCACCTACTTTGTTGTTACATGTTAACCAAAAAAAAAAAAAAAATTAATCACATCCCATTCCCACCTTCCCTAGAGTCATTCAACACCAGTTAACTGGCTGGAAAGAATGACATTAGTACCAATCTGCTTGATCAGACTCAGTGCTGCTTTGATCAGACTAACTTACAGTGATGGAAAAAGAAAATCTGCCTTATTCCTTGAAGTCTTAGCTATATTGCTAGTTTCAGAAATAACAATCCTGGCATTCATCAGCCCAAGTCTGGGTTTAGAAAGAGGCAGTTTACAAAACCAATGGACATTTATTCAAGTAAAAGTAACTCTTTCAATGAGTTATGTTTAGTAATACCCAAACATATTAGACAGATGATTACAAATGTTCTAAGCAGGCTATAATCTTAGAGGTTTTATGGTAAACCAGAGTCTGAGTGGCATATCTCATGCTATCAGACACACAAAACAATTTACTGGAGAAACATTTTACCTTTAATTAACTCTTTAATCACATTGCTAATTAGTTTTAAAATAGAGCATAGATTAACTCTACAACTTTCATTCATTATCTTCGAGCAATTCTCTCTCTTCGATATTTTCTGAAGAAATAATTTTGTCATCTGTTCTTTTTAGTGTCACATAAACACTATAAACACCTAACTCTTTTGCTGCAGATGAACACCTTTATGTCCATGGAGTCATACTATAGGGAGAGGCAGTTATGACCTCTTTCATAATCTAAATTTAGCTACTCCAAAGTCACCAATGCTCAGTTGTACAAGGACCCACTTGATGTAATACACCACCTACAGAATGACCTTCTGTTCTCAATGCCTTGACTGACTGCCTGTTGAAGTCTGATACCTAAATCATGGAGGTATTAATATTGTCAGCTGCTACTTGTGCACTTGATAACTAAGCAGTTACATTTAACTGCTCAGTGAGGCCTTATTTGAACCCAGTGAGTGAAGCAAAGGTCCAGGTGAACTCTAATCCTGGTGGAATAGGCAGCAGACTAGTGCAAAAAACTGTGTGCAACCTCAACTGTAGGGCAGTCTAAAAATAATGTTTTCCAGTGACTGAGCCCACTCTTCAGTTCTTGCTTGAACTCTTGCAGAAAACCAGGGATCATTTTGTACATGATCATACCATACATAAATTCTGTGGTATTCACCTTTTTCTATGTTTTTATGAGAATGGTAGCTGCATCGATTGCACTATATATTGCTCAGCTTATTTCTTCCAGTGTAACTTAAATAATATTTGAATTTTATATCAGATACTCTACTATAACCTCTTTCAAGGCTGCTAGAATTACATCACTATTACATGTTTTCTGGAAAAAACATGGAATATATGACATGCCAATTTTAATTTTCTAGACGGTTCATCCTTAAGTAGTCATTCATTTCTTCTGCCTTAATGTAAATCATTACACAAATATTCAAAAATATATTTAATTTGATTGCTTACAATAGTTTTATATGAAACACGGTATAATAATGTCCTTACAGTGATTGTATTATATGTGAGATCTGTCCAGCTTTCTTTAATGAAAATATTACCTGTAGTCAATAGAGTTTTTTTAATCATTCTGTCAGAACTAGATTTGTAGAGATAAGCAGTATTAGAAAAGTTTTGCAATTTTGTCAGTAATTGTAAGAGAGCTGAATATCATAAATCCCATTTCTGTGGGAAGCTCTTCTGTGCCTATATGTGTGGAAAAGGATACAAACATAAAAGACAAAATAAGCCTTAGTTAAAACTGAAAAAGTAAACAAACACACAAACAATCAAAAAGCTCCCAAAACATTTCCTACTGTAATTCTGTTTCTGGAAAGTTCTAGATATTTCCTGCCCAAATAAGATATAAATTTTGAAAATGAGAGCATAAATATTTGAGCCTTGGCACTTAGTTTTGGAGACTATAGAGGTAATTTTCATTTCTTCTTTAAATGTGTTCCATGTGCAAACAGAAAATTCTGAATTCAGTTTTAGCTCTGCCTAGGCTCATCCTTGTACCATTAAAACCACATATTTCCTAAATCACTGTCCTGAAAGTCATATTGTTCTGTGGCAGAAAATCACTGAACTAGCCTAAAGCCATACTGACAGAGCTTTGAAGATTAAAAGTGTAACATTGAACTGGATGTAAACGGAAGAGGGAGGAAAGTTTAGCATACAGAGTACCATCACACTGAACCTTTGAAAAAAATTGTCCTGTGTATGTTAGAAGATGGCTAATGCACTAAGAAAAGCCTATGTGTTGCTGTTCCAGGAGCACAGCAAGTGTTGCCCAACATGAGCTTTCAGATATCTACATCTCAATCAGCACAGGAAAGCTCCTCTGCCTCCTTCCTTGTGTGGGAAACACAATTATATATCTTTGATGAGGTATATCATACTAAACTGGTATCACTGGGCCACTTCACTTAAGAATTGGACTCGATCCTTGTGGGTCCCTTCCAACTCAGAATATTCTGTCATTTATAACAAGGTTATTAATGAGATGCCATTGTGATAATCTTATCCAATAGCCATTGTCATTTAGACGACACCTCATGCTGTGATCCAGAAATGTGTCTGTGCAACATTAAAATTGTAGAATTTAGTAAAGATAATTAAAATAGAAAAAACAAAACATGACAGATCAGTAGTAGTTGATAACTTGTTTTGGATATATTTTGGAGGTCTTTTTCAGTCTTGCTCAAAATACTTTATATACTGGAAGTCACAGGATCTCTTTACCTCTCCACACAAAGCAGTAATTTGCCACAGAAGACTATCACATTCTATGATAGGGAGAGAAGGAGGTATTACCTATGGATCTAGAGACCTGCAGATACATTTTGCCAACAGTAGCATGTAGAGATCCAGGTTTGATCTGGCTAGTCAGATATTTTTCAGTACTTCAAAATTAATTTTCTATAAATGATCCATAATCTGTGAAGGAATCTTTGGTATCAACAATCAAATAAATTTTCTGAGAAGTGTTCCGGGAATACATTTTGGACAGCAGTGCTGGGACAGAAAGAAATTTTTGATCATACTCAGGAAAAATTCTACAGCACCTGAAGAGGACTCCAGGATGTGAAAGTTGGCTGTGAGTGGACAAATTGATGTGAAGATTGATATTAAATTATTTGCATTGCAAAATTCATTGTGACACTCAACAGTTCTTATAAAAAATTTATGATACTGCCACCACAAAGAAAATTTACCATTTAAGATTTATAATAGTCCAATATCACAACTTTGTGACCAAGCCACAATAAAATCAGCAGATATGGTGATAAACAATAATAAAATCTAATTTCTTCTTACAGAACAAACTCTTTTTTCTTTTCAGCTCTTTCTGCACCTTAAACATAGTTTATTTACAAAACAGCTGTGTTCCTTTACCTTCCATTTTGAGTTCTCTGAGCAAAGTATACTTTGATGGATTTGCCTTTTGAGTTTCTTTTCCCTTTCTGGTAAACAAACTGCCCTAGGAGATAATTTTATCGCTTTCTTTCTAAATTACAGTAAAAGCCATAAAAAGTCGTTACCTCCTCTAAGGTACATAAGCAGCTACAGAGGGTTATGCTGACCTAAACACAGCTTACAACATATTATTTCAGTGCAAGTAGATGCAATAAATAGCAACACAAAGGTCATTAATATTATTATAATTTCAAATGCTGAAAAACTTTTCCAGAATTTCTTTCATGGAGCAATATTATAGCCATAGGAAAATATGCCTTAATTCTGCTGAAAAGCTGTATCTTTAAGGCCAAAGAACCTGATTCTGCTAGATGCTGAATGTCATTCAGCCCATGGGGTTTGTGGATGCTGAGCACCTTGCCAAGGGATGCCTAGTACTTCATAGGATCAATCCGTAGCAGCACTGCTGCAGTAAGCTCTTGGAGTTGCTGTCATATGGGCAGTAGAAAAATGTGATAAAGTGTGTTTAGATGAAATATAGCAACCTACTCAGCTGTTAATACTGGCAGTGGCGGGTCAATCTGAAGACAGAGTTGAAAGGATTCTAGCTCTAAAATTGAAAAAGTTTTTGATCAATATAGGTAAATAAGAACACAGTAGGCTTACAGAGGAACTGAAATCCCAGTTTTAAGTCTATGAAAAGTGAAGGAATTGTTTTGTCAAGATTACTGTTTAGTAGGCCCTTCCAAGTCCTCTAGTGTTCAGAAAACTGCTTGTCCTCTTTAGGGAAGATGTGCAAAATAGCAGTGGCTAACATTTTCATTTTCATTATATTTGTTTTCCTTATGCTTGACTGCTCTACACAAAGCCATTCCCTATAATACTGGGCAATCTAGCTTGCAATTTTAAAAGCATCATTCATGATAAATAAATGTATCTGTCAGATCTCAGAGCAAAACACAAATGTTCTGTGTTTTCCATGATAGAAATATACAATTCAAAAACTCCCCAAAGTCATTTTCTCCCAGGTCCATCATATACTCATATTTAATAGGCTTTTTAGTCCAGATGGCCAATATCAGGAATTCTGCATAGATATATAGAAATAAATTTACTAGAACAATGATATGAACATTGTATCAAAAGCATAGCATATCTGGTGTTTACATGCCATTTCTTTTCTTTTTAACTTAACATTCAAATCTCCTTGACCCAAATATGCAGAGCGCTCATCCACGAGTAACCGGATTCCAGGTGCCTGATGCATACATGCCTGGGATGTATATGAATTGCAATACACCTGATCCTTTCCTTCTGCTAGTACACCCTTGAAAACAGAAAAAGAAACAAGCAAAACTCCTAATTTTTGGGTCCATAGCATATTAGACCCAGAACAAAGCAGAGTTCAAGATGATAAGGATACTCTTCTCTAAATGTGAATTGCAAGCAAGCACTTAAATAAAATCTAATGCATCTGATGGAACAGAAAGGAACTGCAAAAAAACCCCCAAAACTGATGAACACTGTAGTGCCCCCCCCAAACTATTGAATATAGATGGAGCAATTCACAGCTTTCATTGAGAAAGATGTGTTCTTTGTGTCAGAACTGATTTTGATATACATAGCTTCTGTACCTACGCCTTTTAAGAATTTCTACCACTCTCCTGACCTAAGCAAGAATTTGGACTCATGAAATAGTAAAGGGATCTCAGATCTTTTAGTCACATTAGGAAATGCAAGATATCTATGATTCTATCACTATGACCTTAATCCTTATCAGGAGTTTGACAAGACCCAACAAAAGGAGTCAGTTTTTGTCCAGTTTGTGTCTTTTCTTATTATCTAAGTGATCTGTCACTCAAGTAACTGAATAAGTATTGACAGACTTATTCCCACAGGTATAATAAGTATTGCTACTTCTCTTTTGCAGTTCAGGATCTGAACCACAGGCCATGAAATAGGGAAACACATAAGCACATGCTCACCTGAGACATATCTGAGAAGCCTGGTTTACAGAATGAGAGCAAAGAATACATTTGAGGATTTGCCCAGACCGACATGACTTCCAAAGGTTCATTCAGATGGTTGTAACAATGTTAAGCGTTAAAAACCTAAAGCTTCTGAATGCTGTTGAAAGGTTTTAACCATAGGTTCCTCTGCAGCAAGTATGTAGAAAGATCTTTATAGGACAAAATCTTTACAATAAAACTGTTAAAATACGTTTGACTATTTGTTTGACAGTTTCTTCGTAATGCAGATTTTTATTGGCAGCTGAAAACAAATCTAAAGTTATCTGGGAAAGAAAGATGAGAAAAATTCCATTATATAAAATAATCCCCTTCAGTTGGCCATATTTTTGATACAAGCATTATTTTTTCATGTTTCAGTGATGGGAGAAGCAGATTTAAGGGCTTCTTCCAGATAATTTTATTTCTCTTTTTATAAAAGAATTAAATTCTACAGAAGAAAATAAATATTTACCTTTTATTTTGAATAAACATCACAGTAAAAGTAAAATGCACAAGTATTCAAACAGACTGGAAAATTTACTTTTAACAATATTTGCTTTGATCTGAAGAGTCTAAAGGATTTCGGAAAATTAATTAAGAACAGATTTTAGTTTGGGTGTGATGACTATATTTTCTCCTGACTATATTATGTGCCAACAAAAAATAAGTGGTTTAAGGGTCATAATTATTTGTGAAATCTTTGTTCAAAACTGCTTAGCTTAAGATCATTGCTTTTAGCAATTAATATCTCAATCCTTTTAAAATATGCTGAAAAATATTGATGATATTTAATAGATGTCAGAAGTTCACATGTCACTTGGCCATCAAAGATTTAATTGTCAAACAATGTCTGAGTATATTTGTAATAAAATGTATTTTATGTACATCAAACACGGAGCCTGAACTATAACTGCAGAACAATTTTTTTATATCAGGAATCTTATCCCAAACAAAAATCTTCACATTCAGGGAAAATCTTAGGTTTACTTAAAAATATTAAGAAAGATAATATTTTCTGAGGCTTTTCATCAGAAGCATTAGAGACTCAGCTGCATTTGACCATTTCCTCCCAAGATTAAAAATGTATTAACACTAAGAAAAAATAAATCAATAATCTGAATATAACAATATAATCTTGTTACTTCTAGTATTGTATCTCCAATCTTTCATGTGTTCTTCCCCTTAATTTACTTATTCTGATTTGTGTTAGTGCAGCCTTCTCTGTGCTTTCAGATGACCAACTTTCCTTAGATTCCCAGGTATGCTAGAGGAAGTTTTGAGGTAGGCTGCCAGATTGAAAACACTTTTCCAGGTCTGATCTGGCAAGGCAGTGTAAAAAACAAGGGTCAGAACTTGCAATAAATATATTTTGTTGTTTGCTGTTTCAATTTAATCAAATGTGTCGAGCTAACAGTAACTGGAAAGCATAATGCTCACTTACTAAAAAAAAAAATAAGTTCAAGTGAATTTCATATGTCACTGCTACAAAATTTACAGGGCTTTATTTTTTTTTTACTTAGGGAAATTATTATATAAAGCAGTCTAATCTATAATGTCCTTGCTTTGATGGAGAATATTGAAAGTTGAATTATGAAATATAATAATAAGCTGTGTTTAAAGACAGCCTGTAAAATGTAGTAATTTTATGACAAAAATGAGACCGCTAGAAATAAATTTTACTATTTAATTTTTAAATTATTTTTTTTCATCTCCACATCCACTAACTCTGTGACATCAGAAATTTAATAACGTTACCTTTCTTTCTTTTAAACACTGTGATAATTTTTAGCTGTTTTTAAAATTCGTCCTGGGCACATCATGAAAAAAGGCATTAAAAAGAAATAATGACAGGGAGTCTGTTCATTTTTACTGTGAAAGGAGCAGGAAAATACAGGTACAGGTAGAACTGAAAGGCATAAAGATGTGTGAAATATAAGGTTTGTTAGAATATCACTGGTGTGGAAAAAAAGAAACAGAAACTGCACTCTCATGTCCCTGCTCTTCTCTGACCTGCTCAATAAACCAATCCAATTACCAAACCACTGCCAAACACTGCTTGAGGAGAGACCATTTTGTTTGTGCCAGGAGCAGTCTAACGTGCATGTAGTATAGACAACGGACTAATAAGATCTGTGAGCAGGTGATTCAAACTGCCCATGTAGAAGAACAAATATTTGTTTGTGTACCTTTAGCCCTTTTCTTTTTTTTTTTTTTTTTTTATTTTTGCCCTTTACAATTTNCCTTTTGCCCTTTTTTTTTTTTTTTTTTTTTTTTTAATCTTGCCCCTTGACAGTTTCACTGAATGTCTCTAGCTCTTGTACTCCATAATCCCATAAAATTCTCTTTGTGATGCAGCAAACAGGCAGGATTTCATGTCCCAGAATCACTTCTAGTCACCACTGGGTTTTCCTCTAGGCATCTGTGTAAACTGTATTCATTCAGCTGCTGTTTGGTTAATGGACTCTGGAGGCTTATGTAGATATAAGATATACAGAGCTGACATTTCTGGCAGACCCTAATGCTACTTCCTTTTCTTTTGTTCTCCATTGTTCCTTTCCACGGCATGAAGCAGATGCTTATGATGTCTATGTTGTGAGTAGGAGCTGTAGAAACTCAACTGTTCAACTTCTTGTCAATGTTTAAGTCTCTGTAGGCATCATTATTTATACTTCCAAAGGAATACGTGACATTCTGGAATTCTACAGCATGAAAGCGGTCAAGTACAAAATTTTTGAAAGTGCAGAGACCTCTTTTTGGGTACTGGTGTATTACAATAGTTAAGTGAGAGATATATCTTTTCCAGACCTCTCTTCCCCCTGCAAGCACTGAGAGGTTTCCACTGTGTAATAAAACAAAGGAGAAGAGAGGAAGTTTCAGTTTGCTACAGTAAATGAAAAGCATAAAATAAAAAGTAAAATCATTGTAATCTGAAGATTTTTAGAAGATACTGTAAACAATAATGAGAACTGAAAATATGTACACTGATATATAAATGTCTGACAGAGCAATCTTAAGAAGTTATTTGGACTTGAAACTGACTTGCAGTAAAAGGAAGATCTCAAATTAAGCAATATTGAAGAACTTTTGATATGAATAAATGAAGGAGACTAAATCCAGTGTAACAAACTGGCCAGCAAAAACATGCTTCCTATTTGGTAGAATAGAATATCAAACTTTCTTTCAACTAAACCTAAGTTTTACTCTGACTTCTAAGTATTTCTAAAGCATATCTTGTACTGAATTCTTCCTATGTGGTGTTTCAACAGTTTATGCTACCTTTACACCCTGTATGATTCTCATTTACAGTGAGCCCTGTTGTCAAGTGTAAAGAGGCGTTACTATTTACTAATTGCAATAGCAAGGTTATTTTAAATTGCCAAAATAGAATGCAAAGTGAATAAACAGGGACACATTAAAATTGCTTCATTTTTAAGGGGGAACAACCCTTTTATCAAGAAATTATATGAAAGATAGACCTAATAACCTTCTATCATCATAAATTATATGAAACATATGTGAGGACTGGGAATCAGGGTAACAGAGATACCCCTTTCCTTATAATATCTCAAATATGCAGTTGATACCTTGAGTAACTGGTAACAAAACATTAGCCAAATATTTCTTTAGAATAAAAAAGGGTCTTCTTTTTACATTGTTCTTGTGATTGGATCAAGAAATGCAAGGTTGTCTTTAAGCCACTTTGGGGTTTCCTAGGGCTTTCCAAGAATCTGTTGCCTATTCAGACATCAGCAAGTTTGGAGTATCTCTATACTCTGTTTTCTACAGTTTTATAAAAAAATTAATGGCAATCCAGATTCTATGTCCTTGACAAAGACTAGTTTGTTACCTGCCCTGAAATTCAACTCCAGAAATTTTGTGGTAGCTGATGGCCACTGGAGATACTTTGAGTGACCTGAGTAGCTAAAATGGATCTCAATATAGGTATTAAAAATGCAATACAGAATTTTTTTCATGTGTTAGACCTCTGGTTTGAAAATTTAGCATTCTTTAATTTCTGCCTATAATATGCATATTTATGTGTCAAGATTATCTGCTGACTCCTAATGTTCCTTTGTGGAAATTTTCTGTTTGCTGATGAATTTTCTCATCATGCTTTTCCTCTATGAACAGATGTAAATTTGGCAGACACATATTTACATTCCTGAAGAGCTTATTTGGCAGGTGGCTTTTGTTTTTTACAACCTGCTCTCTCCTTTAGATGGTAAATATTTTTCTGTCTTCTTTCCCTCTGTGATTCTGTATGTGACAGAAACATCTATTTAGTAAATCCAGATTGATATTGTATCCTGTTTGTAGTTATGTAGTTCTCTGTAATTGCTCTAACTGAAATTACTGATTATTAATAGTTTTATCCTTGAAAGCAAGCTAGATTTTTTTTTAAACAAACTCATTGTGCCTCACTCAACATGTTAAACTATAATTTTTGGACTGTCTGATTCAGAAGATTCTGGCAATCTGAGATCTGTAAGCCAAGCCATTTTTTACACAAATTCCTTTCCATGGCCTTCCTTCTCTGCTGCCTTGTAGCAGCAATAGTAGTGAAGTAGAAGGTCCAAATGCACCCCAGAGCACCTTGGTGAGACAGTGGAGGTGTCCTCATGACAGTGACACCCACCTAAGTTTTTTTATCACATCCTTCTTCATTAAAATGTATTTCCTGTTGACGGCAAGAAGCGTACCTGACATCCAGTTCACAGCTTTATAGCAGAAACAGGCAAATCTTATTAAAGAATATTTGTTTTCTAATCTATGACCTTATCTGGGTTTTTTTGGTGATACATACAATTACACACAATATGATAGTTGTCATCATATTGCCAGTTCTTTGGTTATTTTTTTTCCATCTCTTCCAAAGACTACACGAGGAGATAACAAGAATTAAATTATGTATTTTTGATTCAACAGAGATTATAATGAAAGAAAAAATAGATACTATTAGACACCATTTTGAATATAACTTCAAAATAAACATAAGTCTTTGAATTTGCACAGTGGAAACCATATTCTACACCATAAAAAATTGTTTTGAATAACTGGATAGCCATTAAAATGACATATTCTGGAGAGTGCATTTTCTAGGTTTAATGTCTAGTGATCCCCTTAAAAGATTGATGCCATTTGTGTCTGGCAATGAAAACCACCATGCACTGTGGAATGCAAAATCAGTTATTTTAATCTATTCATAGTGATTTCAGAAAGATAGAGCTGCATTGTTATATCTCGAGGCAAAAATGTATGTCTCTTGAATTGGTTTTGTAAAAATTTTCACTAAAACTAAAATGACATTTAAAGCATTAGTGACTTTTCATGTCATAATTTATATACACTTACAGTAAAATACAGAAATATGTAGATTCATGTGGTGAAGCAGGTTTATATATTCGTATTTTATTTTGGGACTTTGAGTAAAAAGCAATTTTGATCATGAAATATCCAGTCTTAGTTAGTCTTTTGGGACAAGTTCAGTGTCAGAACTTTATTTTCTATAGGCTTTTATTAAATCAGCTAAAGAAGAGACAAAATGACTCATATCACAAACACAATGTGAAGCTCCAGATAGGAAAGACCTGCTCCCTAGAATCCTAGTCATATGTGATGACAGAAAGATCCCAAGGGAGAGCAAAGCCCTAGCACATTTGTGTAACTGGAATTCAAATGATTGTATTTCGGTTTCTCTTCATAATTTGCATTGTTTAGATTTTAAATAAATCAGATTTTCACCTATTTCTAAATATTTTTGAATGATGATGTCTGTAATGACAGAATAAACTCAGCGCATAGTAAGACTGAGAAACATTCTTCAGTACAATATAACTACAATTGTATGCCCCCAATAGAGTCTAACATCCATCACTTTCACTGCTTTATACACAATCATGATTGAATTTCACTCTTGACTCAGTTAACTACAAGTTCCCAATGCAGTTGATGTAGAATCTGTTGAAACATATCCCTAATAAATCAAAATATAAATCCTTATAGCTATGTAAATATGAGAGAGCCCATTCATGGTCGCACAGGAACTGACATAAAGAAAAGTCATTGTAAGGTATGTAATGAATTTGTATCGGTCTAGCCATTACTGCAGAAAAACCACTTTTCTCATTCATTTTCTCACATTAAATGCGAGGTAGAGCAATTTACTCCCTTTGGGTGATGGGTGTCCTACTGCACTTTTGCCACAGAGTAAAAGTTTGTATATACATTATAATGTGTGTGTGTATATATATATATAAACACACATATATATATGTATATATATGTGTGTGTGTGTGTATAAATAAAATAGTATATAACAGACCAACTGGCATAATGTAAATCCACACTTATCACACTAGAATCTGTGAGACAGACCTTGAAGTTAATAGAAATATATCTGCTTTTCTCTCTATAATGCTATTACAAAGGCTAATATTGTTTTTCAGGCAGTTAGATCCTGATAGCAGCTTTGTGAACTTCTGCCATAGTATATAATTTTAGCAAAGTAGAATTGGCCCAAAATCTTAGGTTATTTTTTCACTCGTCTCTTCCCACCTGCCTGCCTCCCTACCAAGGATGTTCTCTGATATGATCATTGACACAGACATGGCAATTAGAAAAGGATCATGGCTGCTCCAGGAGCCAGCTCTTGACTATACTGATGGAGATAGATGTAGGAATTCAAATTGGTTGAGCATCAACCTCATTTTTGATACCACATCCTTTGAGTTGTCCAGGTTCACCAGTTTTATAGAACATCTTTTCTTACATATTTCTTACATAAAATTGTATTAAATTATTTGCAATTGTGTTGATTTCTGGCACAAATTACTCAACTATACCTGAGGTAAAATCTAAGCAGACTTAGCTGAACCTTCCATTTCAGTGGAAGATATAATTCAAACTGAAGTCCTCAATTTCCTTTAAATCAGGACTGAGCAGTACAATCTTAATCAAGTCAGTAATAACAGATGTCTTGTCTTCCAGGTGAAGACTGGATTTCACACCTGGGGAGCGGTTTTGAACTTTCTGTGTATCTTAAAATTATTTATGTTTTCTGGGGGGTTTTTTGTTACTTTTTTCTCCTGGCTTTGTGTTTTTGTGTCATTAGGGTACAACTTCGGGAACCACTTCTCTCCTGCGTTTAGGGAAAACTTTACAAGGTTTGTGCACATACCACAGCATTATCAGTTAATGTATCATCTTTCAGCCAGAGGAAGAAGCACAGAATTGGCTCTGCACTGGAATTCAGTCAAATCTTGTCTAGCTAACAAGTTTCCTAGTTTCACAAAGTCCCCTATCTCCTGGCAGAGATGACAAAATTGCTGGAATTCAAACACACAGAAAAATGTCAGCAAAACTAGAGAGATCTAAGAGGGGAAAGGAATCCTAACACGTTTAGTCTAGAATTGATATTATATTTGAAAAGAGATCAGAAAATAAAAGAATGAAAATACAAAAATAAAGGACTATACACATGTAAAAAATGGAAAAGATTCAGCAGTAGAATGGAGAAAATAGAACTTTTTCCTTATATAGTCGCTACTTTGACTCAAGTATGATGTGAAGTTAACCTCAGTGTAACACACAATGGATGCCTGAGATAATGAAAAAACATTTTGTTACTGTGATACCTTTATGACTAACAGAAAATTTTGAACTTATTTTCTTTTTTTCCTGCTAAAATATTTGTAAATTGTATCTCTCCTAAAGCCTGCATCATGACAAGAGACTTTTGAGGGCTTGGGTCTTGCTACTTCATTTAATTGTTTGGTTGTTTGGTTGTTGGTTTTTTTTTTTTTTTTCAATTCATTGTATTTCTAAAGTAGAGACTTCCTTGTGTACTTTCATTTCCAGGATATTTAAACTTAGTTCCCCTTTTATACAAGAATCTAATAGATAGCTGGAGAATAAACTGTCAAAATTTATTGCCTCCAAGAAGGGCAAAATATTTTAAATACACCTGTAAAAAGCTACTACTATCCTTTTTTAATTTTTCAATAAATATTGAGAGAACTGGAATAGACTACACCAGATGAAATTAATGGCAGTAAATTTGTTTCCTTTACGTTTGGGTTCCTTCCCTTTATTATGCATTGAGGACTTTCTATGGTGATTGCTAATACAGCATCTTTCCGTGTGATTGCACATTGTCTGCATCTGGGCAAGTGCACGTAGCACATTCCGAGTGCAGTGAGAGACGCCTGTTCTCGTGACTCATCCGAGCAGTGCAGGCTGAATTCCCATGAAGTTGTTCACTGATCATTGCTTAGCCCATGCAAATCAAAGTAAGTCACAACACCACCGATGTTGCTGCATCTTCATGCCAGAATGCTCTGCTGAGCCTTGGCTTGTTTACTGCTGAATTCCCTTCAAAGGGGAGGCTTGACTATATAAACAATTGAAGACCTTAATATATAATTAATGTGTTTTTTAATTAAATAGTAACCAAGTATGTTGTAATGTTTCAATTAAGACTGTAGAAAGTAATTAATTATAATCTTAAATACTTAATGTGAGCACGCCAATTAACAAAATGCTACTTCTCTAATTTAAAAATTGTGCTTGACTCAATTTCAGAATAACTATACATTTTTAGGGAGAATTTTTTTTCATAGCAGGACTTTTTTTTCCAAGACAACAAACTTTTAAGTTTATAAATATAGATAAAGTCTCTTGGTCTAACTAACTTTACACACATATACACCAATATAAAAATTTTACTTAAAAAATAACATGCTAACTATTTTTTTAACCTTTTTTTTTTTTTTTTAAGTGAATGGTGCAAAATCCTCATTTTAATTATTATTTCAAGGATATTTACTCCACCTATTAAGTCATATGATTTAGGCATAAGGTCAGTGCATTTCATTTCCTCTGGCTAACAAGAGGTAAAATAGTATTAAAGTCCCTGGAATTAAACTATCAATTCAAGTTGGATTTTAGGCTTTGAAGGAGTGTTGCGAGTCTCAGCTCTAAATATTGTCACTGGAGACAACGCAGAGTCACAACAATTTAACAGGAGCAAGGTGGAAGACATATTACAATATTTGAATTTCTTTAAAAGGCGCTACTTGAAATACATTCTTGGCTTTCTTTACTTCTTCTTTAGTGTTGCCAGTGAGGTATTCCAATGCCCAAGGAGGAGTTCAAGTCACACTCTGCATAAAGTCACACACAGAAAGGTAGGATGGATGGCACTGTTTGCAGTCACCATCTGTCTCTAGGAAAATAAACCTTGCATTTTCCACTCATTGCACTCAAAGCTAACAAACCTTTGCTGCAACGCAATATAACACTGGTAAAGTCTAGAAATAGATTCTTTGGGTCACTGTAGTGATAGTATTGACTCAAAAATAGAGGGTGAAAGAACATTTTAACAACACTGAGAAAGGAGAAAAAAAAAATCAACATTGGTTCCTGAAATAAGGATAGTATACCATATTTAGGCATTCCAATGGAAGCCAGCTTCACATTTCCTTTACGTTTAAAGAAAGTCAACAGCAGTCCAAATTTTGTGAGCTTTGCAATGTCTTAACCCCACAAATTTGAAGCTTCTGTGCAAGATTCCTCCAGAATCTAGCCTGCTGCTTTTCATCCTGAATGGAAAGAATGCAACAGAAAAGAATAAAAAAATTGTTCAGTACTCAGCTTGTGAACCTCTGAAAATACAAAGTTTGAAGACTTGTGTGACCATCTACTTCTTAAATAGAGCTCTGAAATGTAATGCAAAGGATTTCTTGAAAGCAAAACATAGACTAGCCCTTCATTTATTCTGTAAAAAGCTTATGATTTGTTTATTTCTGTAAATACAGTATAGGCAGATTGTTTATCTGAGGAGTGTCATGCATTATTTCAAGGCACAGAGTCTAACAGTATTAATTATAAATGTCATTGTAAAATAATAATAGGCCAAATAATAATGATAAACAAGCCAAGTATTTAATATGCTTTTTTATTTTGATGGACCATAATGCATTGGTACAGAGGTTACTGCCTTTCATTACTATTTAACATTGACCAAGGTTATATATATTATAATTGTTATGAAACCAATGCAATTATATTATAGTTTTAGTGCAACCACAGTACCTATGTTTAGAGGATAATTTAAGTGACAGTTTCTTCGCACATTATGCCCTCCTTTTATGTCATTCTAATTTATTATAGAAAAGCCTTTATGTGTAAGAAGTATTCAAATGCACGAGATTTCTCTTCATATCATATACATCTTATTTTCCAGTGCTTAATACTGAACCGTGTATCACAAAACATAACCCAATACGCTTGATTTCCTCTACAAGGTTCCCTTTAACTTTTCATTGCATGACTGGTTGGAATGTGCAAATTATAACTTGGAGCAGAGTATTCTGAGAGAATAATATTTGCCTTAGGAGCAGTGTGGTCACATTGTATTTCCAAGGCAGAAAGCAACATTGAAGTACCTGCCCTGACAGAGTTCATTTGTCACCAGGAGTTATGCTATGGTAAAGCTCAGAGCAGCGGAAGTTCCCTGTTTTATAAATAGGTGGCACAATTCTTTAACTACATTTAAACAAAGTGCTGAAATTCTTTTCTTGGGGTTTTATGCTCTTTATCTTCAATGATAATTAATAATATTAATATTATTAATAAATTAATAATTTAACATCTAAAAGTAGGAATTCATATTCATATAGCTGCTTGAAAACATAAACCAAGATCTGATTCATCAACTTGAAAACTACCATACAGAAAACCAGTTTCTTTCCTGTCCATGCCTTGATTTTTGTGTCTTCTTGTCAAGTATCTCTTGTATGCTCCTGTCAAAGACCTCTTATTGAATCAAGCAGATGGATGAGTGGCCCTTCATACTGTAACGTTTGTAATAATTTAAGAGTATGATTCCTTTCATATAAAGTCAATGACTAGAGTTATGTGTCAAACCTAAGGTAATCATCTAGGGTCTTTGTGGAGGGCCTACAGCTAAGACCCTCTGAAGGCAAATTGCAAACTCCCAAAAAGCAATTCATCACCACTGCCTTTGACATCTGTTCTGTGATGGTGTAGTGGTTTTGATCACATCTATTTTACTCTGTGAGATAAGGATTAGGAGAAATGCAAAGCAGGCCTAAAACTTTAAAGAATATAAAGAGGGTTATTACTAACAGAATTAAAAGTAAAAAGAAATAATAAGAAATTAAAGCAAAAGCACACTCTCCTCTCCTCCAGCACTCTCCCCCCACACTTTTTACCAACTCACACAAAGGGAGTGTGTAACAAAACATGGGATTTTAGTCAGTGTTGCAGTTCTTAAAAGTCTCTCCAATATTTACGGAAAAAGAGGTTTTTTTCTGCTTAACATGGTTCCCAAACTGCCACTAGCAACAGACCCGCCCAAAAATCTGCTGCGGTGAAAAAATCTCTTCCATAAAAATCTCACAATTAAGAGACATAGGGTTTAGGCTTCTTAAAGATGGGTTATTCTGGCCCAAAAACAAAGGCTTTCTTCTTTACAAAACCTTTAAAAGCCTTTCATTGCTTCTATATTGCCTGGTATAGGCAATTCTAACATCTTCACAAGGTGCAACATGAATTCTTCATCTCCCTATCTATACTTCAAAAAATGGATTCAAAAGAGACATACAGTTTGTGGTATTACAGTTTTTACCATGGCCTGCAGAGACCATTTTTAAGCTACGCGCGAAAAGCGTGGCACCGCCTCTTTTTCCCCACCGCCATCTTTAACTCCGTCCCACATGACCCACTTTCTCTTTCCTTCCTGACCTTGGAGCCACCATGTTCTTCTCTTCATGTGCTTTCTCTCCTTTATGCTGCTGGCTGCATAGTGTCTTCTTCAGTTCGATATATGCTGCGTTGGCTGCAGAGAGCTCTGCCTGCTCCCGCCAGGTCTGCGGGGGGCCGCATGGAGGGGGAGGGGAAGCCCACCAGTCCTCAGAAGCCGAGCCGGATGGATTCAACTGTGTGGCAGTCCATGGCTGGTTTTAGCTGCCTGTGGCTCTGGGATAGTTTTCCCCACAGCAACCCAGGGTCCGTGCCACGGCACCAGGAGAAGGGGGAGGGGGCAGGGGCCTCATTCCAGCCTGGCGGGGCCCGGCCGGCAGGGCCCACCCACCCCTCTGGGGAAAAACTGGAACAAAGAAAAGAGGTATGTCCTGCCCCTGTGCTGCTTTTAATATGAAAGATCGCTAGAAGCGATTGGTCTAAAAGACTGTCCATCAACTACCCACTACAGATGGGCAGAAACATCCTCTGCAAGAACATGTCTCTTTGTTGTCCATGCAGAAAACTAAGAAAAGACATTTCATTTTTGATGGCTAAATTTGCATAAAAGCAATCTCAGACTTAATCAATTACTAAATATAAATCTATCACTTGAAGAAGGAAGTACTTCACAGTAATGAATACAAGTTTTCACAAGGACATTGGGTACAAACAAAACCCAGCAGGTCTGAGATCCTTCTCAGTTCTCACATATATGAAATTTGTATTGCGCACAACTCAGTAATATCTCTTTCCCAGATTTTTAAAATACTTTGGGTGTCTGCAAAGCAGACAAGTACATGGTGTGGCTTTTTTAAAAAAGTAGCTTTAGTCATATCAAAAACCTAATGAGAACATGTTGGGTTACACTATGTGGTGACAGAGAGGTAAGCCCGGAAGGCCGGAGAGACAGCCTCTTTCCTGGGCCCGGAGGTGACCCTGGGACTGTATCCAGGTCATCGGGGATGGGCGGAGAGAGGTTTGTGGCTTGTGGACAAAGCTGGACCTGTGAGAAGTGGTGATTGTAGTTTGTGACCTTATAGGGTATTGTTTACCTGTTACCATAATAGGCAAAGTCTGTGTACTGCTTCAGGTGATAGGGAGACACTGTGGTGAACATCTTTCCTGTTTACATGACGTTATATCCCGTTCTGTGGGGGTATTTAGGGAATTGGCACTGCGCAATAAACGGGATTTTGTCTTTGACTTTGCACCTGAAGGAGTGCAGAGTTATTGCCCATGCGTGATTACTGCAAGAACATACTTGAGTCTTGAGTCTTGTAAAGATCCTTATATAGTGATCTTTAGATCAACAGAAATATTAGAAAAGAAAAAGAAATAAAGAGCATCTACATGACGGATGAAGTTGCTGGTTTTAAAATGGTCTGAAAGAATACTCATATCTCCTCATATATGTCCATGTGTCTTTGGATTCCCAGCAATAATAGGAACAGTGAACATCTGGAAGCCATTTACTTGGAGAATTTAGTGAATTTATCATTATAAATTCATTCAGTATTCCCTGTAAATTCACTTACGAATCTCTTTAGAGTTCTTAGGGATCTTACTTAACATTCAATTGTTCTTATGGATCTAGGTTGCAGTTCAATTGCAGTACATTTGTTTAAATGGCACCAGTTTGTGCTCAGATTGTCTCTAGACAAGAAATCCCTTTGCCAACTTTTAGCCACTTTTTCATAAAATTGGAAGAGTATGAAGACAAGAGGTTAATTTACAAATTAAGAGGAGCACCATGCTTTTTTTTCCATTGACACCACTATCAGAAGTAATTATGAGTCTGTTTAATTCTTAGTAGCTTAGCACTTTCAACTGTTAGTCTCTGCAACCTTTAAACTCACAAAAGAAAAAAATCAATGAGTAACATTTTACAAGTTCCCTGAAACCTGGCATATACTCCACATTTTATGCTGTCAGGAAGGCCCCCTTTATACTCAGATTTTTTTCTTCATAGAAGACAAAACACTCTTGAAGAAGAAAAAAAAATAGCCGGTTTTTTTTCACTTTCTGTATTCTCAGAACACAGAAGACTTAAGGACCTTTTCCAAAATTTTTACAGTTCAACCTTTTTTTGTTTGTGTCCTACATTTTGTATATATAGTTCACACTACAAATTCTTTTGTGTGTGAACAATCTACTCCTCTGATCTTACCATTCCTGCTGCATGGTACATAATATGATCACAGTTGTGTTTTATTTCCATATGGAAAAGAACTGGGTAAAAGATAGTGTAGGCAGAGAGGACAGGTGAGGTTCTTTTGTCTCCTTAAACCTCTGCAGCGAGTTTCTAGTCTGCTCTAACTACAAAATTTTTAAATTCTCAGAATAACATGGTTTTTGTCTCATTTCTTTATAAGCTGTGTTCTACCTGGCACACTAACCCCTAGGCAGATAATCTTGTGAGTCCCTCAATTTCGTGCTTACAAAACTGTAGTCGCTTCTACCCTTATGACCCCACATACCCACATCTGCATTAGCATGTGGCCACTCTCCTGCTCATTCCGGTGGATGTTCCAGATAACCTTACAGCTCCATCTAAAACTTTTTTTAAGAGACTGTGATTTTAAATCATAATCTAGTGTCCAATTTATTTTTAATTTCAATTTACTTAAAAATAAAACTTTATCCACTGTGCTGAAGTAACCTGGGTGTCATAAATCGAAAAGCTTGACATTCTGCAGAATATTAAGTACTTCATTATTCAGCAGTGCATGCAGTACCTTTGCAAAACACATCCAACTATTGCAAAGTCTTATATATTCCTATGGAGAATCTGCAGCAGACTGTCTCTGAAATAAGACAGTTTAGCAGCAGTAAGAAATCCTTTGAAAGTAAGCTGGGTTTTTTAAATGTAGTCAGGAAATATTTTAGGAAAGATTTGTTGGGTGTTGTTTTTGGGCCACTTCAGACTGAGTCAGTATGCTAAAATATTTGTGATGTGACTATTTATTGCTGTATATATACTAACAATATGTGTACACTATATGTGAACATACACTGATACATGATGGAATTGAAATAGTGTTTCATTTTTTTTTATAACAGTCAGACTAAATTCTGGCATAACCATTGTCTCAGGAATAACAGTAGGAGCAACAATTTAAAAAATAAAGATGTAAAGTGTGTAAATCATATCAATTGTTGTGTCTTGTTGCCACAAGAGGGAGTGAATCCCAAAGACGGTGATCTTATGGTCCTTCTTCAATAGCCTAGTTTCCAGGATTCAGCTGGAGAACCAAAGTATTCAAGGCAGTCATAACAGTACATGTTAGAGAAATTATACTTGAGGTGGTCTGATCAGTGTCACTGAGGGGTTTTATATGGTCATCAACACCCACAATTACATTAGAAATGAAATTAGATGATGGCTTCTTTGTTACCAGATTCCTTTACTTAAAGGACTCTAAGAAATTATTACAGCATTTGAAAATTATTCTCTACAGTGAATTATTCAACCACTAAATCCAAAAAATGAGTGGACTGTCAGATTTGTAAAAGACCCTCTGCACTGAAGAGCAGACTGCAGCTATCCAATTATCTGCTCCCTTGGTTGCCTAACTGATCTATGAAATCAAATTAAACAGCAATCTGCAGATTTAATATTAATATTTCAGAGCTAAAGGATCTGGACCAAATCTACTGAAACAATGAGGAATACCTAAGCCCTCTTGTGGTTTTCAAATGGAAGATAGTGAATCTTGAATGGTAGAAATCTACAACCAGCTATTCTGTTCCCTAGAATTGAGTGTTATTAAACTGAATTCTCACTTTTTATGCTAAATTTGTAGCCATATTCACTCTATCCCATCTGCATCAATGAACAAGCAATGGAGCATATCAAAAAGGATAGTTAACAGTCCCTCTTGGTTTTCTGCAAGCTGTTTTGAGTTTCCTTGTCTTGTTGGCTTTGCTTTTGGTTTTGCTTTTTCCTTACCTGAAGTTAGACAGTCATCTGAGGGGACAGATATTGCAACAGTGAGGAAACTGAGAACCGTATCTGTCCTCTTATTACTCTCTCTTATTTTTACTCTGTTCTCTTGTTCCTCTCATGCCCTTTCATGTGTTTTACCAAGGAAAACTACTGAGCATTTTCAGCAGCAACCAGAGTCAAGGTGAAATACTTAGTAGTTCTCTGTTCTGGCTTTCCAGAAACACGGCAGAACAATATGTTCCTTTGGAGGACATTTTTACTTGAAAGAGGAAGGGCAAGGGCAAGGGTGAGGGCAAGGGCGAGGGCAAGGGCAAGGAAGACTGATTTAAGAGAACATATGATTAATTATCTCTTTGTGTATGTATTTACTAATTTAGTAACTTCCACTCTTTCCTTTGCCAATAGTTCCCTATTAGTTAGTAAAATAGCAAAATGTCCCTCATCTCTGTCTTATTGCCATTTCTTGTCAGCACATGCCACCCACAAATTGAGATTATTAAAATTAAAGAAATTAGAACTTTTTTTTCAATCGCCTGGGATTTCAGGACCCCTCTTCTTTAAGGAGAGGCGCCTGGCAACAGTCTTCAATTATGCTTTTACTATCCAGTCTCCAGCTCTTTCTATTACATCACTGGATATTCCAAGACTAGGCCTAAGTCACCACCATTTCAGCTAACTAAAATTGTTTAAGCTCTGTGACTGACAGGGAACACATCCCATGGAAAGAATGATGTATTCAAGATTTAGGTAGATAGAAGCATTTATTCCGCCACATTCTTAGTTTTTTAGGTACCTCTTAGAGGATTCTGGCAACGATTCTTGCCCAGAAGCTCTCCTATACCCATTTAAACTAGATGCACCTGCAGAACTGGTGTCATATTCAGATATAAAAATCTGCTTCATCTTTAGATACCTCAATTTTTGTGGTTGTGTGTACGTTATGGACACAGATGACCATGTATGGGTTTTCTCTGGTATTAAAACGGCACAGAGTGTTTAAGACATTTACAAAAGGCTGCTAGATACAACATAAGTCTAGGAGAGCCTCAGGCCTTTCTGCAGTAGCATAGAGGTTAAGCATTCTCTAGGCTTCACTGTTTGAACATGGTAAGATTTTAACATATCCTCCACTGTTGGCACCTATCTAAAGGCATCCAAATCTATGTATGTTAGTTTCAAACTGAACTTCAGATTTGACATCTGGCTGGAAATTGAGATCCTCTTAGACATGAACTATGGTGCACCTACTACGAGAGGAGCATACTTGGCTTCTCATGGGATTTTTTCTGTTCTGAACATATAGAAAACACCCTGAAATGCAAATCATATAGGACAAATTGTAATATCTAGCAAATCCTCAATGTACTTATATTTAGGACTTTTCTTAAAATATCGGTTTCTAGTATTGTGCCATTTCTCTCCCATCTGTGATGAGAAACCTTGGTTTAGATCTTAAAAACTTTTCAAGTAAGAACAGAAAATTTAGCTATTACTGGGTACTGGCAGCACAGTTCTGGGTCTTTGGACTCTTTTTTTCTTAAAACCAAAAGTAATATATGCCAGACTTTGAAAGTTCTTAGTCTGCTTCTGATTTAATTCAGTTCCATCATTAAATTCTGGAAGGTGACTACTTAAGGTTTTTGTATGGTGCTGGAATCCTTGCTAATGGCATTTGGTCCTAATAAAAAAAAATTCATGAACTTTTTTTAAACCCTTATACCATGTTGCTCCTATCTGAGGTCTGCTACCAAATACACACAACTGACGTTTAATCATCTGAACTCTTAATTTAGAAAATATTAGGTTCAGTTTAACTGCTTATTAGTCACACAGAAAGTGTCACAAGAAAGTACTTGTCAACATCATTTGTCACTAAAATACAAGTTTTAATGAAAGTAATCAAAACCTTTGCACAAGACCTAGTGTTTGCTGGCAGAAAATGCATATCTTCTGAAAGCAAAATTGTTTACAAGACTAGTTTTGACAGATTTATTTGGTTTGATTTTTTTATTGTAAAAGATAATTTTCTTTTCTGTTTCAATATGTTTTGCAATAAGCATATTAATTAAACTGATTTTTAAAAGTAAAATTATTAATTATATAAAAAAAAAAACATGTTGAAAGAACAAGTGGCATTACTTTGTATGAACAGTTGTTGAACATCTATTTTCTTTAAGATTTGGACATTTGGTCTCATTTAGGATTACTGAAATAAGAAAATCTTGAGTATTTTTTCCAAAATGGGAAAGACATTTTGCCCAAATCTAATCTGTTCTGCACAGGTGTTGCCGGGAAGAAGATGCTTTCAATCGTGATATTAAAATCAAATTATTTTGATTTTAAACTTTGGGTTTAAAATGTGCAAAACATTTATACTTAAAGTTATGCTGGAGCTTTTGTTTTGATTTGTTTTGGGTTTTGTATTTGAAAATGTCTATTTTGCTATGGTCTTTATTTAGAAATTAAAGTATTAAGCACTGCCTGAGCGAAATAGCCAATGGCATGAAGACACAGACATTACTCAGCTCAATTATCGCTTTAAATGAGATGCCCATATTCTATGAAGATGATACACATTTAACCACAGTTTCATATTGGCCTCTATCTATCACTAAAAAGATAATTATCTAATGCTGCAAATCAGGATTGAAAAACAAAACCAAGACCCTGCAATACAATTAAAGCAATACAATTGCTTTAATGATACATAGATTCAGTAACTCTTACTACAGTTTTACTGGGTTTAGGCTAACACCATAACAAAAATTCCCTTGCTTAATGTTAAGTGGACCACCAATGCACCTGTTCCCTTTCTTAATGAAAGTAACTACAAATAAGATTTTAGTACAGAGTTGAGACTCCTTCATGTGGCATGTTGCTGTTTTAGTTGTACAGCATAAACCAGCAAAATATTTTCTGACACTATTTTTCATTTGAAAAACAACAAAAATCACAAATAATTTACAGTAAATTTCTAGAATCTCAGATTCTATTATAAGAAACAAATATATCTATATGTATTTAAAGATAGACTGCAAAAGATTTAAATAAATTTGGAACACTCCTTTTTACTATTTATCACATATGACAGGAGAACATTTTCATATTCTAACAGATGACTTGGATAAGTATATGTCAAATTTAAAGTTAAATTAAGGTTTTATGTAATCTCTGTTAAAGTTAATGGAAAAAACTTCCAATTGATTTCAGAGGGGCTTAGGATGCATTCTTGATGACCATTTGGGCATGAGAGATTTCTTATTTGGATAGTCATATTAAGATTCAGGAGAGATTTTTCAGAACTGAGCTTTGACATAATAACAATGTCCATATTTTTATATTTGCATAAAGTGACGTATACTGTGTGTATATATATATATATTTATTTGTACAGAGAGTTAAATGCTTATGTGTAAGGAGATGATGTGGTAAAAATAAGTTTTTGTCATGCCTTTGGGATAAGCAAATTGCTGATGAATCTACATCACTCATGGATCCATAAGTATAAGCATTTTCAGAACAGGAAAGACTTATGGTCATTTAGGATGACCTTCCACTTAAGTCAGGTCATAGATTTCACAGGTGTCAAACAAAGGTTGTCAATCCTTTATTTAAGGTGGAAATGGAGAATTCCATACATCCTGGATAAGGTTTTTATTTCCCAATGAGAAAATCTATATTTTTTACATTAAAATCCAAACCCAAAACCAATTCACAAACAAACTAACACAATCAAACAAACAAAACCAACCAAAGACAAACACTTTTATCAGTTTCCCACTACATGATTTTATTTCCCTTTACAGTAAAACTGATAATCATAAAGAATAAATGTGAAAGGGAACCTGTTCTCCCCACAGACACATTGAACATTGTGAATTACCTCATAGACTTATTTGTGATAAGTACAGTAGGTAGTTTGTCTCTCTGTAATGTAGTTTATTCACATTTTCAATTGTATATAATTCTGTTGAGGTCTTTCCAACTTTTCAGGAACTTATTTAAAATGCAGCTTATCTCAAGTGGTTATCAATAAAACCTTCCTGACATTTTCAGAGGCTTATTTTTTTCCTGTAGTTGTTTTATTTCTATTTCCCACAGCTGAAAAAGCCACCTAATTCAGTATAATGAGTACTGTTTTCCAGCTTTTGAAAGGAGAAAAAAAAATTTAAAGAATATAAAAATATTTATTCCTTTTAATAAGAATGTTGAATGTCAAAGGCAGAAAACTTTTAGAATAAACATACAGTGAAAAAATACCTCATTCTCTGTAGAAGAAGCTTTCAAGTTGTAATCAAGCTTTTCTTATTTCAGTCAGCCACAATGTATTGTACCTTTTACCTGAAATTTAACGTTCAGGCCTTAGACACTAGGCAATTTCACTTTTCTTTGTTGAGACTTCTAACATTCCACTCCACTGAGCAGCTGCAATCATCCATCACAAAAATAATAAAATGAAGACAAGATAGGGCTTTAAAACACGGGAGGTGATCAAAGGTACATAATATATGAAATGTACCACAAGAGACTAAAGTATGCCTCATGCATGTCAACACCATACATATGTTCGGCATATGAATAATAGTTGTATTCAGATGCAAACGTTTTCTCTGGGATTTAGAATCTTTTCTAAACACAAACTTGCATGTTTATGTCCTAATCATCCTATTCATATATAACTCGAAGTTTCTAAAAAAAGTATGACTAATTTTTCTCAAGCTTTGTATAAACAAAGAAGAAAAACCTAAAGGAAGAAAGAAGGTTTTTTGATACAGACAGAAGTGGGCACGCCTGACATGAAGCATCCGAATCTGTCATTCAGACTGCTGTTGGGGAACCTGAGCAGACTAGATTTGGAAAACCTGTAAGAAATGGAAAGTTCTGAATTATTGCTGTTTGTCATTTTTAGAATGAAAATTACAATACTAGCTTCTAGAAGCACAGATAGGGTTTCATGTCATAAAGCACTTCCTGAGTAAATTTTTCAACTCAGCGCTAATGATTCCAGTGAATTGCATGTCCTAAGTAAATTAATGCCTACAATTAATACTTGTTGGATTCTGATGTCCCATTATATATCATTCCTCAGAAAAAGAAAAAAAAATGCTAATGTGAAACTCAGAAATGGCAGTGCTAACTTTTTAATCAGTTCCATTTCCCTCTCTCTTATAAACTCTCAAAATTTTTACTTAAAATAAAATACTACTTATAGACAGAGATAAATGACATTTTTCAGGAATCCCATTTAATTCTGAGCCTTTTAAATTGTGTGTAGAGCTCTATGGAAAAGAAGATATAATTTGAGAATATTAAGGTTTAATTCAGACCAAGCACAAAAAGATTATATGCCAGGCTGAAGAAATCAACATTGTTTATATCTGATTTCTCCATATTTTTCTTTTTTTTTTTTTTTTTTTGTTAAGTATTCAAAGAATATAAGTTACAGGGAAATAGTAGCTCGTATGTTCATTACATGATTGGTGCCTAAATATTGGTTCCTAACATCAACAGAAGCCACTAAGGTTTAGTAAGACAATAACCATGCCTGCTGGTTATAGACCCCTCAAAAGAGCCAATAAAAACATAACATTGGATTGCTAAAATAGAAATTACAGAAAACTTTGAAGTGAAATTAAGGCATTTAAGTAAGATAGTAAATACGGGAACTACTATCTAGCAAAATAGTAGATTGACTATGACCTAGGGCCAAAACCATGTCTTTCTTTTTAAAAAAAACCCTGAACTTGCTGTAACGTAGGTATCAGTTTGGCCACCACCGTAGTGTTCTCAGGCTTTAGAACCTATGTGATGTATTGAAATCCCAGGCTCATGATCTATGAAGATAAAAGTATGTTCTTCAGTGCCAGCAGCGCAATTCTGCATAAAACCCAAATACTGTTATTCAGCGTTCTTAAAGAGTTCCTTACCTTCAAAAATCGGAACATTTGGGAATAGGGAAAAATTTTTTCCACATCCAGATGACAGGAGCATTGCAGGGTTTTTATTAAGCATAGTACAAAAATCACGTTGGACATTCCTCAACTATTTCTCATCAACCTGTTTGCTGGTTGACACCTGGCTTGTGTCACTCTGTGGCATTTACAACTCCAGGCACCTGAGGACTGAAATGCTCAGTTTATCTCAAGTCAAATGGCCCCAAAGAGGAGTATGTGGGTGAAAGATAACAACTTGTGGCATGCCATAGATTAATACAGAAGATTTATTGGGTTCCTTCAGCCTTAAATACTCTGAAGTATAAAACATAAACTTGTGCCAGATGGCTTGTATAGTTGCCCATATGAGTAAATTAACTTATGAGTTAAGTTCTGACATAGCTGGGACTCCAGAGACTCACTAGAGAAAAACCTTAGTCTACCTGCATCCACTGCCAAAGTCTCTACTGAACTGAGTAACTCAGTTTATAATTTGAGAACCTCTCTGAGAGTTTTCTGGATGGGTACTGAGTATTGATAGTCACAGCTACAGTCTCTTCCTTGAAGGAGCAGTCAGAACACTCCAGGACCAAGCCTTTCACATAACATTCAATGAACAAAACCGTCATTCACAAAAGAAGTTTGAGATCTGTGTGAAAAAATTCCTTATGTGGATTGAGATCAGTGGCATTTTGACTTCCAAAGAATGAAGGAAGTAAAAATATAAAGAAAATTTCTTGTGTTTTTACATTACTTACCTGTTATAAAAAGCAGTTTTTGACAGTAAACAGTCTTTCACAGTGTTTACTGTCACAATATAATTCTGTCTCAATGTTTCCTACATGATCATTAACAGTAACCCAACTATTTTCAGTATGATTAGCATAATTCTTTCCAAATGGGCCAATGCTTAATGAATAGGAGGGTGTTTTAAGGTTAAAATAAAGCTCAGAACCAAGCAGCTTCCCTATCACTTTCGTATCGCCTTCCACAGAACATACAGGGTGCCTTTTCTCCCCTCAATGTATCAGTTACTGAGACTCCATGTCTCTTTTCTGAGTAATCTGCTAACTTTCAGTGAGAACAAGCATTCAACAAGCAGCAGCTTCTGGAAACACAGAAAGAGCCAATTGTAGATGATAACAACCTTTAGGCCAGATCTTCAGCCAAGGCATAGTTACACTGGTTAACACACTGCTTAAGAATCTGGTGACTAGTGTCTGCTTATATGAAATCATTCAACAAAACAGAGAGTTTTATTTGGATGAGACCTTTTCAATGCATAACCACAAGTGCAACATATGCTTTCTAGCAATTCCTAGATATTATTTATTTTTAGCAATATCCATTCAGAGTTCTGTGTTGCCTCATCACCGACCACTTTCCATGGGTGGGCAGGTGTTCAGCTATCCCCAGGAATGCAGGACCCCATCTTGCATAAATGTTATTTGGAACATGGAACACCATCACTATAAATGCTACCTCCTTCCTTCTTCTTGACCCAGCTTTATATGCTGAGCATGATGCTATATGGTATGGAATGTCCCTTTGATCAGCTGGGGTCAGCAGTCCCAGCTGTGCCCTCTCCCAACTCCTTGCGCACCCTCAGCCTTCCCTCTGGTGGAGTGGGGTGAGGGGCGGAAAATGCCTTGACTCTGTGCAAGCATGGCTCAGCAATAATGAAAACATCCCTGTGTTAGCAACACTGTTTTCAGCACAAAACGTTGAAAAACATAGGCCATACTAGCTGCTATGAGGAAAATTAACTCTATCCCAGCCAAAATCATCACATCTTGACACAAGGTGAATGGAATCCAAGAAACTTATTTTAAATTAATAGGGCTACAGGAGGTCATTCCCTTGAACTCCGCTGAGAAGTGAACCAGAGTAAAGCTTGAAAAAATCTGTGCTTCTGATCCTCACATTCAGGTCTCTACACTGGAGAGGTAAATCATCTGGGTAACAAAGTTTTAAATATTGCATAGAGTGAATTGTACGTGTTCTTATTCCATTTTATTCGCAATAGGATTTGATGTAATTCAAAATACTAGGAGATACGTGTATGGAAAAATATGGAGAATAACCATGAAAGTGACTGGCTCAAACTCCTGTTTAGACAGAAATGAGTCAAAAATGGGGATATAGTCTGACCTCAGTGCAAACTGAAAGTCATTGCACACACCTTGGACTGATCCACATTTGCACTGGAGAACACAGAGGAGATGAAAACCTGGAAACAAAGATCACTGCAGCAAGGCCTCACAGATGCAGACACAACCACTCCCCCAGTTACTGCGGGCGCGGCTTTGTAATCATGTGAAATCTATCAGCTGCTCTGTAAGAACCTCATCTGAGTTCTTTGGCCTCTCTCCTTACCTTCAGCGAGGAGAAGCTTCTACAGAGGGAAAGCCAAAAAAGTAGAAAAACAGCAAAGCCACCTAGTTAAAGAGCACAAATAGCCCAAAACAGAGCAATACCTCTTTTACATATCTCTGTGTCTTAATTTAAAAAAGGACATAGTTTAAATTTTATAAAAATGGAGGTATTTCGTTATTTCTTCTTGATTGAGGTTGCAAATACACACTATAAAAATACACAGCACTTTTGTCTTGTACATGACTTTAATTGCATCATAGCTTTATTAAGTAGGTTTACATGTGTGTTTGGCTAACAAAAATCCAGTTCTCAATGATAAAAACTGAGAAGAGGAAAGGAAAAGGAAAGAAAAAGGAAAAAATTAAAAGGAAAAAATTAAAAGGAAAAAGGAAAAAAGTAAAAAGGACGGGAGAGGAGAGGAGGGGAGGGGAGGGGAGAGGTTCGGAGAGGTTCGGAGAGGAGAGGTTCGGAGAGGTTCAGAGAGGAGAGGTTGGGAGAGGTTGGGAGAGGTTCGGAGAGGAGAGACTAATATTAGTTCCTGAGGAACTTTGCAGACTCTGAACAATCAGTTATCCATTTTAACTACTTGCCCAGAGTCTAGTAAAAACTTCTGATCTATTTATTTTATGATGATTTTCTTTTATAATCTTTGCCTTTAAGATTGGTATGGAGTGGAACAACATATTTCATTGACATTTTGTCTTAATGAAGGTGTGTTTCAGCTCTTCTGACTGCCTCCTCCTTTCAAAACACCTACATACATATTCACACACTCATTCTGAAAGAGGAAATCTGCCTAAATACACAAGTTGCTTTTCATCTCAACAAAGGAGGGAGTAGGACTGAGAGTATTATTTCACAAGAGGAAGAAAAACTTGATTAACATTTTAAAGATATGATCCTTTTGTTTGTTTCAAGTTTAGGCTAAAATTGTGCACACCAATTGTGACACTCAGGACACTGAGAATCAGAACAGACTTAATATGAAAATTACAGACACAAAACCAGCGAAGGTTTGGCTGAGTTGTCTAGATATAAACACTTGATGTACTTTGAAGTAGCTGCATGCAGACACCTAAATTTAGGTGTCTTGATTTTGAATTAAATTTTGCCTTTGTAGATGTCTACAGGTATGACAGATGCTTATTGTAAACACTTAGGCCATGATTCAATTGTCTGTGATAACCACACACGGCCATCTAGTGTCATTTGATATTTTTCAGGGTATCTGAAACATCTACACAAAAGGGGCAGATATGGCATAAAACTTGTCAGAGACTGGAGACCTGGAAGAGTAGGTGCAGGTATCCCAAATGTCACTGGATTCCTGTGTGTGAACAACTGGACCAATTCTGCTGCTCCCTCGAGTTTCTCTCTGAAGAAAAAGCTGATTGAAGATCATCTTTGCCTCAAGTTTGCAACATATTCAATATCTGAGTTAGTCTCTTAATCTGATTTTGCCAATTAGATACTCCCCATAAGAATTCAAAATATACCAGGCCTGTGAAATCAATGAATGGTGTCACCAGTCACAAAAAATTATTAAGTCCTAGATGCAAATCCTAATGTGTGTGGCACCTGCATGTGTTCAGTCCAAGATTTTGCTTTGGTTATGGAGAAAGCAAACTGAGTCAGGCAGAAGCACTGGATCTGAACTGAAACTTTCCAAATTCTTAAGGTAGGTGATCTTCACATCTTGATTCAGGTTTGCTGTCAGTTTGATGTCTTTTTTTCTAAAAATCAGTGTGGGTGGGTGGAGGTGTTTGCATAGAGAGGCAAGAACCTCTTGAGGAGAGCAGCACCGCAAACACAGGGCATGCCTGCACTAAGTAGCGCAGCGATGACGTCGCACCCACTGGCAACCTCTCAGCTGTTTGCTGCTGGGCAGATGCACCAACTTGCTCAGAGACAACACGGAGATCATTGCACAACACTCCACTGTGTGAGGCAGACATGCCTCTTGGGGAATATTTTGAGCAGATATAAATAGGTTTTTTGTGCAGCTGATGAAGCCTGTATCCAAGGGATTTTGTTTTTTAATGTGTTAAGTTTTAAAACTGAGAAAAGGTGGGATAAACATTCTTTCTTTGCTTTTTGCTCATCTTTTTCTCCACTGTGAGGTGAAGATGAAAGGATATATACACACTCAGAAGACTCAAAAAGAGTTTTTTAAGAAGAAATGCACATATTAACCCAGAAATCTTCTCCTGCAAATCAACTTTAGAATTGGAAATCTGGAAGTTTTATGGGTAATTACCTTGTCATATATCCTGTAATTTCTTTGGTATGGTGTGCATTATTTAAGGAAAATTTTTCCACTGGAATTTATTAAATCTATTGAAGCATCAATCCCTTTGTAAATATATACACATTTTTGAAATTGGAGACTGGATTTTTGCTCTTGAAAAATTCAAAGACAGACACAAGTGAGACGAGAAAAATCTTCATTGTTTACATTTTGTGGACCAAAAGCTGAGTCCCAAAGAGTTAAGTTATTTGCTTAGAATTCACAACATTTTAAACAAAAGCTGAAAATGGGATGTTCAAAGCCACCTTTAAAAACTCGTGTATCTCTATTGTTCCACTATAAAATATGTTTTTCAGAAATAGCTGAAACTTCCTCTTTTCAGTAATTAAAACATAGAAGGAAGCTTCTTCTTTTTATAAAGCACCAAAACTACCCATGATAAAATCCATATTAGATGTCTTATATGAACCAGAGGAAATATTTTTATTACTACTATTTTTTTCAATAGCCAACTGAGGAAAAATAAAAGCATAAAGAAACTGAGGCTGCAGCCAGCTGAATAGTCAGTGCCTTAATCCTGTGTAATCTCCCATTCAGTAGAGGATTTATACTGATTACGCTGACAGAGATGCTGAATGGATATAATACAGTAGAGGAGGAGAAGGTACCAGAAGAACACAGTAAAAACCTGAAAGAGTCTTCATATGCCCTGATCTTGAGTTTATACTCCTTCACTGCTTTCATCTTGATAGCAAATTAAAATATACTGGGAAGCATTCCCTGCCTTTGGAATCATATTAGCAGCTGGGCATTTGCCCCATTACTTTTCTAAGGTAATAACTAGTCTGCTTCCGTCCTGAGACAGCTAGATCACTCAACCTGCTTCCAGGCACCTTCCAGAAAGTATCATGGAGTAGGAATAGTGAGTCCCAGAGAGGCAGTTTGCACACACTGTCCAGCAAGCTTAATAGTCAGGCTGTGCCATGGGATTTCTGGGCCATAAAAAAGATTTATTAATAAAACTATTACGTCTGTGGCTTTATTACAAAATTAAATCTGTTAAAGATGCTATTAAAGATTTCTTCTTTTTAAATATAGCTCTAATTTGAGGATTTATCATTTTCTGTGAAGACAGCTTGGTGGTTCTCTTTCTGCCCATGAATCACAATTTTCCTTGCATGTAGCAGCAATTTCAGGAAATTAGGATTTTTGTTGTTATTATTTCTGCCTCTCTTGTAATGTTTATCTTCCTAATGTCTGTGTTGAGCTTTCTTAATATTACACTGTGTTTTAAAAATTGTATTCTTTCATGTCCGATGGTAGGAATCCGTCAGTCAGTTATCAATCTGATCATGGCAACTAAAAAATGCCTCAAACACTTTGTTTGTGTTTAAAGTATACCATTTCAGGGAAATGTAGTAAGAGAAGTAATCCAGTGGTTGAATGGTAATGTGAAAATCCAGTATTTGACAATTTGTCTCCATTTAAGTAAATAATTCCTATATCATTAGGACTTTCAAGCATCTACATGCTAATAGACTTGAAATATATGGTGGAAATTCAGACTTCAAGTATTTAGTATTTTAGATAGATTTATTTAATTTCTTTATTGTACAATATGCTATAAATGTTTGCCTCAGGATAACAATTATATGTTCCAGGGAGAAAGAAAAAAGAGATTGTTGTGTCTGCTACATTTTCTAGAAAATACTTTAGTTTGTTGGGTTTACCCTCCACTGATTATGACTTTGTAATGTATTTAATGCTCTTCTTAGCTTTGCCTCCCCTTGGCTGAAAGGAAACCAAGAACTGTTAGAATGAGAGGTCAATGTGAGCTCACAGTTGATCATTTTCAGTGCCATAACTATGAACATTGCATCTGGTATAGTAAATATGGTGTGTGTACATACTTAATTGTCAAGCATTTTGGAGCTGAAAGACAGGGAAGGGAAAAACATTTAACCTTCTGAAAACTTTAGTAGACCAAGCAGCCTCTTTTGGGGCCTAAAAACAATCAGCTCTCTTGGCTTTACTCTTATGATGCTTGGACTGTAATTTTCAGCTGGTTTTTGGCTTAAATCAAAGTCTGTTTTGCCATTAAAGCAGGACTCCTTAGTCTAGTCTTTCTCTGGACTCTGCTAACAGCTGTAAATAAACTGAAGTACCAGTTTCATGAAATCTCATTAATACTTTCCTGTGGAAAAGGAATAGATAAAAACATATTAATTCTACCTAAAGGGCCCAACATAGTAGTTTAAAGACTTATTTCTTATATAGAAAGGAATCCTAAGCTCCTTTTTATTTACATACAATAATACAAGTCTGCAACTGCTATCAGATTTTTTTTGTCCCACTTTTCTGCATGCTTAAGCTTCATCATTTCTTCATCTGAAATGAACATATCTTCTTGGTTACCTTTGCATTCACAAGCATTTTAGTTTTTAATCTCATCCAGAAACAGGACCTTAAGCCATTTTATTAGTGACAAGGATCCTGAGGATTTAGCTGAAAGATTACAGAGAAGGGAAAGAAAGAAAGAAAAAATCACAGAAGCATTTTAGAAGTAAATACTGAATTTTGACAAGTTCTAGGAGAATATGTACAGCCAAGATATCTATGAACCCTATCCATAAGGGTTACAGTCTACACATTCTGAAAGCTTTAGCACTGGAAAAGTTCCACTTTGATTTAAAATGAAAATATTAGTTGGCCTATAGTAGGGTGAGTGACCTAAATCAAATATTATTCTATGCACTTAGAACAGCTTGAATCTAAATTATCTGTGCTATAATGCACCAAAAGGCATTGAGAAAAAAAAAGGTTTGAGTTCTATTTTGTAACATTTTAAATCTGCAATTTGCATGTAAACCATTGAATTCTATCAGACAAATGAATAATTAAGAAAGAGCAGGAGCGAAAAGAATACTTCGTTTCTTGTGATCTCATTTGGGTATTTTTAAATTAGGCTGAAACAGTCACAGATGACCTTTTGAAATAGCTAGTTGGTGTTTTCCTATACTTTTATTTGCTGTTGTAGTTGTTGTTTTATTGCATAATAGCTCACAAACGTGGTAGGAAATAGACTGAAGTAATTAACAACACAAAACTGAGGTTTTAATTTTGAAATGTCGTCACTAATGAAATAATTTTTTTTTTTTTTTTTTTTACTCTTTGAGGCAATGGGTCTGTGTGCCTGAAAACTGCTACCCCACATTAATATTTGAACAAGCAAGGCACTAGAAGAAACTTTGCTGAGTAATTTAGGTATGAAATAGGCTATTTGTGTTGCAGATTTCTAGTGTCTTTCAAAAGTCAGAGGCCCTGGAAGTAGGTAAGAATCTCTGTAGTTGTACTTTCAGAACTCTTTTTACTGCCTAGCATTCCCTTGCTTTTGGGGTTTGGTTTGTTTGGGTTTTTTTAAAGTCTTTAGCACACATATATTTATTTCTATATAACTTCTTCAATCTATGATTAGGTATTTTTTGTTTTAAGCAGGTTTATAAAGTTTTCAAATGTAGGCATGCATATATTACTGTGTATGCATCTTTAGTCATCTGTAGCAAAGTTCCTTTCACACATACAAAAACCAAAACTAGAAGTAGAGGAACTGAGGTCTTTCTCATCACTGGGAAATTGAAATAATATATTCGTATCTCAGAATTGACTTAAGGGCTTGCAGTCATCCCTAGTCAGAACCATTCCCTCTTACTTGAAGAAAAAATTGTTAACTCAAAATTTAAAAAAATTGTAATGAGTCAGATGACAAAACCAAGTAAAAAACAGGATTAATCTTTTATTTAATTCTGCAATAATGCAATGGGTTTCATTTATTGCATTGACGAATTGAATAAAAATGTCCCTTCAGTAGTTAAAATGGAAGTTTAGCTTCTTAACAAAAAAATGCATCTCATTAACTTGTAAAGTTGAAAGAACTGACAAATCATGTTTATTGTTTTAAAAAAAAGTATTTGTTCCTGCAGAGGATACTGGAATGTACCCAGAAGCTTTCATAATAATAGCAATTGCATAACACATTTGTTATTTAATTGAGGATATTTGATACATGGTATTAAATACACAAAGCATCATGTTAAAAAAAAAAAAGTATTTTGAAACATAATTATAGCTTTAACCAACATTTGGAATTTTTAAAATGTGAAATCCAAGCTAATGCAGAACACCCTCACACATCTTTTATTATGTATTTTAAGTGTTAAAAAGAGGGTTGTGTATTGCTTTGTTCCACTGTTAGCTTCATCCTAATTTATTTGCAATGTTCTTGTTCTAGTTTCTTTTCCATCCCTTCATAAATATATATGGGCAAATCTGATTAATAGGTGAAAAATATTTTCATTATAATCTGGAAATATTCACAATCATTTTGTGTGGCCTGTGTGACTCTCCCATCTAAAGCAGAGTCAGATTTTGTTGCAATAGCCCTAGGCAAAAAACTGATGGAAGTGAAGGCGGATGGGGCTATGCGGCAAACAGCAGGTGAAACACTGTGGTATGGAAGCCTGTGCCTGTGTGCAGGGTTGAACAGGAGGAAAGCCAGTTCATGCACACAGGAGGTGAGAGGGACTGAAGCTCCCATACCTCTGTCTGCTCAGTCCACACCCTAAAAGAGGAAATTTGCACCCTCCTTTTCTTTTCCATCCCTGGTTTATATAGTAACGTTGCAGGTAATTAACACAAACCAGTTTAAAATACATTGACTAGGTAGTATGAATGAGGCAGATCTTATCATTTTAGTCTAAATTTTATCAGAATAAATTTTTGTTCAGGAGCTCATGAAATCTACAGAAGTCTTACACTACAGCAGCATGAATGTTTACCCTTGCTGGAAAAGATTATGTGTAGACATCACCTTGTTTCTTACTGAAAGTGGTTAAGACAAATTATGGGATCCAAAAATGGTAATCAATTGTCTGCTCATGATTACTTTCTCATAGGAGCAATAGATCACAAGTGTCTAACTGTTTGCATGAGGCATTCAAATTATGTAGTGAGACTGAGGCCATACTGAATACCATGGCTACTGTAATATCATTCATTAATAATCATTCGCGCTGTGGTTGGGAATGACAGGATGGCCAAGAAAAGTAGTTGAGTAAACAGCTTTATTTGTTGGCCTGTGAAGTAATCAGATAACTTCTCAGGATTTTAAAATAATCCATTAACATAAGTCATTACTTAGCAGTTATTTGACTCCATGTAACCATTGCTTATTTGCTTTAACAAAGACCTGGGAGTTTTATGCTGCCTCACTGCCAAATGTCAATCATTGTATATTTTAATCAGTCGTTTGTAATCACTAGCACCAGTCATAATAAACAGTCTCAGTCACCTCTCTGAACATCTGCCTTTCAGAAACCACAGATCGTAATGCCATCTTCACAGAGCCTTTATATGGTAAAATACTCATATACATGTGTCTGTACGTACAGATATGTGTATATGTATGTGCAATTTTGAAAGCTCTATTTCCATATCTCTGCAATATGGAGAAATGGAGAAGTTATTAAGGAAACTTACAAGTTGGGGAGGGGAGAAATAGTGGAAAATGGAAAAAAGAAGTTAAAGTGTATGGTGGGAAGATAAATACCAAGTGATGAGAATAGGAAAGGATAAAGAGATAAGTCACAGTACGTATGATTTACTAGGTTATCACCAATCCTGAAGCCAGGCTCGCACTTCAATCAGCCTGCGTAACTGAGGGAATCACTTCAGACTGATAGCTTTTATTCAGACCAAGCCTGTTCAAAATGTTAGACTTAATGAAATATCTGTCTGGCATCCACATTATTGTTTATAAGGAGCATTTTGTTGGGAAGCAGCAACGGTTTACAAAAAGCTATACTCTTTTTTCTCAGAATTTTCTGAAGATACTTTACATGCTTTCTTTCAACAGGCTTCAATATGGAGACCTAGTAGAGAAGGATTATCATAGTTTAACTAAGTGAAAAACTAATTGAATCATTAACTGACCATTCAGATTCAAATGTCTTCCTCTCATTTGCACTCATGTTTATACGCCTGGTTTACTCCTGCATATCTCTCTTTAGTTTGCCTTGTTTGTAAAACTCCTTAGTTTATGGCTCAGTGCTAAAGAGGTCATGTGAAAATGCATATCAAAATGCAAGTGAAAGTCAAGGTTTTCTATTTATTGGTCATACATTTTTTTTCAGTGAGACTTTTGCTCTTAGTGATTAAAAATACACAAAAAAAGTGCTTGAGATTTACAGCTCTATTAATTTATACAACTTTTTTAATACAGTTCTCAACTTCTCATGAATAATAGACATCATTAAACAAAATCTATGATTAAACACAATATTCATAAGTATCAAACAAATACTGATTTTTATTTTGAAAATTAAAAATGTTTCCTTTCACTGTAAATTAAGTTCTTGTGTATCAGCTGTCTTGGTTGTAGTGATAAATTGAAGAACAGTTTTCTCCTTTTATTCCAAATCATTCCTTAACAACAGAAATGGTGGAGTTCTAACATGTTTCTGCAAAGAGCTGCCTAAGTTAAAGTGCCTGAAAACAATTTTTGTTTCGTGTCAGTTCTTCTGCCTGAATATCCTATTAAATCTCACACTTTAAATCTCACTGTGGTCAAGGTATATTTTAGATCTGAAAGTAAAAATAAACTGGTTCTTTAATGTGACTATGGTTGAATGAATTAGCAAATGGTCAGACTTCATGGAAACTATGAACTTCAATTTTATGAATTGTAAAAACATAGTTATGAGCCATAGGACATTTACCAGCTTAGGGTTAGCAGCAAACATAAGGTGAATATGTGTTTAAACATACTCACAAAGGCAGAAATTATAGTGCAATTCCTCCCAGAAATGCAATGTGATTTTCTTCCAGGAGTAATCAACATTACTAGGAGAACCAAATATTGATTGCATTTTTGTATTTGTCTGCATACAGAATGCATTTATATATATTTTAAATTTTGCTTTCTTAATTGTTATTCTTATGTGAAAAAGACAGAAACTATAGACATAAGATCAATGCCAGAACAGCATACCCGTTCTCACACAGGGATGCGTATTTTAATCTCATTGACTAATTTTTATTCTCTTTTGTAACTTTTCTGGCAAATCAAAGGCAAGCTGTAAGTATAAAGGTTAAAATGTACCATGCACTTAAACTTCACTTAGAAAAAAAACCAAGCAAATAAAATTAAGGCATTTTTAAGTATACTTTCAGTCTTTATTTTTTCTTTTTTTTTTTTTTAAAGGAATAACTTTCTATTAAAATGTTCTTTGAAAACAAAAAGCAGCAACAAAGAACCCCAAACCACAAGAAATTGATTAGAGAGCTAAGAAGAGGGAAAAGCACAACTATGGTATGCACCTGAGGCTACAGCACCCCTGAAAATTCACTCCCCCTCTTCCCAATCCACTAGTCTCTCTTCAACTCTCCTTGTAAACCTGCCTAAAAAGTAACCTGCTTCACACTGATTACACCTCCTCTGATTGCTTCCTGCTGCTCCCACCTACCTGTAGACTTCTCTAACACAACTGACCACCCTCAATACTTCAGAGGTCCTACTGCTGTATTGTAATTTTGTATTACAAGCACCAATACAGAAGGAAAAGGCTTTAACTTAGCCAAAATGAAGTTTCGTTAAAGGTGCAGGGCAGTTTGGTTGCTCTTTCAAGTGTGGTAATCTCTCTTTAGCATAGAACAGGCCAATAACAAGTGTCACAACAAGTGTCACGACAACTGTCACTCAGGCAGATGAGGAGAGCTTGGCTGAGCTGTCCCTACTCCTACCCAGCACGACAGGGCAGGCAGCTGTGTCATTCGTGATCTGCAGATCACAGGCTTATTGTTGACATCAAGGCTCTGCTGGGACAGGTATTTTTCGTCAGTAAAATCATGAATTATTCCTGATGGGACAGCAAAGAATGGCTCCCTTGCCCCATTACTTTCTTCCTCCCTCTGAGGAAGTGTACCATCTGTGTGCAAGTTGTACACGCACACATGTGCACACATGATCTGTGTCTCTCTCTCACACTCCCCATGTGGACTTCAGTTTCCCCAGCCACAGCTTGAACTTCTTGGTTTTAGTTCAGCAGTACAGGCTGGGTCAATGTAACAGCTATATGGGAAGCCAAGGCCAAAGCCTATTCTCTTGTAAGAATTTTGTCCTCAGTACAGACACTGTATCCATGGACATTTTGCCACACTGCACACATTTTCCAGCTACTCCTCGTTTCTGTAGTAAGGTAATAATAGATAAAATAATGGGGATTTTTAGAGGTTAATATACTACAGACAGGTTCAGATCTATGCAACAGTAAAGTTGTATGGAAAATCTATATCTACCCATTCCATCTATTGATCCATCCACCTCTCCATCACAAATTTCTATTTTCAAGAACAAAAGATCAGGTATGATGTTTGAAATTTTTACTTACAGAGATTATTTTTTATACTTTTCATTTGATATTTCTTAAGCCAAACTCATGATGTCTTAAATAAATCATGAAGATTAGAAGTAAAAAGTCAGATTTTATTTCATGAGCTAATGAATACAATGTGAATGTCAGTTAATAGGTTCTTATCAACTAATTATATAGGAGTTTCAAATTTCTTATAAAATTCATTAGTATCAGAAGTAGGCAGCTACTCTTACACGAGAAAAATGTCCTTTTGCTAGTGAACAATTAATCATAAAATAAAATGAAAAGTTTGTGAAGTCTGAAACAGCTTATTCATAATGCTGTTTGAAAGTTTAAAAGTCTTTGCCACTTGGTAACCTACAGGGTTTAAGTTTGCTGTGTGGTTTTAAAATCCAGTCCTTCTGGCATTTACATATTGTTGGTTTTTAATTCTCATGTACCACTTGGAGTGGGAAAATAAATTTTAAAGGGGAAATAATCTACATGTTAGTTTGATACAGCAAAACAAGTGGGTATTATGACTGGGCCAATGCAAGAAGTTACATGAAAATTGTACGTTACCTGTCCTCCCCATACTTCAGGGGTGTTTTCGGGGCAATATTTAATTCTGCTTAACTTGATTACCATTCTGTGCTAGAGAAAGGGTAAGGGCAGAGAATTTGGGAAGCAGACAGAAGTAACAGTCCAGTTCTTCTGAGTTTCACTTCCTTGAAGTGACTTCCACAACTGCAGTTAAAAACACACAGGTTTAAAGAAAATAAGTGAAGTAAAAATTTCCAAGAAAATCAATTTTTTTTTTTCTCCATGATGTCCTCAACTCAAAACTCACTTTTTCATTACAGACTATCCTGAAAGAATAAAATCATCATAATATAAAAGGTCATCCTAACTGGCAAATTTGGTTTAACCAACATAACAAATGTTTTTGAGTTTCTCTTTAGCTCATAGATTCATAGAATGGCTTATATTGGAAGCTAACAGCTATGTTAGAGATCATCTAGCTCCAATCTCCTTGCCATGGGCAGGGACACATTCCACACCAGATTGCTCAAAGCCACATCCAGCCTGGCCTTGAACACTCACAGGGACAGGACCTCCACAGCTTCTCTGCTCAACCTGTTCCAGAATCTCACCACCCTCACAGTAAAGAATTTCTTCCTTATACCTAATGTAAACCTACTCTCTTCCAGTTTAAAGCTATTGCCTTCATCCTATCACTAAATGCACTTGTAAAAAGTCTCTCTCCATCTTTCTTATAGGTTTCCTTCAGGTACACTGGGAGGCTGCAATTTGGTCACCCTGAAGCCTTCTCTTCTCCAGGCTGAACAATCCCAATTCTCTTAGCCTTTCCTCTTAGGAGAGGTTATCCCGCCCTCTAATCAACTTGGTGGCCTCCTCTGGACTCGCTCCAACTGATCAATGTCCTTCCTGTATTGGGGACCCCAGAGCTGGATGCAGCACTGCAGGTGGGGTCTCACCAGCACAGAGCAGAGGGGCAGAATCCCCTCCCTGGCCCTGCTGCTGATTCTGCTTTTGACGCAGCCCGGGACACATTTGGCTCTCTGGGCTGTGAGCTCGCATTGCTGGGTCATGTCCAGCCTCTCATCCCCCAGCACCCCCAAGTCCTTCTCCTCAGGGCTGCTCTCCATCTGTTCATCCCTCAGCCTGTGTTGATACTGGGGGTTGCACAGACCCAGGTGCAGCACATTGCACTTGGTCTTGTTAAATCATGTAAGATTCCCATGGACCCACTTCTTGAGGTTGTCCAGATCCCTCTGGATGGATCCTTTCAGATGTGTCAATTGCACCACTAAGCTTGGTGCCGTCTGCAAACTTGCTGAGAGGGCACTCAACCCTTCGTCTACATCATTAACAAAGATAGGAAGTAATACTGGTCCCAACACAGACCCCTGAGAGACACATCTAGAGGAAAAGAAAAAAAAATTAATTTCATTGCATCATCTGAGTAGACATCTGTTGCATGGACTCTGAAGTCAAAGAATTTTAAATGTTTTATTTGCATACTAAATTTTCATTTTTTCTAGAAAGTCCATGAACTTGAAAAGATGGGAAAAATTGTTTTAAAAGAGATGTTTTTCAAATAAATCTTTCATCAATCTTTCTAAAATCCTTAGTCATGTTACCACACCAGTATTGAAATGACTGTCTGAATCTTTCCTACAAACTGTTCTGACTGGGGGAAAAAAAGTTATTTAGATCATTCTTATTACCATCATCTAAACCACAATAACACTTTGAATAGCATAAAACCATTCTTCCTAACTGCATACAAACAAATAACAAGGAAATTCTCCCCACCACAAAGAACTTGCAGTCTCATTATAAGACCATAGACACCAGATGGATGCAACCAACAGATGGAGGAAGAATAAGGTAGCAATGAGATGATTATAATCAGCATGATAAGCAGTGATGCATACCAGCAAACCGGCTGCCTAGCTATTATCTGTGTGTGCGCACGCATGTAAAATTTACATAAATACCATTCACGTGATATTAACTAATTCAGAACGTCTGATACTGTCAGTTTATAACAACAAGAAATGCAGGCTCTGTCAGTGCGAGCTTGATGACTCTCAGGTAACACTGGGAAGAATTATTATAGATGATATTAGCTAACAAAAGATTAGAGAGTACTTTCAGTCAGCAACTGGTCTGCTGAACTTTAGCAAAGTGATCATTTCCATGTTACTGGGAATTATAAGGTGTGGAAGGGATTTTGGTTCAGGAAGATTCATCCTTCAAAGTTTTCTTTCCAAATCAAAGTTGAGAAAATGAGTACTAGAGAGAAATGTGTCTTGGATAGGAAATACACTGTGTGAGGAAGCGCAGTCTGAAAGGCTTTATTGCTGAACATCTGAGGCCATTTTGTTACTGTTAAAACAGCATTTCAAGCAGAAAATTCTAGTCATAATAGCAGAATTGCTTCAGAAGACACTGCAAGTTTCCTGGTAAGTATGTGGTTAAGGTTTTCTCTCAGAAAAAAGAAAAATTTTAAAAATTTCTTCCAACACTTACGACCTGAATTTCCTCCAATATTTAGATAGCAAATACTATTAGAAAAATGTGGTTGTATCTAATTCACTTTGTTGCAAAAGAAAGTGTCTAAAGGTGAAAATATAAATTTAAATGTAAATGTATATGAAGCAGATAATTCTGCATACTCATTTGTTTTCTGTGTGCTACACAAATAACTGTTGGGAACATTGAGCTGCAGCCACCCCTAGCCTCCTGACAGCTTTTTTATCACAGGATGGCTGAGCTTCAAGAAATGTTATGAAAATGACAAAGTTCTGCAAACTGCAGCTCATATTTCTTTAATCAATTAAACAGTGAAAAACTACATCTAAAGCGCACTGCAGAAATTGTTTGCAAAAGATGTCCCATGCTCAAGTGAACTTCATTCTTCCCAGTGTGGCATTCAAGCAATAACTTGAAGGGTGTTACTTCTACCTTTTTTAAATACCTATAATAACATGAAGAATATGTAGTAATGTGGATTTGAAACAGATCTTCAAATGATGACAGTATTGCGTTTGCATTTCCAAGAGGGATTGCAATGAACAGAAGAAAGTATGCTTTTAATTTTTCAAGCAATTTTAGTTCTGACTGCTTAAACAAGTATATATTTCTCATGGGTACTTTAGGACTCTGAGTGTTAATGCTGTTAAAATTAATTCAATTTCTCAAATTAATTCAGGGTTTTTATTTTAAAAAATAATATGAGGAAATGGATTTCTAATCCATTGCAAACAAATTAAAAGCAAACTTTTCAAATAGATTGCTATTAATATTCTGTTATTAATATAATTTATTGCTGAAAATATTGTACTTTTTCCTAAGAAACTTTATTCAAAAAAATATCCTTTTTTTCCCCACAGTCTTTTTCGTTTTAGATGTAGATTTAGGTATATCTATGGTCTTAATAGTCGTAACTACAAAGAAATTATTACATTCAAATGAAGGGACTCTTTAAAGATATGTTACTTTATGTTAAAGTCTTCACGGATTAACATGATGAGGACGTGAACAACTACTAAGAGCATATATATATTAAGAAATTTTTATTTTAAAAAAAAGGATATGTAGTAGCTTTTTTTTATGCATGCACTTGACAGTATCCCAGTCATTCTGCCACTGTTACTTGATTTCACAGTCTTAAATACATAGTTTGCTTACCCTAGTAGCCAATAATCTGAAGGAGGGCAAGCTGGAAATTGCAAAAGGTAGCCCAGATCTACCTCAATGCTTTGAATTGTTCTTTGCCTATGACAGAACTGTGCCCATGGGAGTCTTTGAAAATGTCCATAGCGCTGACATGGACAGGTAGGTTAGTTTAGCAGTTTCTTTAGTGAAGCTTTCAGTGTTTTGTCTGATACATTTGCTAGATTATTACGTTAGATGGTTTCAGATCCAGATGTTAGTCGTAATTCAGGTTATGTTAAAAGATCATTAAAAATATTAAAATTTAAGAAGATGTTAAAATGAAAATTTTTTAATGTTCATGCAATTTCACTAAACTTAAAATTTCCTTATTTCTTTGATTTAGTGTATCCAGAGTAACGGGTTATATTAGAAAACAGAAACTTGACTTTTATTTAAAAAATTAAAAAACTTCTACTACTTCTTTGCTTTTAAATTTTGCTTGCTTTTCATATTTATGTCCTTTATAATGGTAGATATTATTATGCAAATGTCTCTTCTGCCCTAAACTCAGAGAGAGTAAACTAAGAACTAATAAAATAATAATAAAAAAAAACCATAGATAAAAAGAAAGAACTATAAACAGGAAAAGAAAGTAGATAAATGAACAACAGTAAGGATAAAAAAATACACTAGAAAGACAGGGACAGAAATATTCCTGAATATTCAATTCTATAGACATCTTTTATGGCAGACTATTGTTATTTGCAGCTTTTTAATTCCAGCTGCTGCTAGGATTTGCATAGCATTGCTGAAACAGATAATTGCCTTCTCTATGAAGAGGATCCAATGCCATAAAGCATTCCACCATTGCCAGATTATGCTGAAGGAGGAAGACTATTTCTAGTTGAAGCAACACACCTTCCTACTGTTCAGGGCGGTTGTAGGAAGTTGTGGGGTTTTCCCCCTTCTCTGCCTATCTAGTTCATACCACCAGGTGAAATAAATCCCAAATAGTTCCAGTACAAGGAACTGAAGTGGAAAGGAACAGTGTCTTGGTTCACAATGTCACTGGCATATCTTTATGGATTAAGATCTCAAGTTCGTTTCTTTGTTACTCTGCTGAGAGGCAGAGTAAAATCATCAGTGGCCTTTAGGATATACACATAATTTCTGAGGTTATTCAGTTATAAATCCTTCATAGCTTTGCCTATCAGATATTTCTTATGCTAAATTTAATAAATTAATAAAAATATTTCATTTATTCATAAAAGGCTGATATCAGTTGCAATTAATTCAAACTTTACTTTTAAATCTCTTGTAGAATTTTCATCTTTTGTGTATCTGAAAAAAAAGATAGAAGAACATGAGAAAATTGTCAAGATTTTCTCATATTTCTCTTTCATATTTTTAAACTTATTTTACAAATTACTGACATTTTTAAAATTCACCATCTTTAACCAGTACAAATTAACTCAGTTGGAAATATTTGTTAGCTTACTGTTCCACTGTCTACCTTCCTTACATGTCGTGTCTCTGACTGATATAAATCTGATAAAACCAGATCACCTAAAGTGTCTATTAATTACCATGGCTACTATACTGCAAAGATGAAAAAGTACCAAATGAAAGGGAACAATTGCAGATATTCACACATCAGTGAAAAAATGTATTTCAGTATTCAGCCAGGGCTACAGGGATTTGGTTTCCAAAGATCGAACTAAAATTGCTGTAAAATATTAGTCTAATGTTGAACTTTTTTAGTGCAATAAGCCACATTTATTGTAGAGTTAGGACCTTAAGAGAGTAAAACATTTAATGGACACCTAGAATTGAATCAAGAACCCCAGTTTTGAGTCCCGTTTATTCAATTATATTTTCCCTTTCTGTTTTGTATTGTTCCTAATGGCATACTCACAGTCTATGCTATTCCATGGTGAGTTTCCGTTCTATTTTTTAAATTTGAGAGGATTTTGCTTATTCTAGAATATTTTGAAATACGAATCCAATTTGCCTATAAGCAAGTAGCAACATGAGTTTTCTTTTGTTATTGTCTGTCAACAGTAAACATATGACTGCAATAAAAATGGAAGAACAGTTACACAAACAGCAAAATATAACCCATCTGTTGTCAAGTCTGAATATTGACAGTGTAAAAGTGCTTGGACATATAACAGTTAAAAGCCTCAAATTATAAGCACTGAGATAGAGTTTCAAGCTGCTTGTATGTTGTAGGATTGTTGCTGGGTGCCTAAAAGTGAAACATGCAGCTGATGATACATTAAGCAGAGAAATGACCAGGTGAGACAAAAAAGCTGTGTCTATAATTCTGTCTTTTCTGGACCATTCCGTAGCTGTAGCCTTCAATAAGACATCCAAGGGAAACTGAAAATCCCTTCTGAAAATGCAGATCTCTTCTCAGCTCAGACATTTAAATCATGCCCCTGAGCAGAATCAGCCAACACGCGCTTCTTATGGAAAAACAGTATGAGAAAAGAAGGGAGTGGCTGACTGACAACTACTGCCTGATAGGTAAATATAGAAAAAAAGTTTTGGGGAAGGCAGGAAGTAGCAATATTCCATGCTGCTAGGCCTGAGGATGTGAAACCTGCTGCAGAAGCATAATTTAGCATATGCAACCTAGTTTGCCATACCCTGAACACTGCCAACAAAACTCTCCAGTCAAGGAAGGAAGGGTCACAGGAGAGAGCAGGGAAGACATAGCTCTACATTCCATAATCAGGACTTTTACAATAGAGATGGGAAAACTCTCATGTTTGCCAGAAATATTCCATTACCAATAAAGCCTGAGCTGACAAAGTCTTATCTGCGCATGTGCTGTACTGCAGGTATGGCAAGGCAAAGGCACTAATGGGACTGTGCCTTCCCAGCCTGTCTCAAGGGCTGTCCCACCCTGCTCATGACCCAGGACCCTACTTCAGCCAGCCTGGACTGTCAGCCCCTGACCCCGAAATGCCACAGCAGAGCCAGTCTCCAGCTCCCCATAGCCCTTCCCTGCCAAGCCATGGGCCCTGCTGAGTCAGTCCCATTTTCAGTTCCTCAGCCCAGGCCATTCTTGGCCCACACTGACCCCAGGTAGATGCCTGGTGATCATGGCTGTGGCTGTTCTGGTTTCATCAGCTTCCTTGCTCCTGGCTGGAGTGGTGGGGCAGGTCGTGGTTGGTGTCCCTTGGTGTCCCCCAGGCTCTGCAGGCCCTGACAGGGAGCACATCTGGACTACTTTATACTTTAAGTGAAACAGCTGTCAAATACAAGCTGGACTTGGAATGTTTATAAAATTGGATATTGGTAACTCTTTTTAATGTCATTTTTGCATTGTTTTGAGAGTGAAAATCGAGAATTTGTAATCCCATGTGCCAAGGAAGGAACTGAGATATTCCTGCATCCCAGAAGATCATGTCAGCTGCTAGACAGGTAAACAGAACTCCTACATTGACACCGGACTTTCTCCTCTGAACTTATCCTTGTGATGAATTTGACCATGGCTGCTGCATTTTGTATTGCTGGAGTGTATTAGTCCTGCTAGCCTAGAGCCTGTGCTGGGCACAAGGCTGAAGAACCTGTAGATCTTAGGCAGATTAAGAAGCTGGTGAACACCTAGGTACTCACATCAGATAAGAGGCAAATGCTTCAGGGTCTGATTTGTAGCAGAATCTTAAGTGCCTGAGCAATTCATGAGGCAAAAATACACTCCCTGAATAGGATAAGTGTTGGTTTTACAGACTTAGAGACCTAAATCTTGTTTTGGATCTTGCCTTCCATTCATACCTTTAAAACATTAAACGGTCTGTATCCAGGATAGCTATTCTTCCAGAGAAAGATTCCTGACAACTGTAATCCTCATGTCCTGACAAAAATCTCCAAAGGGAAAGCTCTCTTCTCCTAAAGAGACATGACTTTAACAAAGCTGGCCATGTTAATTACTGTAATTATTCTTCAAAAAGAGTTTATTAGAACGGCTCCCCATGGGAAAGAAAAGCCCCTTCTTCAATCTCCTCTGTCTTAACATAAATAAGCAGAGTGATAATATACTTTATTAAACAGGAAGTGTGTTCCTACATGGTTTCGGTTTTAAGAGGCAAATGGTGAAACAAAGTTAATTTCTGACATTGCTGTTAGAGAAGTTTCTCAGATTTTGACCTAAGTCTGCTTAGCTGCCTAGGTAGGTTGCAACTGTAATGATTTTTCTGCACTGAGCAGTGATCTGAATCAAGCGTATCTGGCAAATATATTTGTACATAGCCGAGTACAAGGATGTATAAGAATACCTCTCTGGATGGGTCTGGCAGATTGGTGGAGTTAGGATCACAGAGGACACTGGGTAACCTTTCAGAAAGTTAATTGTTTCAGCAGCTATTGAATCCTGAGGACACTTTTGGAAGATTTGTGGGTCCTAGATCAATTCAGCTTTCAATAAGAGGACAGGACTTAGTCCAATCTATGTGGCACTCAAAGAGAAGCCTGTCAAAGCTATGTATAAGGCATGGAAACACAGAGAATGGAGTAGAGGAAGGAAATAAATCTCTGCAGGATTTGTTTCTTGGAGTAAGATCCAAACTGTTATACAAAATGAAACTTCAAGCCTTTTAGTATTTTTTCATTGCTGTTATTGGTGACAGGATAGGGACTGGAAGGAGAAGAGGAATCAGTAAAGGAAAACACTGCTAGCTGAAATATTTGATTTAAAGACATGAAGGCATATCTATATAAGAATTCTCTTTCACGTACACGCCACGTAGTTTATATTTTTGCTAAAGAAAAAAAAATTTTCTTCAAGTAATCTTTCCTTAGTCATAACCATGCCTTCTTTTTCACCCTTTTAGGGAGAATGTCAGCAAAAGAAAAGTTTGTTTCTGAAGTTCCTAACATTTTCTTTATTCTTATTGAAACAAATGAGAAAAAAAAAAAACAAAAACAAAGAACCACAAACCAGAAAAACCGTTAGGAAATGACATTCTTAAACAATACAGAAGGGTTTTATTATAGTAATAACCTCATGTAAATGCAGACTTGTGTGCAAGAAAGCCCATTTAGAGGATGAGTGCTTAGAAGATTTGTGATCAGCTCCATTTACCCTTGAAGGATAGATGATTCTCCACAGAATACACTGACCCAGGTTCCAGAAGCTCATTCAGTGGTCTTATGTCTGTTTGGAAGTTCCTTCCCACCAATATAGTTTAGGGGCTGAGGGGGAAAAGGCAAGGCATCTTTTTCTAAGGCTTCGATGCTCTTAAACTTACCACAATTATTTTCCTATTTAGTTTGTTCAGTTGTTGGATAGCTCAGTATGTAAAGCCAAGGATTAAAAAGCAAGAAAGAAAACAAGAGATGGTCTGAGATAGGCTGAGCTGTAATTTAAACAAGGAGAGAGTGACTGTGCATTATCTTCATGTGAATGGAAATTCCTGGGATAAAGCTTTTGGCTCTTAACTGCCAGAAAAAGACTTTACCAATAGCCACCCATTGTCCTGCTTTTGTCAAGACTGAAATAAGAGAAGACAGGCTTTTCAGGTCCAGTCTGTGAGGATGGCAGGGTGGAATGCAGTTGGATTCCAGCTGAGTGTTTGATGTCTTCATTTTTGAGGCCTCTTCTGAAAAAGAGCTGGCAGGAAAGTGTGGCCTTACATAGAAAAAGGGCAAGTCCTGGAGCAAGTCGCTTCCCTAGTAATGAGTAGACATCCAATTCTATTATAACAATGTTCTTTCATTGCCACAGTGGAGCTAATAGAGTTGTGGTGACTTCACACCTGCTGCAGCCTGGAAAAAAAAGTCACCATGAAATCCCCCAGAAGGTTACTGCTGTCTACAGGCAAGAGTGCAAGTGACAGATACAGCGTCTGACAATGATACATTGCTTTAGGACTGCCATGAAATTACTAGAATGCTGTAGTATAATCTCCAAATTCCCTGCCTCTTAATATGAAAAAGGCAAAGAAATGATGCATACAATTAAACGTTACCATTTCTTTTCCTGAATATCTGTGGAAGCACTAGTATTCCATCTGAGAAGTTTGAGATTTAAGCTCCTCAAGACCATATATACCTATTCAATTCCATACCACTTTTATTACTGTTAGAAAAGAACTGTTACCATCTTACAGTTTACATTCACTTTCAAGCGACAATTTGTTTTAAAAAATGTCAAGATCAATGGAAATGTTTCCAATGGCACAGGACTGTGTTATTGCTTTTCTCCAGATTCCACTGATAAACACAAGCTTGGTTTTCTTAAACAGCAAGATGCCATCTTTTTGGCAGATACAGTATGTAGTCATGTCACAGCATTATGATAAACCTTATAGGGAAGACACAGAGGGTCTGAGAGTTTCTACATTCCCAGCACAGTTTCCATGGAAGGAATGTTTACACGACCTACAGCGCAAGGTTTAAATATATGCAGCAGTTTTGCTGTTAACTCCCTGAACTCTCTTGCTGAGCAGCCTGTGACCAACAAAATTCTACTGGACTTGTTACAGTCTTAGTGTTAACATTTTCCTGTCTTGTCAGCTGTTTTGGACATCTGCTGTGCTCTATATAATGACTGCACAAGGGTGGTTGGGAGGTTTTGTTTGGTCTGTTTGATGGTCTGAGGAATGTAAATATTAGTCTGTCCTTTTGTTTATATTGGTTGAGGGTAGATGAGAGAAGAGAAGGAAATCTTGGATATCAAGCCAATGAAAACGAGTAAGATTCTTGCTTGACAAGTGTTGTATTTGCTTTTTGTGACTCATTTTCAAAGCTGCAACATATATGTAGAGACAGCACAGGTTACATATGACCTAATGTTTTGTTAACATGGTTTGACGGGACTGATTCAGAACTCATTGTAGTCATATAGGGTTTTCGTAATCTTTGTTAATATCTTTTGGCTGAGATGAGATTTGCTTTATGCATCTATACACTGGAGAAATTAAACTGTCTAAAATGCCTTGACTACTTACAGAGCACTTTATGTTATTCTCAACAAGGCCTAATTAAAACAAGAAGGCAGCGTAGATAGGGTGTTAACCAGTGACTGACTGAAATTTATGCACAGAACACAGGCCACACCCAGTTGTGTTTGTTCCTTGTGCTACAAAATCATATTTTCCCCTCAGTTGTTCTAAGGATATTCTTAGTTTATATCTATAACATTTAGAGCAATTTTACAGGGGCTTGGTTCTAGACTAGAAAGGCATGGAGATTGATGGAGAAAAGCAGTTATTTCTCAAGGCCCAGTGGTAGACCAAAGAGAATAATTCAAGACAAGGTCTGAAGTGTTAGCCACAGTAGGATCAAGTCCATACTCACTTCTAGTTTAAAACTTGTTAAAGCACTTGAAGCCCCATCAACACAAAGACGAGTGTGGGCTTCAAAACTGGCTATAAATAATGGATGCAAGCTCATGATAGCTTCTTTAATTCCATGGTTAAACTGTTAGAGATGCCTGCCCTACCCTGTTTAAAGCTAACTTGATTATGCTTATAACATAATACCCTTGCTTTTTGTGACTGACATTCCAATTACTATCCACAAAAGAATGCTGCTTCCTTAGGAACTCTAATTAGTTTGCAAGTTTTGAAGGACTTTCTGAACAAAACTCAAAACTCTGGGGAACTGCTCATCACAGCCTTAATTTTGTGTCATTGTTCAAAACTTTCAAAGTTCTTTAAAAGAAAGACTGATTAAGATTGCAAATAACTAACAGTGCATACTCGAAGATTAAAACATTATGGCTTTGATTTATTAGAAGTTTCTCAGTTGAAGCATTTGACCTTGCTTAGAGGCTTTTTTTCTCTTTTTTTAAACTTACTGGCCTGCAGTTAAGTTCAAGTATGCTTCTTGGATTTACAGAGAATGATATGATTTGGGTTGTATTCATAATGCGATGTCTAGTGTCTTAGACGTGTTAAAGCAGGGTTACCTTTTTAAAATATTTTGTTTTCAAATAGGAACTAAATTCTTCCAATTTATTTTTCCATTGCATGAGCATATGTGACATCTGTCTCAAATAAGACAGACTACATGTATTTCTCCCCTTTTTGCAGTGACTGTAATTGAAATGTCTTCAGTAGTTGCAAAGAAACTGCAGCTCAGCAATAAAAGTGTTGATCTTTCTCTCCAAACATAAATTTAACTAGCATTGTATCTTTAGTTATTGGGAACTCTCTATTATTTTTACTTCTTTTCAGACTTGAGGTCTTCAACAACTTAAAAAAAAAGGTCTATGACTCAGTTTTTTAAGCTTTCTGCCATAAATCAACCATATCTGAAGATAGGAAAATTAAACAAACATTTGTCCATCTGAATGCAGATTCTTAATGAATGTCAATATATACTTTCTTCCCCACAGTAAAAATTCTGAGGTAGCGACTCTGTCAAGCTGAGATATTGACAAGATGGGCTGAAAGCTCAGGAGTCAGATATGAAGGAAAGGAGGCAAAAGATAAATCTCAGTCTTAACTGTCCTGCATTAATTTGCTTAGCAACAGTAGGGAGGGACTGGGTATGCTTTATGACAAAAATGCCAGAGATGGTCAAGGGAATGCTGCCAAGGAGCATTCCTACAGACCGCACAGCACAACAACAGTGACACCAAGACAACTGCTTGGCCAGTTGCTAAAGGTGAACAGAAAGCACGATAAGAAAATGAACATTTTTGATGCTTACTTTTGAGAGAAAAGCATAAATGATACTCTTGCCCTGCAATATTTCCTGCCATACGCCTATCTCAGACCTGCCAAATTACCTGGATTCACCCTGTGCTCACTTAGATTTGTTCATTTAGATCTCCAGTGCTTCAGGGACTGTTAATCCTGGAAACTCACAGGGAATCTCAGGTTTTGATCTCTCCACCCTTTCACCATGTCCCACAGATGGATATGACAGCTGTTTGCATCTGACAGATTAAATCTGGTAAGTGAACTTGCTGTGTGTGCACTCAGCCAGTCCTTGAACCAGAACCCTGGGGGTATACAGAAAACAGGTTTACCAAGTGAATCAAAAGGGAGCCTGCTGCTAATAGCTGCGCTAAGCTTCTCTCAGTTTGAAGTCAGTTATTTTCAAGTCTTACAGCAGTTCTTTAGCAGGGGATATTTTTTTCCTGTGATGAAACAAGAAACAGAGCTGATGTTAATAAGAAGAGAGATGCTATACTTTGCCACACTGAAATGATGTGTCTGGTTTATTGCAGCAAGCTCATGGTGGTGAATTATGCCATTAGTGCCTCACTGTAGACTTGTAACAGGACTTGAGAGGGAGAGAAGAGATTGAATAGTTGCTTTTTTCCTTCCATTTAATTAAATGGACTCAGTCCTTACAGAATTTTAAAACACGACAAAGAGCTTCTGTCTTTGTCACCTGTTAGAATATCATAAAGGCTGGTTGAACCCCAAACTATTGGTTACAGAGGTGTATCTATGTACATTAACAGTAGAAATACTGGGGTTTTATAATTTTTAAAAATAGATCCTAATGGTAATTTCCTGAAATTGTCCCTTCAGGCAGGTTTCAGCATCTCTGTCAGAGCTTCAAAGGAAAATGTTTCCTCTGAGCTAGGAATAAATGTCAATGTTTTGATCTAAGACCCTCAGTGATGAAATGTGTTGGGGTATCCACCCTATTTTCACATTTTACATACACTGAAAATCATCTAATATATTATTGTGTTGCATAAATTATTCCTAGAAAAATATATACTCAATTCCAGTCAAAGCCAAGTTTCCTTTTTTTTTTCTTTGTTCTCACCTCTCTGACTAGGAAGCTACATTTTTGAGTAAAGGAGGGAACTTAACCCAAATGATTTCTCTCTGTTTGTTCTTCTGGCAGCTAATGCAAACTCAGGGCAGGCATATCTGAACCAGGCAGCTGTGGCAGCCATGGAGTTATGAGCCTAGCGTCTCCTTAAAGGACTTAATCTTCCTCACAAAATCTGCAGGAGCTAAACCATGCTTCTAAATAGATTTCTGGCAAATAATAAGGTGGACTTTTGTGACTATTTTGATATTTTCTACTTATTTGCTTAGGAAAATTTCTTAGGGGTTTGAGTTTTGTGTTGTATAATGTCAAAACACTGGACTGGTGAATGGACTAATATTTTTACAGAATTTTTTTTTTACTGCTGTAAAAAAATTTTAATAGAAAATGCAGGGTCAATACCCACATACAACTTTGGTAAGGCTGATATCAGAAAACTATGTGAGGTTTCAGTATTCACAGCCTTGAAAGGAGGTTAAGAGATGGAGATGAGGTAGCTAAATTCGTAGAAATTATTTGAAGGCTAGAAAAATAATATCTTATAGTGAGAAATGTAACGGTTTTAATATGTTGACTTATTTTTTTATTTTAAATGGCTTTTAAACTTACTGTTGCCGTCATAGATGGAAGATAAAGGGTACTGAGGGTTTTAAAATCTATTACAGAAAGTCATAACAAGATTTATGGCTGCAAGAAGAAGCCAGATTTCAAATTATCAATAGAGCACTTTTTTAAGACAAGTGGCCCTGATTAATGAATGGAACAGGCCAGCAAAGAAATGAATTCTCTATCTTTCAACATCTTCAAATCAAGACAGGATGCTTTTCTGAAAGCTCTGCTTTTCCTAAATGCAAGGCCAGTTTTAGTCAAACAAGGACTGTTGGCTTAAACACTTGATGAAATTTTATGTCCTATAAATGAGTAAGGCTAGATAATCCAGTGTTCCCTCTGGCCTAGTTTTTATTAACCTCTTATTCACTTAAATATGTGCTCAAGAAAAAGAAAATCAAAAAATTGAGATTTGCATACAGAAATCATTCAATTTTTTCTTTTATTGTAAGTATCATCTTGAACTAGATGAACATATTTTTCTTGGGTCTTTCTGAAAATTTGTATGTGCACTTTATTTCAATAGATATAATAGAATAAAACTGAGTTTTGAGTTCCTCAAACCAAAATCAGAAAATCCTGCAACTCTTCGTTGACACATAGTGTCTTTTATCTGAAATTTATGGAAAATTATTACAATTGTAACAATAAAGGCAAAAAAATACAAGCAAGGTTGGGGGAGTTTTTATATTTTGTGAAATGCTAGGTGCTTGTCCTCCTTATTGCACTAGTCTTTCAGTGCAGATGTGCATTCAACATCAGATTACAGTTAGAGCTACAGCTGACTTGCCTGTACTGGTTTGAAGGTAAATCAGCAGGGGGAAATTAACACCACACAAATACCTCGAGAGAGATTTCAAGTTGGAGCTACAATTTAATAGGAAAATTACAATAAAGGCGATAGTACAAAAACACTGGCTTAAACTGGCAAAGTCAGAGTACAACCTGGCCCCTGTTGGTCAGCGGTGGTGTTTGCAGTCCCATTAAGCAGTGGTTGCAGTGCTTGTTGAAGTGCTGGTTGTGGTTTTGCTGAAAGCGATAGTCCTGTGGAAATTTGGGTTTCCCTCTGGATGTTCAGTGGTGGTGGTTGTCCACGTCCCCAAACCCCCAGATTATATATCCCCAAAGTCCTAGCAGGAATGCTCAGTACCTCCCCCAGGGCAGGGAGTTTCACAACGGAATGATGTAATTCTGTGAGTCACAGGATATTTTGGGGAGTCCTTGATGGCCCATCGGCAGAGATGATCCCCCTTAGGCTGGGTGTAGTTATCACGTGAAGAGATCACTACACCCAGCTCACAGCTGTCACAAGTGACCCACCATTACAGTTCATCAGGAATAATGTAGATAAGTGTGAAATACATAGTTTGGCTACCTCCATACTGGTACTCTTTCTCCTGTAACCACGACACTTTGCCACATCATTAGGTTTGCAGAATCACAAAGAGGATTCAAGAAGATGAAGACAAGGCATGATGGCCCGGTTTTTCTGAACTACATTTTGGCATTGGCCTAGACGTCGTTTGTTGGAAATCAGTTGAAGTTATGCTTTTCATTTCACAGGCAGTATCTTCAGGCTGATGTTGAATGCCTGTAATAATCTTAAGTTGCAGCTCCGCAGTATAGCTCTTATTTTTGAATTACAGAATATTAAATGACAATAATGTATTAGAGGGAAACTATGACTAATTGTAAATGAGAACATTTGCTGGAAGGAGCTAGAGACTACCAATATGTTGACAAGCACATATGCAAACCTATAATTCCATACTACCTCTCTGAGCCTAAAACCTTGCTTTAGAAGAGTGTAGAAGAGTGTTTCCTTTTCAGCTGAGTTTTAAGTGGAGAGAGACTGAGAAATTAACACCATTAATTCAAAAACACCTTACTTTTTTCTTTCCTCTCTATTGTTCTAATATACAATGAACAGGGGAGATAATAACATGTAAACTTGTCACCATGACAAGAAATCCAAATGCTTTTAAAGACAGTTAATAACAGATGATACAAGTCAAGAGATGAGCATTGTCCCATTCCTCTCAACTGGGTTATAAATAACTCTTATTAGAAGCTTACTATATCACACAGTTCTGGCTTTCACCTGTTTTCTAGGTCAGACATTTTTTCCTCTGCTGCTCTATTAATTTTAGTATATCCCAGTAAAATTCGGTTTATTCATCAGTCTTGCCAAATTTAATAGGAGGCAATTATTAGCAATGAGTAAAATTTATTCTGTGTTGGTGAACATGGTTTTTGCTGCCCTCATCTTGTTAAACAAATGTTTGCCTTTTATGTCAGTTCTGATCCCAGGTAATACTGATAAGGACTGTGTTATAAAAGTGAGAAATTTAAGAAAATATATACAAAATCTATATCAACAACAACAAAAATGCAACAACAAGAAGGAAAAAAAAAATTGAGCTGCTCGTATCTATTTTTAAAGTGTAATGAACGGTGAAATTTTAATGTTTTGCAGTTCACTTACACAGGTGAAGATATTCTGATCAACTGTGGTTCAATGGGGGATAAAAGCATAAAAAAAGTTACTCGGCAAAGAAATAGATAATGTGCAATCTATTTAGCAAGAGAAATTAGTTGGGTAAGGTCTTGATCACTGATTATGATTCAGCTAAAATCTAATTTAAGTATTTCATTTGAAGGCCAAAATTTTTCTCTCAAGATTTTTCCGTGAAATTAACTTTTTAAAAGTGTCCAAATCACTTATGAGCCTAAATCTCTTTGTTTATGTTACTGGACAACCTACAGGACTCTGAAAATATTATCCAGGGATATTAAGAACCTTTTATGTATTTGTTATGCATTTCAGTTCAGCTTTTTTTTCTTTACTATGTCTATACTGACAGCTAAGTACTGAATTCTATAAGCCTTTTGTGATTGTCAGGGCAAATATGAGACATTTAATAGTACTTGGAAATCAATTTTTATATACATGTGGCAGTATAAGAGAACTTTTTTTACAGAAAAGGCAGCATGTTTAAAATAAAATGAAAATAATAAGAAAGTATTACAATGAAATGTCTGGAGGGAATGAGACTTCCTTTTGAGCAGTGTTGAGATGAGGCTAAACTCTTAATCACAAATTAAAATATCTGAATTGTTATTCTGTGTTCCTTTTTCACTGGAATCATGGGAAGATTTAAATATTTCAATCTCTTGTCAGCACTTCAGCTCAACACTTCTCTTGCATCTGCAAACAGAAAGGATAATAATCATTTGCTTACATGCCGTATCAAGAGAAAAAATATCAAACATTTCCCTACATCTGGGGTAAGGGACGCAAGGGAGCTATGTATGCTACTTTCTGTTGATGATGTTGGGCTGGGATTAATGATAAATGATTAATGAACTGATTAGCTGAGCACCCATCGGGAATGGGGTAAATACATTTGGAGCAGAAAGATAGTGTAGGTGACTCCTCAAGGTTCTTTCCAAATCTATCTTCTATTGTTCTGCGATAACACGTAAGTCCATCCTTTCTTGTTGTTTTAGGCTTTTCTCTAAGGGGATGTCTCTATTCAAGGTCACTTCTTTAGAATGATATACTCCATAATTAATTGCCCTAAAATAGTGCTAAGCTGGCTAAAAGTGAAAGTATGCAGGCAAAAATTTCAGCTGCTAAGTAAAGTGCTTCTGTTCACTCCCCCAGAGCTGCTACAGCTCACAGGAGCTGAGTAGATGTCTCCCTTTCTTCAACTCTCACCTCTAAAATGTAGTGAGCTCATTCTCAATATTTCAAGTGCCACTGTGGATGAATTCCAACACTAGAAGCACATTTGAACTGGCAAACAGTAAATGGCTGCCATCAGGCATAAGCACTTGTTATATCAAAGCTTTGGCACATTATTTATGGAAGACTTATTCTAATGAGTTCCATCCACACCTACCAGATGTGCAATCCAGGATTATGCCAGCTGTTTACCAGAATGCTTGATGTCCAATAATATCATGAGTACAACATGACATTCAATTTTAATGTTGCTAAATAAGGAAACTTTTTCTTAATATCTTTGTTGAAAATGAATAAACAGTGTTCTCACATATCCTGATTCAAAATGTGAGTGGTCCAGCCCCTATGCAAACATGGGCGCTTCTGTGCAAGTAGACAACCCCAACTGAATCTGCACAAAGCTCTCCAGTGTTCATAACAAATTAACCTCATGCAAAAAATCTGTGGAACAATAATGTACCAAAAGAATGATAAAGGAATCTGAATAGCGAAATAAGATTCAACATTATTTGTTTTTTTAAAGGTATGTGCAGGAACAAAAGCACCATTTCTAATAATACTCTTCATCAGAGATTTCACTAAAATTAGTGGTATCTTGGACAAATTCAGGTTTTACCAAACATATATGAGGACAGAAGAAACTGCTTCTGATTATTTATTGTGTTAGACTTACAGAAATGTGATGGAAATGGTATTCCATCATGGAACAGTGAAATAATTTAATATTAATCATTCAACTTGTTCAGTAGGAGAATTTAATCTGCAGATTTATAACTTGTAATACATTGGCTTCATGGAAATTGTATTTAAAAATACAATTATTTACCGATGAAAAGAATAACTCATACTTTTAAGCAAGGAAGGCAACAAAGTCTTCTTAACAACATTAGGTTTTCTGGAATTATAAGTATCTGTGATAATCTGTTTGGTTTTACAACCCATACTTGCCACCTTGGGTTCACAACCTCCTCTCAGACATGTCATGACTCATGACAAGTCATGAGTCTCTTCCACAGGCTGCAGGTGAACCTCTGCATCCCTGTGGTTCTCCATGGGCTACAGGGGCATCGCTGCTTCACCGTGGTCTTCACCATGGCCTTCACCATGGCCTGCAGGGGAGTCTCAGCTCCAGAACCTGGAGCACCTCCTCCCCCTCCTCCAATGACCTTGTGTCTGCAGGGTTGTTCCTCTCACATATTCTCACTCTGGTCTTCTCTGGCTGCAGTCAGATCTGCACAGTTTTGGGTTTTTTTTAACATCTTCTGAAATACGATAACACAGAAGCATTACCACCATTTCATTGGGTCAGCTTTGGCCAGCAGTGGGTCCATCCTGGAGCTGGCTGGACTTGCCTCTGCCAGACTTGGAGGAGCTTCTGGTAGCTTCTCACAGAAGTCACCCCTGTAGCTGCCCCCTGCTACCAAAATCTGGCCATGGAAACCCAATATATTACATAAGCCACTGACATATCAAATTAGGAAGAAATACAATGTACTGATAGCAACCCAAATATACACATATGCTAAAAATTCACAACTTTTTTTTTTTAAATTGTTTATATATCTTTATTTAGATAATGAAAATTACAAACCACACAACAAGTGTTCCCACAGGAAAAAAATTATGGCACTAGTTTACTGTATCTCTTATAAAAGAGATTTTATTTTTAAACAGCTATGAGATAGGCCCTTTAAAACTTCCTTTTCCTTCAAATTGCTTGTCAGATTAGGACTTACTAGGTCTTGATCTCAGAAAATTGTCACGCAATTCTTTTTTTTTTTTGGTTCAAATAGTGCTATATGTGCAAACATTTCCTCCACAGGTCTTTGATTTGTTAAATTACCTACTCCTCTGTACACATATTGCTGATCAGAAAGAGTAACTCTACTGCTGATGTGACTACATTGAAAATTCTAGTTTCTGACATCCCAGCTTGCTATTACTACAAGTAAAGCATCAGAAAATGATGTAACAATATAGCCGCATGCTGGGGATATGTGTACTGTGGTTTTTCAAAGATGGGGCATGAAGACAGTTATAAAATGTTACTTTGTTAATCTTTTCCTGTAGAATAGTAGTAATACTTGTAATCTATTCTTCAAGTCTTCTTTATTTCCCGTATGGGGTTGGGAGGGATGTCTGGAGATCATCTAGTCCTATGTCCATGCTCAAGCAGGTTCACCCACAGCAGGTTGCACCAGATTGTGTCCAGGAGTATTTTGAATATCTCCTAAGAAGGACAGCCTGTTCCAGTGCTCAATCACCTTTGCACTAAAGAAGTTCTTCCTCAAAATTAGCTGGAAGTTGCTCTGTCTCAGTTTCTGCCTGCTGCCTCTCTTCCTATTGCTTGGCACGAACAAAAAGAGCCTGGCTCCATCCTCTTGGCACCCTCCCTTCAGATACTTCTAGACAGTTATAAGGGCCCCACTCAATCATTTATTCTCAAGGCTGAGCAGGCCCAGCTCCCTCAGCTTTTCCTCTTAAGAGAGATGCCCCAGTCCCTTAATCATCTTTGCAGCCCTTTGCTGGTCTCACTCTTGGAGCTCCATGTCTCTCCTGTACTGGAGAGCCCAGAAGTGGACACAGCTCCAGACATGGCCTCACCAGGGCTGAGTAGAAGGGCAGGATCACCTCCCTGATGGATCTTAGTGTATCATTGGCCTTATTGGCTGCAAGAACACACTGCTGGCTCATGAACAACTTATTGTCCACCAGGACTTCCAGGTCCTACTCTGCAGAGCCGTTTTCCAGCAGGTCAGCCCCCAGCCTGTACTGGTACTTGGGATTATTCTTCCCCAGGTGTAGGACCCTACATTTGCCTTTGCTGAAATACATAAAAATTCTTTTCTGTTCAACTCTCCAGTCTGTTCAGATCTCAATAAAGGGCAGCACAGCCTTCATGTGAATCAGCCACTCTTCCCCATTTTTTATCCTCAGCAAACTTGCTGACGATACATTCTGCCTCTTCACCCAGATCACTGGTGAACAACTTGAACAAGACTTGGCTCAGATCTGACTCGTTGGGAGCACTGCTACCTCAAAGTCACCAACTAGACTCTGTACCAGCGATCACAATCCCCCTCACTGTTTCCTAATCTAACCCAGAATTCCTGACCTTACCTATGAGGATATTGGGGGAGACAGTGTCAAAAGCCTTGCAGATTTCAAGGTAGATGACAGCCATTGCTCTTCTCTCATCTACTCAGCCAGTTATTTCATCGCAGAAGGCTATCATACTGGTCAAGCATGATTTCCCCTTGCTTGAACCAATGTTGACTACTCCTGATGACCTACTTTTCTTTTACATGCTTGGTGATAACCTCCAGAATGATCTTACCAGGGATGAAGGTGGAGCTGACTGGTCTGTAGTTTCTTGGGCCCTCCTTCTTGCCCTTTTTGAAGATTGGAGTGACAGTCTTGGCCCAGTCCTAGGCATCTCTGCCGTTCTACATGACCTTTCAAATATGACATCAAAGCTCTCAGGCAATTGGAGAATGTATTTTTATTTTTTTGGTTTTTGGTTAACATAATTGGCCTTTTAAGAACAGGATAATTAAAATCTGAGTAAAAAACATGGGGGCAGGTTTCACATCATCTTCCTGGTATATTTGGAGAATAGAAAATGAATAAATGAATGAGTGAATGAAAGAATTCACAAAGATGATAGCAGGGTTGGAGCAACTCTCCTGTGAAGACGGGTTAAAAGGTTTGGGATTGTTCAACCAGGAGAAAAGAAGACTCTAGGTAGACCTTTAGACAGTGCCTAAAGGGGGCCTAAAAGCAAGCCAGAAGGGGGCGCTTAGTGATAGGACATGGTAGAATGGCTTTAAACTGGAAGAGGGTAAGTGTAGATTAGATATTAGGAAGAAATTTTTTGCTGGGAGGGCAGCGAGGCACTGGAACATGTTGGCCAGAGAAGCTGTGGATGCCTCATCCTTGAAGTGTTCAAGGCCTGGCTGGAAGGGGCTTTGAGTAACCTGATCCCTTGAAGGGGGGTTGGACTTACATGACCTTTAAGGTCCCCTTCTTCCCAAACTATTCTGTGATTCTGTGATTCTAATGAAGATTAGGGGGAATGGGCAGAGGTGAAGAGAATCTGGTTTGCAAGATATTTCCTATTACTATTACTAGTGTACTCATGCAATGAGCTCCTGGTTGTCTCTATCCATTTTGGCATTTTCCCTGGAGAAAACCTAATTCATCCTAAAGACCTGTATGTGATCTGTGTCCAAACACAAAAGCCTCAAACTCACTTCAAACTCTCCAGGAATACTGGCAGACAGTCCTTTTTCGCTAATCACACCATATGTAGGTAAAAAGGTGCCAAGAGTCAGACCACACCAGAAACATCTCCCACTCAATTATTTGCTTGCACATAATTTTTAGAAGCCAAATTTTAATAAACAAATTATTTTGCCATTAGTCCCCATCATCTTTGCTTGGTCTTAGCAAGGCAAAAACTATCCCTTCCCTAAAACCACATGTCCAAACCTATGATATTTAATGGCAGCTCATTACTCATTCTTGTTTCATTGGCAAGTACACCTGCTGACAACAGCCAGGCAAAACTGGCGCTTCCTGTGCTCATAAACTTTCCAAGAGTCTCCTAGAAAGACGGCATACTCTCCCTTATTGAGATATTACCAATCACATCCAAGAACATAATAAAAAAATATTTAGCAAAATGACAAAAAAAAAAGAAAATGTACCTTATGTGACCATAGTTAAAAATTGTTTTGCCTTCTTTTTGAAGGGATTGCAAAAGGTAATGCAATTTCATAGACTTGGAAATATTTTTTTTTGGTCACTTCATGGTGGAGACAAAGTTGACTTAGTTGGGGAAGTGTATCTTGGTACATTCAACCTGATGCAAAATTGTTGTGATCAATAGAAACACATCTGCTCTTTTGACAGTAAGATACATAGTGTGGACATAAATTTAATGCACTGGAAATCTGAAAGCAGGCTCACAGTTTTATGGCATATCTATACAGATACAAGCAGTGCTTCTAGGAATTGTCACCAGTACCCTGTTTATACATGCTTGTATCTTGCTTTTATCTTCTATTTATAACATCTTTATCCTAGTATATACACATATGTGTGTGGTATGTGTATAGAGAGGAAGAGTGAGAGAAAGAACATGCTGTAAGCTTACACAGTTACAGTGAAATCTCATAATCTTTTATTAATATTGCTTGAATCTTTCATAAATGTGGTTGTATGTAAGATAAAACAGCATCAAAAAAGCAAGCAAGCAGACACACCGTGACAGTTTTAGAAGAACTTAGAGGAGGATTTGTCTTCCATAAAAGTGAAACAATAATTTTATAGAAAATGTGTGTCTGTTGACACTTAACATTCCCAGGGAAGTATTTATTGCACAGTCGCTGGGGAAAAAACCCTTCATTTGTATATTCATTTGCTCTGTCATGAGAGTGAGCTGCAGTTTACTATAGAAAAGAAACATTGTCTGGCCATTTATATAGATTGTAATATGCCTCCTTTGTATAAAATGTTGTCACATAAATATCATAATGCTACAGTTAAAGTATTGCTAATAATTATGGATTGTGTCACCTCTAATGACGGTTAATCTCTTTTAGAAGAAGGAATGTACTCAGCCGTCCATGAAATCAGCTTTAAACACAACAAGCAAAGTAATATACCTGAAAGTAACCTCTCAAGCACAGGGATGAATCAGGGTTGTTGGTGCTCCTTCTAGACTTAACCAACACCCACTCACAAGTGGGATATATGTGGTCATTCACAAATTAAAATAGATTCTTCTTCACTATATTTTCCTTTTTTACTCACATGGGGGGAAAGAGTTGTACATAATTTGTTCTGGTTTTTAAGCTCACTAGTGAGGAGGATTGCAGATTTTTTACTACCATGTAAACTTTCATTACCATTCTCATCTCTTTCATTACCATTCTCATCTCTTTCATTAAATGTGCAGCTAATTAGAGAAATATGCAACTGATTTAGGAATGCATCGGTAAGAAAGTATTTCTTTATTTTTCATTTTTGCTGTTGCCAGATACAAAATTTTGAAAAGAGAATCCTGAAAGTGATTCAAGAGGAAAAGTATTTCTCTTGTGTGATGAAATTTTAAGCTTTAAAAAGTGTCCTCTGTCATGCAGGTTGACACTCAGACTGCCTAATTCTCTCTAACCTGATACTCAGATAGAATTTAAATCATTTATGTCTCAGACTGATCCTTTTCACCTGAGATGGTGGCATGAAAATCTGGACACCTTTGGTTTGGAAGATAAAGTTTGTAATATGCTTAAATCTAAGTTCTAACATATGTTTGAAAGTAGCACCTGGTTCCCACCTAAACCACTTTATGATTCACAGATGGGCTGGGAAGCAACAACTCATTTGGAATTCCCAGTATGTAAAATATGATCTTAACAAGACAATACACTCAGACCGTCTAGAATTTTAATTAAAATCTACAGCCAGATGAAGAACCTTACTGCAGTTAATTCTGATAATTCAAATGCTTACACTAAGGGATATGGATGCAGATGCAAGAGCTTCAGCATTGTGAGGGGTGTCAGAGCTATGCATCCTGCAACCAGGAGGGGAATTTAAGCACCAAATAACAAGCTACACAAGATTAGCTTGAGCTCCTTTGGGTTGAGTTGGTGATTCAGAGAGGAAGAAAGAGTGTGGCTGAACTGTCTCTAAACCTTAGGGAATTTTCTCCAGGTTAGGGATACCTGAACTTCAACACATTTCTAAAGAACATTTATTTATTTTAAAGAATGAGCCATAATGCAAGAAAATAATGATTCCTTAAATAGATGTTAAATTTTAAGTCTTTACTTTCCATCCTTATCCCACTAAAGTGGTCTCTTGAATTCTTTCATAGTCATGTCCAGATTTATACCTTGGCTACAGTGCAGATAAAGTTATTGTAAAAGGGTTTCTCCTTGGCTTTCTCCTCTTGGGGCTGGGTTTTAAAAGAAAATGACAGCCACTTCTGCTCTCCCTGTAGTGCTGGTTGCCTAATATAGGTGTACAGTGGACTAAATTGGAGTAAAAATTGCTTTCTAGATTTTGATTGGGAGATGCAAAGCTTTTCTGGCACATAAAAATAGATCCTGTAATGGGAATGCAGATGCACCTGAGGAATGTTAATGTCAAGTGCTAACAAGTCTATACGCTTTGGCATTCCAACAATCAGGTATCAGTTGAATGTGTGTTTTCAGGATCATAAATCTGAACCTAGACACACCATTCCCACTTTATAGCCCTTTGTATGTCTTACCTTGTGAAAATGTTGCTCATAGCCGTAAGGAAAAAATGTGTATCTTTCCTTGACATTTATATCACTGGATTTATATCATATTAGGAATGTTGATTAAAGTTATTTTTTAGTTCATATTTTAAACTCTGTCTTTTAATTAATTAAACACATTTACCTTTTTTATTTCAAGTCACATAATTCTTTTATCCTAGATAAATAGCATGCTGTCTTACATATTTACTTACAAGAAGATATTGCTGACCATCTCTGGTTTTGTTATTCTACATTATTATGTATTCAAATCGGCAAATAGTTGAATTACTTCAAACAAATAGTCCAATTTTGTGTTTAATATACTACTGTGAAAATGTCTTTGATAAAAAGCATTTTGCTTTCTGAAAGAAAAATGCATAATCCCAAATCTTCAATCACTGAAAAATACAATTCCATTTAATGCACTTAGTTTCAAAGCTGAAAAAATGAAAGAGATTCCTTTTGACACATTCTATTCTAAGTTAAAAGACTTATTCCAATTTAAAAAGCATGAGCATTCCTTCAGAAGGAAAGGAAGAGTTCAGAGAAAAAGCCCAACATATGCTATGCACCATTGTCTTAATACCATCAAAATAACACCAGAAGCCACTCGAGGATTCTCTGCTGAGCTGCAGAGGCTTGTTCACCAATCACTAGACATTCAAATGGAAGTAAGAAATCCCCTGTAAGACCAGCTAAAAGGCTGTGAATTATTCCTCCTTTCATCTGACAGACTTGTCTTGGCTACAGAATGCAGAAATTGATCTGAAAACAACCAAAAAGCTGCACCCTAACTTTGAAAGTTACGTATATACATACATATTATGTGTGTATGTATATGTGTATAGTGTATATAGTTATATATATGGGACTTGGGTCAGGTATCACACGGAGCTGCCTCTCTGCCTGCTTCACCTTAGCTGCTGAGCTAGAATAGATTTTGGTGAATTCCAGTAGTGCTATGGGCTCACTTGAAGATCTTGTTTGTGCAAATAGAGAGAGAAAAGGATTTATCAAACACATGATCTGAAAGCACACTGGTACTCAGCGCAGACAAAACTTGGTCTCTGCTGCCAACCAAGTGAGAAGATTTGAAGCCAATATTTCAAGCAAATCAGTCAGCAGACAGTGCCTCCCTCATCAGCCCACATGCCATCATTCTGCTCTTGGCTTTGTTTACTGGAGGCTGGGGGTTAAGGAAGCTGGAGATGTACAGCTTCTGCTTTCCAGCCTGGAAGAAGTCAAATGTGGGCAAGTCGGTGGGTAAAAGTGCTATGATTTCTTATTTCACTGCAAGACATGGTAAAGCTATGCACTTTGGACTTTAGATGATAAGTGTGTCACGCACGTTTGTAAGGATCTCTTCACAACTCGCTTGACAAGTTAAAAGCTGCTTGACGCCTGTATATGGGATACCCTTTGTTCAGTTTTTGTGCCATTGGCCTTAATCCAGTTTCCTGCTGCTAACCTTCTTTTCCCTTCCTGACTGTTGGACAGATATTTTCAGATAATGTCCTCTGATAACATAACATACCAGCTCTCGCAGTTCATTGTAAATGCTGAGCTTATGAATCCCTGACCATATAAGCAGTAAAAAATGTGGTAAGGGCAGAGAGTGGATACAGAACATGGAAATATTTACACTTATAACGCTACCTGTTTGTTTTTGTGTTATGAAATTGCTTTTTACATGGTTTTTTCTCACCCAATAATTCTCTGGTGAACTTATAATGGAAGAAAATTCTTAAGTCCCTTCAGACTTACAAATATTTGTCAGCTGTGAGATTTTTAATGAAATTTAACCAGTCTAAGAGTCTATGTTATTTGTTGGGGTTTTTTTCCCCACAATCACATTTTTATAGGAGTTAAGACTTAGGAGCAGTGATAGAGAAAGCTTTTATTTTTTATGAGAAGGGGAAGAAATGAATAAATTGAATGAATTAGCCTCGCAAACAGATCTCTGATTACAGTTGTTGCTCTGGGACTATCACTAGTGTTAAGACCAATAAACAATTTGCTAATACTAAGCCAGGTTCTAACTCCCCAGCTGTTAATTTTAGGTAGAAATATTGTTTTCATTCTTAATATGCTTTTCTTTCACTTATGTGCTTTTCATATCCTTTGCTGAATGAAAAGGTGAATTTGTGCTCCATTTAAGTCTAAATAGGTAGTTTTACTGTATTTTTTCATACTTCGCTAAGTATTTAGCACCTAATTTTCACCTTAATTATCTTTTTTTCATATTTGAGTAGGAGAAGAAGTGAGAAAAAATCCAATATTAAGACTTGAGTTCTCTTTAATGGAAAATGCTTTATTTAGATATCTCATTTTTTTTTACCATGTGTCCATATGCTTTTTGACTGGAGCTCAGTCTTTTTTTTTTTTAAGTAGATTTTCAATTCGTTAGATTTGTACTATGGGGAAAAAGACTAAAAGAAACACATTAACAACACTCTTCTAATTTTTCTTTTTCAATTTTTCAATGCCTGGCATGAAATCTAAGATATTTTTCAACATACTGAGCTTTCCACTAACATAGAAACAAGTTTATAAAACCTCATTGTCTTTCACCTTTAAAAAATAGGAATAATGATATAAAACATAAAAATAACAAAAAAAAATTACTTGCAGTAACTAGAAGGTGTTGTTTATATTTAGAATAAGAAATATTCTTGTACCTAGGTTGTAGACTTTTTAATTATTTCTCCACAGGGGTGTCAGGAAGATTGGTTAGCTGATAGTTGTAAAGCTCAATGCAGCTGTAAGTTATCTAATTATTCCTAGTCATATAGATGAATTACTGGTTTTAAGAAAGTGCAAAAGATTTATTAATGAGACTATTATTAATTAATAACTAATTAATAATAATAGCTATCTATTCCAGCAGAAAGACTGGACAGTAGACCTAGAGAAGAACGATTTTCTGATATATTTTATATGGACTGGGAAGAACAACATATCTCTAAATGGAAATGTGTAACCAGGAAAGGCATTGTGGTGGAAAAAGAAAAGACAAAATCACAGAGCTGTTCCTCATTGCATTGTCTCCACCTGCCTGCACTGCCACTCCTGTTTGTGAGAACATCACTGTGCATGGTGACAGCTGCAAAAATGGAAAATGCAACAAGAGTCCAGGATACTTTCCTGCAGACAAGCATCCACAACCATTAGACAACCCAAATTTCTGCTTCTGCCTGGCTTCCATTCGTTGCTGCAGGAATGCACATCTTCCATAGATTCTGTGTTAGATCTGTCATCTTATGTAAATGTCTCAGTTTTTAGAGAGTATCAGCGTAGTACATGTCTAGTGCATTTGCATGTGCTGGCACTAGTGACATAAGACCTATGGATTACCATCTGCCTGGATGGATACTAGGTATTCCAGTGCTCCCAAAGTGCCTCCGGACACCTATGTTTAAACAATACCTAGAAATTTAATGTAAACTAAGCAGAACCATTCATCTCCACCTAGCGTACTGACCAGATGTCCATTGAGTGTCCTACTAAGGATAGAGAGACCTTAAGATAGACACCCACACTTAGGTGCCTTGATCTCAAACTGAATCCCACTCAAGGAGGTTTTTTCTTGACTGAATGGTGACATTGCCGACCCAGCACACAATACTCACACAGATACAGATTGTTTGTCTCATCCTCATTGCTGAATCATGATAAAAGAAAAGGTGCTATTAATAGAGCTCCCCTATGCAGCTTTCCCTGCTGGCTGCTGGCAGACCTGGCCTGCACAGCATTTTCTGTTTAGCTGACCACCTAAGGTTTCTGTGCAATCTCCAAATTTGCTGGGTAATAGAGTTCTTGGCTGCCCTGTGTGAATCTTTTCTTGGTTGAACACCAGGATATGCATGAAGTCAAAGGATCTCACAATGGGTTCCTGGGCACCAGCCATGCTAGCTTAATGGCTCAACGTACTGTTGTTTTTTTTAATACTGTATGAAAAATTGTCAGCTGTGGCAACCTTTAGTAAGAGTCAAATCGCTCTCAAAAATACTGTTCATATTCTTTTAGTATCCTTACAAGTATTAAAAGTATTTCCAGAGGTTCCATTTTCCTCCTGTTGTTTACTGTTATTTCATGATCTCTTCTGAGCTTTACTTTGTCCATTGAGGCTGCTTTCAAGGTACCTTTATACTTCCACTATTCAGATAATATTTTATAGAAGCCTGGCTTCTAATTATTCTCAAGACATGCTGGAGAATGATGGCAATCTTCGGCTGATTCTAAAACTTTATATCTAAAACTACTTGGGAGAATGCAGCTGACAGAATGTCATAAGGGACTTTCCTGGCCATCCTCAATGTAAAAATAAAATGCAATGTGGACATAGAAATTTGGAAGCAAAGGAAATACATAAAAAAATAATTAGGCTAGAGTGTATGTAAGGTGTGAGAAGGGAGAGTCTGGAGGTTTGAAAAAAGTTGAGTAGTTTGGGATAAATTTTCACATACCTTAGAACAAATAAAATTCATTCTGAGGTGCCCATGCTCCTACTCCAGTATATAAAGTCTCTAAAAAAAAAAAAAAAGGTGCCATAAAAAACACCATCTAAAGAACACTTAAATATTTTAAAACATAATCCTAATCATCCTACTTTTCTTTGCACAGATATAAAATCTTCTTAAATGTTTTGCTGCATATCTGTAAATAAGAAGGAAAAAATCTCCTTTATTTCTGAAAATAGATTATAAGAACTCATCTTTTGTGTGCAGCAGAAGAGGCAGAAGACATACAGGTGAGGAAGATGAATCTGCCAGAAACAGAAATACAACTAAAGAATTATGTGTACAGGAAGAAATTTAGAAATGTTGGGAAGGTGAAAGAACAGAGGAATTTTTTTTCTTCTCTTTTGCCAAGTAAAAAAACCCAAAACACCTCTAATTAACTGGAAGAGGGACACAGCATCTAATAGCCAAAACACCTGAAATTTCAAACCTTCATCTGAAAATAAATTTGCTGTAGTAGTAAGCAATTCACTTTGCCACTCTGTTTTCTCATATGTAATTTGTAGAAAAGCATTTATTCACCTCATAAGAGTTGTATAAGGAAAATTAGTAAATTTATGTAGCTTGCTTTTGAATAATATTTTGACTTTTAAACAGGATTTGTTAATTTTGTTTTATGTATTTTGAAGGCTTTTACTGCCATTGGTGTAAACATAGTTGTGGTGTCAGACATTCTGAACCAAAACCCTCCCACAGGAACTTTTAAATGAGATTTAAATTAACCAAAGGGGATCAAACATTGTCCTCTGAATGTAATAATCTCCGCCTTGTAGAATTATGTAAAAGTAATTAAAAAGCTGAATAAAAGGATCCCACATTATGTTTCCCAGTTCATTCTTGCATGTAACATTTCATGCAAGTCAGATTATGTTGTTTAACTTAAAAATTACTGGGCTAGATTCTCAGCTGAACTGGAATCAATGGAGTGGAGCTGATTTACACAAGCTGTGGGTCTGATCCATGATATTTATTTAACTTATTCAGATGTTGAAAAAAATCTACCCAGAACAACAAAAACCAGAAAGAAAGCTTCCTTTCTATATATTTTTTTCTTTTTCCCCTTCAGTATAAGATATAGTTGTGGTTCATGGTAAGCAACACTCAACTAATGAGATCCATGCAAGATTACAAGGGAATGGAGTCTGAATTTAGGCACGACTGTGAGTGAAGAATGTGCCTGATCCCACCACAACCATTGGAGGCAATACGTAGTTCACAAACTCAGTTCCTTCTCTGTTTCCTTTTACATCCAAGGAGTTAATACTTTTTACTGGTGAGGCTCAGCACTGCATACCTACACTCTCGCTGTGAGTTGGCTCAGTTATTTTGGCTAAGGAAAAGGAGAAGTGAATCACTGCTATGACTGTTCTTCCATTCCACATAAAGCAACCTGGCCCCACACAAGACCTATCAGGTTCAGCAGGAAAAGAGCAATAGAGATAACGACGGAATCTATATGCTTTGGAGGCACAGCAGCAGTAAATGAATAAGACACAGTAATGTCCTCAACTTCAACATGCTCTCATCATATATCACTAATTGAGACACGGATTCAGAAATGGTATATAAAAATCAGCTGGAAAAAAGGGAACTTGATCCTGATTTTTCTTCAGCTTCTCTGAGTTTTCTTGTTTTCAGATTCTACTGAAGTTGAAGGATCATTTTCATAGACATTTTGGAGGGAAATAGCAAAACACGGTTAAGTTCCCTTCATGTTCCTAGAATTTTGATTCTATTTCCAATTTTGCTTTCATAGTTACTGTGATTTTAATTATCATAATTTAATGGCAAAACCAGGAAGATCCATATTAGGTGCATTACAGAGATAGCAGAAAATCACACTTTGTTTTCTGGAAAATGAATACATTAACCATTGGATATATGCATTTTTACCTCACTTAACTAACCCACCTCCAATGGGATATCTTAATTATCAAAAATCGCTTTTAATAAAATGTTTGTCACCCAATCATCCATTACATTTTCTATTTTTTTTTTTTTCCTGTAATGAAAAGGGATGTCTTTTTCTACGTTAGTCTCTGCTGTGGTAGCTAATAGCTTGACACAAGTTCAACAGTTGGTGTGAGTAAATTTTATTATGTGAAACGTCATGAAAGTATTGTTTTTACTTTGCTTCTGCATAAAGGTTACATGACAATAACATCTTTTTTAAATTGCAGTGAGAAACGTGTACATTTGTTCATCAAATGGCAGTGAAATGCAGGGGTGGCTTCAAATTCATTAACTGAAGAACTGAATATATAAAATTTGCTCAGAAACTACTCACTGGTTTTGGATCCATTTAAAAGGAACACTTACAGAGCAGATCCCTCTTGCTCTGGAGCAGTGAAGCCTAATGAAATATATATAAGATGCAGAGATAGGAATTCATAAATTCTAATCCATGTTTTCTTGAGACAAATTGAAGAAGATTAACTAGGTATCTGTCCAGACCTCATCTGAAAAATATATCTTTGAAGATTCTGGGGCTTCTTGTGTGTTCCACTTACTCTGTCATATTCAAATTAAGACAAATAGAAAATCTGTTGTTCCAAATTAATCAACATATCCACATGACTGCTCTAAAAAATCTTAGCATTTCTTCACTTAACTATAGTGGTAAAACTTTGCTGGAAAGGGGACTTCACCAGACAGGGAAATCAATACATCTGGGTATGAATCTTCACATAAACCTGTTGGAATAGAGAACAATTCACATGTAGTGAGCACACTGAGTACCATGGAGTCTACAGAGCTAAATGAAATGTCTCGGGAATGTATTCGTAAACAAACCTTTTTTTTTATGACCTTTATGTCAAGTAGTAGCTTTAATGTAATCATACTGATTGCAATCTCATTTCCCTCAAACATAATTTTTATTGCACTAGAGCTTGAACAGGACAGATGCAGAACATTTCTGGACTGTGTCTGGACTGGGAGATCCACAAGTTTATCTGAGCTCATGGTGCAGGTTCCAGCCATGCCCACACCCACTTTCTGTATCCTGGCTGTTGCAAGACAGAAACCTGGATATACAAGGCCTTGGTATGTTCTAAGCAGGTCCTCATAGAGACAGACAGTCTGATCCATCAGGAAAGCTTGCATGATTGTTGCTGTAATGTGGAGATCGATGAAAATCTCAAATCCACCGGACTGGCATAGAAATGTTAGTTGTAATTGTTCAGATTTGCTGTGGAACATCACTTAAGTAAGAGTAAAATCTTCATGTCTCCAAGTTAAACTCAGAAATAGAGATAACAGTAATAGCTTTCTCTCAGTTTCGTGTTTCCTCTGTATTTAACTGTTATCATAAGTTTTTTGTATTCAGATGAGTGTGCATGTGTTTGTGGGTGTACATGTGCACACACAGAGAAAAAAATGCTGCAGTACACATTTTTACAAACAGAAATAGAGAGAAATATTTACTAGTAAAAGAAACAAATAATTTTTATCCAGTTGTAAAAAGTACTTATAATACGGGCTGTTGCTGCTCTAGCTACATTAGCTAGATCCACATTAACAAGCTGAACAGGGCAGAGACTAGTGCAGTGGTGCTCAATCATGCATATAGATTTCTAAAAGCCCTTGTAAAGATTCATCTTTACATGTTTGTGGAACCGTATACTCTTCTACTGGTGCTCATCTTTGCATTAGACAAAAACAGTAGAAAAAACCATATCTTTTGAAGATGCTTTATTGTCGTTTGTTTTCTAAAGCGTTTTTCCATACAGCCATCACACTTAAAAATAGTAAATTACTGTATTCATACCACCTTCTAGAGGTGTCAGATATAAACATTACAGATACTTTTGCATCCCAGGTCAAATTGAGAATGAGAATTTTGGATCATCTTGGCTAATATATTCATACCTGGCCAGCTCTACTGTCAGGGAAAAGAAAAACACTCAAAACCTAAATTTCACAAACAGCAAACTGCTTATTTTGGGACTCTAACTTAAATACCACTTTTGTTCTTTCCATTGACTCCAAAGGAGGTAGATAAGCCAAGCTGAAAGATCTTTTTTCCTGGAAATCTGTCATCATGATGCTTAACTGGAATACCTCTGGAAGACTAAATACCACCTATGACACTTTTTCTTCCTGCATAACATCTTTTTGAGTTTTGTTGGAACTTATCCTCACAGACAAACACCAATATGCACAGGAAATAACAGTACATTTAATTTTTTATTTTTAGTAAAACAAAAATTTTATTCAATACAGAATAATTTGCATTTAACTACACGTTTAAAAATATGTAAATGTCACCATCATCTCTCTTCTTATTTTCGATGTAAAATCTTTTTTTTAGGAGAATCGTATAGCTCTTATGCCCCTAATTTTGTAGAATACACAATACTATTTTCTACTAAAAAATAAGAGGTTGAATTGTTGATCCAGCTGTTAAATCATGTCTACAGTGTACATTGAACAGCCAAAAGACATAAAGCAAGAATTTAATTGACCAATACTTGGGCAGTGTGTGACATTATGTAGCTGTTTTAGCTGGCTTTGTAACATCACACAAATCTATAACTTCATAGTTCATGAGTCAGAATCAATAAACCTGCCATTACAGACTCCAAAATCAATCTTGCCTTACATGCTTCCCCACCTTTACTTCTTCCTATTTTCCTTCTACTTCCCAGCAAAACAAAACAAACTGCTGTGAGAATTTATAATCTTTTGATCTAAGTAAAACAGATGAATTAGGAACATGGATTCTATAGGAAAAATCACTTACCATACTCTTCAGGGCTGAGTGCATCCAAGCTGGTATTCCAATGTAGCCATAGTCCCTCGTTCCTCTCTCATTATTTTAGATTATTGTGACTTAAGTTTAACATAATCAGCCTTAGGCAAATGAAAATCTTCAGTTAAATTGAGAAGCCAAGCCCTAAATTATCCTTTAATGACTTTAATTCCTGTGTTCTTCTTTCTGAGAACTCATTTTACAATCCTGATTTCCAATATTGTGATTATAACTTTTCTACCCTACTGTACTTTTTACCTCCCCAGTTGAGGACACCAACACTGTAGGTGCTAAACTTCATCTGCTTGCATACTTAATCACACATCCAGATATCTTAAAGCCTCTACCATACAAATATCATGGATGTAGAAGAAATTTCATGAGCTTAGTCATTGAAAAAGCAACTTAGGACACTGTTGTCATTTTACTACACAGTTGTGTCACAAGAATAATTTATGTAATGACTCTTTGACCTTTTAGTACATGCTAGATGATTTGAAATCCTTATCCTGTTAAGAAGAAGGAGCAAGATCCTTCAGATATCCTACAGAGAAAGAGGATGTTCATGGAAGGAGTACTCCTGGATTTTGAAAGTCCAAGAAATCACTTACCTTCATTTTAAGGTTAGTATTAGTTATCAGAGAAAAAGGCAAAGAAAATAAATGTGAATATTATTAAGATTTGAATGACCAAAATGATGGCAAAAGCTGCCCCTATGTTCCTTCTCTAGGGAATTTTGTTGTTTATTCAGCAAAAATATATTTATTTTTATGATAAAGTCTTATCTTGCTATTTAAATATCTGGAGGAGTCATCTCCAAAGAAGCATACAAATCATATATGAAAAAATTTCAACAAGGTTAAGTATAGTAAAAAAAAACCAGATAACCTGCTTGAACAGGCTAGGCCAAAACCTCAAAAGCCAACAAGAAATTATATGATCTTTGATTTGGTTCATTATTGTTCACCAAGGCAAGTCTGCTAACAGATCTAGGATTTTATCTTGCAAAATGAATATACAAATACTATGTTTTGTACATCATATACTCCTGGTAGTAATTGAACTCCAACAATCTGAATACTAATCTCTTCTGAGCACAGATTTCCTGTATTTTCCTCATTATTTATTTATATTTCCAAATAGCCCAGACACTGCTCAGGATGTGGTTTAATAAGCCTGGCTCATACTGTTGAGCTATTAGTGCTCTTCTAGAGAGCTGCTTTTGGCATGAATTTTGCTGTGTCAACCCACTGGAGCACTTAACAAAGGTTGGTAAATGAGAAGTTTGAGAGGGGAAGAACAGTTAGCAGGTGTCGTGCATTTGTTTGCAGAGCTGCGCTTGTTACACTGAACATGTAATCTGGCAAAGAAATTGGCTTGAAATGGCAGAGAAGAATAAAAAAAAAAAAAAAAGATATGTAGTACAATTATTTTTCCTGGTATTTGTTTCATAGGTTCTGGCATTCTGGCATAATTTTTGCCCATTTATAGGAAGGGCAGTTCGGTTTCTCCACACAAGATGCCATGTCATCCTTAATTAGCTTCTCTGATCTTTCTGAAAAGGGGATGTGGATTCTTTCCAAGATTAATAACTGTGCATCTGTTACTATAACAGTGAGGCAGATTTGTGATCAATAGACCTACACATGTATCTGAAGAGATCAGTGGCTCTGAATGAATCTAATCATGTAATTACAAAAATTAGGCCATTCTACAAGTCATCTGTGTCTCTTTATTTTGATGCTATTTGATTCTGCTATGATATTTA
>VZTE01003864.1:374492-521304 GCA_013397775.1 Eulacestoma nigropectus | reverse complement strand
CTTCCCTTCCCTTCCCTTCCCTTCCCTTCCCTTCCCTTCATGGGGACTTTCTCCCACACAATTTCTTACGAAGAAAACACAAATACTAAAAGAGCAGTCATGAATCATAACTACCTTGAGCTGAACAGACAATTGTCCACAAATTGCAGAGCACAATGAAATTTTGAAATCATCTCTTCTGTTTGGTAGAAAGATTGCCTTGAGAATGGCTCCACCTCCTATAACTGCTGGATTGACTTACTTCCCTTCCTCCAATTGTCCACTAATAGCAGTACTGGGGTTGCTACACAGTTTCTAAAAGTGAAGGCAATATTGACAAATGTTTCTGACATGTTTTGAGTTTTTTTATTGTGACAACATCTGAAAAAAAGAGGAAGAATGACCCTAGTCAAATTAAATGAAAATTCCCTAATTAATTGCAATAGAACATGGAGGAGAATTTTGACCAACCAGTACTCAGTAGACCAAAACCACATTCTCCTTTAATCTCTTTGGAAGCTCTTCAAATTATAGAACTTTTTTAGTACAGACCAAGTTTATTCTATTTTTGGTTGTGCCATCAAATACTGGTAATACAAACACAGAAAAGGAAGAGAGAGTGTAAAAATGTTTCTACATTTTAACAGCAGTATATGCACCAACACTAACTTTAAAAACTGACCAGAAGGTTTGTTCTCCTTTATTTGATACTATGGTCTTTATGTGGATAAAATTGCCACCGAAGTGCATGGCCTGAGAAACAATTGCAGAGAACTTCACAGCCAACTTACACCATTTACAACTTACAATCATTTCTTTCCTGCAGAGGAGAGGGAAGTGCTGTCAATAAAATGAGATTTTGTCCTAACTCTATAGGATTTAACTACTTGTTTCATTTGGAAAAGAAACTAAAGAAACTCATAGATTTCAGTATTTTTTCCTCACACCAAAATACAAACCATCGCCAGTTATTATCACCAGACTTCAAAAATTTTAGATTCTTTTCCACTCTGTTAGGAATCTGAAAACAACTCTCCAATCTTACATACATGTAAAGAAAACAATGAACCAATATGGGCAAGCAATAAGTATTTAGTTTCTGAGACCTTTAGGTTTTGTGAAAAAATATTATCATTGCCTCCTTTTGGACTGAGGTAATTATGTTTTTCAGTAAATGAATGCAAGATAAACTGCATATGGATATGAATTCTGATGTTCCTTTGTTATTTTGGCCACAGAAAAGTGTAAATTTAGGCTCAAATGAATGTGCTATGTCACTGACAGTGACTTATCTGCTTGCAATAAACAGTAGTTACTCAAAGGAGGTGAAGAACAGGTCTACCTGGGGATTCTGAAGCTGTTATCACTAATTAAATAATAGTATTGAGCTAGAGATATTTGTCAAATTAGAAAAAAAACAGACAGACAACCAATAAAAAAAGAGTCAATGAGATAACTGAAGTTGAATTATAAGGGAGTTGTTTGGGTTTTTACACAGTACTATACAGGGAGGCTTCACAGTAAAGTCTAATCTTTATGATCTTTTCATAACATGAGAAATCTTTTGTTTTTATGCCAACTCTGCTGATATCTTGTGCCTTGATAAAGCCATAACCACTTTCAGTAACAGCAAGCATTTGACCTCTGCACATTGGTTTTCTGACCCTTTGTGGTGGCCTGCTTTTAACTTACAACCATGGTTCTTCAAAGCAGTGTATCTGTTCTCCCGTGTTTGGGGAAGAATCTTGATGAGAGTGAAGTTTCCTCACTTCTCCCTGAGGATCTGGCTTCTTTTCCAAAATGTAAGCTATAATGCTTCACATGCTGCCCCTGGCAGGACCTTTTCTAAGCAAAATGGGAAGATTTGCAATATGAAAACTCTTTCCTACCTATTGAAATTGCAGTGGCGAAGACATGAAAATTATTTCAGTTGTAACAGAAATCATATAGAGAGATTCTCTTTGCTAGTCTTAGATTCAGATTTGTAAGCCCGTGAGCAACTGCTGCTGATTTTCTCCAGTCTGCTCTGGAACTAAAGGTCAGCATGGGTTCATGTGCTACACAGTACAGCTGACATCTACCAAGGTAACTGTAGTGTCTTAATTTTTTACTTAATACCTACAACTTGTAATTTCCTTCTTCTTTTTAAATTTTTTTTTTCCAAAACAGTATCCCTGAACAATGTTATGAATAGAGGAATGATCTCACTTTCTGATTCTTATCTGGGAGGAGTTATTTTTTTCACTCTTCCCCCCACATCATTTTGTCAATGAGCCATTAAAATGGCATGCCAGAGCTTGAAGTTAGAAGTGCTCTAAATTATGTATTTCTAGTGCAGCACAGCTGCCTGGGAGATATGAGCTTGATATCACATCCAAATCTCATATTCCTGCACATTTAAACAGAAAACCCATGAATAGTAACTGGTAATTAATAACCCTCTCTAAATTGTCATCTCCCCCAATCCCTGAGACAGATATTGCTTCCCCCATCAGCACAATAGAAAATGCAAGGAAATAGCAATACAGATGTGGATGGTGCTACCTTTTGTGTCATGTTCCTTAACAGCATGTTACTTCTTGAAGTCCAAGAAAGCTCTGATCATGAAATGAGTTAATATGTCCTCCTCCTCACCTTGTTAGGACCCCCACTGGGTCTGAAGTATTATTACAGAACTTTACATATTTTTCCCCAAGGAAGCAGCTTTTATGGACCACATATAAGAATAAGAAACCAGGTCTTGATCTCATTGATCTGTCAGTTCTTAAGCTACAGTATTGGTATTAGCTCCAATGGCTGTGGTATTCTGCAACTATGCAATTAGGTTATGGGAGAAACTATTCCAGAATACAAAATAGCCCTGAAATACACTCAACACTTCCTGTCTCTCCAGAATGGAAAGACCAAAACTGAAAATATGTCAGTGCCTGCCCTGCTTTTTTGAAGACTGAAAAATCCAAAGGAAAGATCAAATTGATATTTCTAGTTCCCTACCAAACTTTGGATAATTATTCTTCATAAATAGATATGAGCATATTCAAACATTGCAACCAGATTATTACTTTTGTTTTAAGGAAAATAAAAACTTTTTCTTACATAAAGAGGTTGTTACATATATTAGTTTTTTCTATATAAATATTTATTCTTGTTTATACAGATCACAGGATGTCAGTTTATATTATTATCAGGCTCATTCTTACTTCATTGTCCCCTAACATCCAAATTTTGAATAGATTTCTCTGCTGAACACTTTAAGCCATATACTACTGGGTTTGTATATGTATACAGCAGTCTGCCATTGCACATGGAATTGCAGATTTTGGAATTTAGTAAGAGCATCATGAAATTACAGGAAATATTTAATTAAAAATGTGCCTTTTCAAAGCCCACAATATTTTATGGTTTTTGGGGAGTATATGGTGATTTGAGTATGAAAGTACATAATGGTGTAACATTTTGAAGAATTCTGGCTGCGAAAAGAGTATGAATAAAACAGATAATACTAAATTTAGCAATAACATAGAGATTTTTGGCAAAAACTGGCGCTAAAAAAGCAAGTGTACCTTTAAGAATATTTATCACTTCTGTCTTATTTTTCATTACAAGGTCTCAAAGAGCTTTATAAACATCAATTAAATCACACTTGTCTCCTCATCTACTTCAAATGAGTAAACTGAAGTTCAGAGAGATTAAAGGGCTTTTCTATAATAAAATAGAAAATCAGTGGAAGAGCTGAAAACAGAATTTGAGGTTTGGATGAGAAGACCATATTATGCAAAATTTTCATAATACAATAAAAATGTCTTAAATAGCCTGGAGATTGTTTGTTATTCAGATATAATTGAATCTAATCTAGTGAAAACTACATTTGTTTTCTAGTGGAAACAAAATTTATCTTTGTGATGGAAGTATTCAAATCACATTTGGGACTGTTTTCCAGTAATAACATGCCTGTTTGTGGGTGAAAATAAATTCTTGAATATTGTTTGTACATCAAAGAAAAAGTGAGAATTTATGGTTTTGTATACCAGTATCTATGTATGTGTATACAAATATGTTTATTTTATATACACATATAGCAAATAAAATCATGTTTTTAAAGCTACAAATGCAGGAAGAACAGTGGGGCTGAATATGATACCAGACCATAATAATTTTCATGCAGAACTACACAAAATCAAACCAAAAAAATTAATCCGGTTCTAATACTAACCATGAATCCAGAGACAGAAACCAAAAAGTTACATTATTAACTGAAAGCTTATTTCAGTTTTCAGACACATGAGCAGTTGTTTTGTAATATCTATGATTTCTTTTTTAGAATGAGCATTATTTCTGCACATAATGGCAAGTAACAGCCACAGTTAAGACAATGAGATATATTTAGGATACTTGTTGTTTTCTATACTGACAACAGTAAGATCCACTGAAACCTTTGGTGAACTTAAAACAAAGATTTCAGCACTTCGAAAGTTCCATGATGTTTTTGTTCTTGGAGGTTTATTTGACTATATTATATCTGGCACTAGCTGGTGAGCAACTAACAACATAACACAGTGGTGACTGCATGATGCTGTCTCTGTTCTCACTGTGAGCTGGGCAAAGATTCCTATTTTATATATCCTTAACAATTTGTTCCAGTGGCGGAAAAGAATCTTCTGAACTTGTCACATACTGGCAACAACAAAAGTAATACTCATCCAGGAATGTTTCTGTCTTGTTAGTTTTGGAAAGTTATCTGTGAAGCTGGATGTGTAAAGCACATATCTTGGTGACTGTGTGGGTTTATCTCATCGAGGCCTCCCAGAGCCAGCTCAGCACCCAAGTGTCACTGGCCTTAGCTGCAGATACCGGGTAAGGATTTCAGTGTGTTATATTGCAATCTCCCTTACACCTTGTCATTTCTATCTTTCACACGTTTTTCTTGTTTCATAGCTCAGTAAAATTCCAGCTTTCCCAGGCAACTGCCAGCTGCAGCTGCAATGTGGCTGGCACCTTCTCTCTGATCCCACTGCAGTCAGGGAAAAGTTTCTCACTGATTACATTAAGAACTGGACCAAGAGTTTCGTGTGGAAAAAAGCTCATTCGAGACTTTAGTCTGTAATACTCCAAGTAAATTCCTCTGCCATACTCTTGGCCAGATAGCAAGCTTAAAATCAAATTCCTGCTTGCCAGACCCAAACAGCTGAACACAGGCCATTTCTGATCCACTCGCAAAACTCAGCAAAAGTCAGTAAAATTGCATTATTAGTAGAGGAGAACTAACAGATGTGTTGTTTTTTTCATTTTGTTTTTCTTTGCGGTTGGCTGCAAGTCTTTGCCTATTCAATCAATATTACTATATGTTACTTGATAATATCCAGAGGAAAAGGTTGGTTTATTCAGGATTCTCAGGTAAGCCTTTTGCTACACGAGGCAGGAAATAGATACAGACATATATAATACTTCTGTGACAGTTCTTCCATTTGCAAAGAACAGGGAGGTAACTTTACAAGAAAGTATTGAGAATTCTCATTCTGAAATTTGCTTTCCTATTTCTTTCATACATGTGAGTATAGTCCCATCTAATACTAAACCATCTGCTAGCTTAGCCACATCACCTGGAATTTATATATATCCAGGAGAAAAAAAAGCAATTAATCTAATTCTAAAACAAGCAAGTCAGGTAAGTGGACTGACTCACTCTAATCAACCTTGTCTTTCTGCATTAATTATAGTAACTAAATAATTAATTTAGGTTAGGCATGTATATTCTCTGTCCCACTATTAATTTTTTCTTCAAAAGTTAAATAAGACCTATTTTAATGACAAACTTTAATCAATCTGTGAATGCATAAATTTATGCATCTGACTAAAATATACATAACATAAAATATATAATACAAACCTACATATATAGATATGCAAATTCATATAAATTCCCATACGCGTAGATTTATACACATATAACTACCATAACTCTTGTCTCTATGTACATGTGATCAGGTTCCTTAGGTATCTTTCTATAGCCAGTCATTCTCTTTCCTTAAATATCACTGCATCACCTAGTCACATCTCCCTGTGGCCTCCAAGGTAATTACATCAATAATTAAGAAATAATGTGGCCAATTTGAATCTGGTTTATTTTATTATTTCATCTTCCTTTACAAAACCCAAAACCCAAACCACCACACTGAATGCATTTGTTTACTTTTCACTGCATTGTATTAAAAAATAAAATCTTAGAAAGATTTCCTTTCAAATATCCATTTTTCAGTACCTTTAAAAAATAATTAGTTGCTTTTTTTAATAGTGATTTTAATAGCTAAAATGTCATTTTGATGACACCTGTGTTTTAAAACAGCCATAATAAGGTCTTAAAATTAATCTTTTGTTGAAAAAATTCTCATGAGAGTGGAAGAAACAGCTTATTAGTAGGAAGATAGAGAGGGACAGTAACTGCACTATAAGATAGGAGTCATCTTTACTTTCAAACTGATGTTAATTTTGCACCAGAGAAATATGATTCAATAGAAAATTATTTTATTCAGTTACGTTTTTAAGTTTGATTTGAATCTGACAAACTAAAGAGATGATGAGACATGACAGTTAAAATCTCCTATAAATGTATTTAGATTCAGTCTTGCATCCTTTTTGGCTTGCATTTCTCCTCCAGATAAATGCTAACCTTTTAAGAGATTGTTATCATTACCAGTAATTGTTAACAATAATATTGTTAATACTAATTAGCAAAAATGCTGCTACACACAGAGAAAAAATAGGCATAGCTAAAAATACAGGGGAGGTGTTTGTTAAGAAACTGATCAAACAAGCTTAATTATGACCCCCAGATAAAGGGACTGCCATTAAGCCATTAAATTATCACAGATAAGACAGACGCTCAGGCACTGTCTGATGATAAATCACAGCTAAAAACAGCAAGGAAATCAGAGCTTGAACTGCTAATCCTTCTGAGGTTTGTGATGAGCACCAGTTCCCCTACTGTTTTGCATCTATTTATATTGCACTTCGAACCCCCAAATGGCCTCTACTTATCTGCAGTTCTAGATAATTTATGCCTATTGGTGTGTCACCTCACAGCAGAGGCTGTTATCAGGAAAAAGGAGTTTAGGAAATCTGATCCCTTGAAATGCTAATCCTCTGGAGATTACTGCACATAAACGAGTTTTCTGCCATGATTTACTTTTGTTTATTAGTAACAGAGATTAGCACTTTAGGCTTGCTATTTCAGACAATTGCTTAGTTTGGGAATAAAGTGATCACTTAATGTGCAGGATTTTCACATATGAAGTTGTCCTGAGTCTAGCAGTCAAAGGCAAGATAGTAATTTTCCTTTATATATTATCCCTTAAAAAGATTTGTAAATATTTTTAGCACATGCAAGGCTGATCTTAAATGCCTCATTCCTTAGACCCTAATCCAGAAAAGCACCTACCTACAATTCTGTGCAATTTTAATCATGTAGGTCATCATATAGTAGCTTTCATGGGATATTCTTGTCCTTATATTCTAGCTGTACTTAAGCACTTTGCTGGATCACATCCTAGCAATGAGATGCTCTCTGGTTTCATTCAGCTATTATGGGTACTCTCCATGCTGAAATGGTTACTGATGAGAAAGGACATATGAGTAGGAATTTTATTTAAATGCTTTTTCCCTATCTTAATGCTGTTGAACTGTTAAGAAATCTTATCTTTTAGCATTTGATGGGGTTATTTGGTTGGTAGCTAAATGCCATGCTTTTTAGTGCTACAGACTATTCCTATATGAATAACTCCCCAAACCATCAAATTCAAACATGCCTATTAGCATGGTATAATGAAAGCTTGAACTGCAGGCATATAATGCTGCTGAAAATACATGAACTAAACACATAGTTGCTAAGATTTTTCAATTTCCTTTTTTATTGTTGCACTCAGGTTCAACAGTCAGACTGGATGAGATCACACCAAGTGACATGACTGATTACCAATTAGCCAAGCACACTGATGGTAGCTGTTGGTAGCAGCTACTGAGATACAGTACTATGTGTCAGAGATAAGGAGACACAAGAAATTAATTTGACCTTGAAATTTCATTACATTTAATGTCACCTAATGGCACTTGGTATTTTTAAATCCTGGTTACATCCACCTCACCAACTCCATTTCATCTAGTAATCATAAAAAATAAATTTAAAAAAAAAAAGTTTCAGAACGTGTGTATTGTTTTTTTTCCAGGGGAATACTTCACAATAAAATGCATATGGAAGGCAGCCTGGAGGGAAGAAAGTGGCTAAACTAGTGCCTGCTATTTTCAAGGGTGACAGAGGGACTATATCATTACTTTAAAACACACATTGTATAATTTTGAGGTTATTTCTTAGGTCCCTTGTGGAATGCAGTTAGTCAGCACTTCTGTTAACCTTCTCCTAAAGCATGGAAGTGAGGAGGTGGAAAATAAAGGCAAAAATAAAAGCAAAGGATGGACACAAAAAGGCAAGCAAGAATGCAGATTATATCTCTCAGTGTTTGTTTTTGTTTGATTTCATAAAATCACATCATTATACACATGAAGGTTTTTGTGAAATTTTGATTCAGACATTACACAAAGGCAAAAGTTTGCTTAAATTATTTTATTCTTAACATATCTCTAGTTCCTGCAAAAAGAAACAAAGATAAGACCTTTTGACAGGCTTCTCTACACCTATTTGCGCATGTCTACTTGAGTATCTGTGTGCACCCATGGGTAGACAGATAAAATTTCTGGTAAAAGTAGAGCAAGCCCTTTTAAGCTTTTGCCCAAAAATTTTGCCTTGTTACACATAAGGAATTAATCACAGCTCTGGTGATAATTAAAATGTGATTACACAAATATCTAAATCCTTCATTTTCTATTCACCATCAAAATGAATGTACAGTTTTCATAATTGTACAGATAAATTATAATTCTGAATGGACTAGTGTGACAATTTCTACATTTTTATTTGGATGAGATGAATAATATTAATATGTTTAACTAGCTTTAAACTTAATTTGAATCATCTACAAAAGTCTGCACTTTTCGGTGGGTCTTGCCTACTTTTTCTATACTTTAGAAGCCAAAGCTGTAAGTTGTGTTTTCGACATATGTTAGAAAAGACTAAAGCATGAAGTTTTCAGAAAGAATGTGTTCCATATATTTTTACATATTAATTGGTAACTTCTTGACAATATAAATAATAAGAAATTTGTAATAAGAAAACTGTGTATCTTGAGCTGCCTAAAGAAATTTCTGCTGGCTCTAGTAACCAAGACCTACTACAGTAGGATTTGAAATATTCTTGTCCAAATTGGTATTAATTATGGTTGACAACAATGCATTTTCTCTTAAGTTTCACTTAGCTGAAATATTTAATGAAGCATATAACCAACTCCTTGTATTTATTAGAGAACCTGCCTCCAAACTGACCATCTCAATTTGTTTTCCTTGATACTTCAGCTTTGATTAGAATTGCTGTCCACTGGTTAAAAGTTCATTTGTAATATTAACATGGAGAGACTTCCTGGCTATTCATCTACACCAGTGCAGGCAGCATGAGCAACAAACAGGAGCTGGAAGCCGTGGTGCAGCAGGAAAACTATGACATGACTGACGTAACAGAAGCATGTTGGGGAAGACTCACACAATGAGTGTGAGTGCTGCAAAGGATGGCAAAAAACTCTTCAGAAGAGATAGACAAGGATGGGTAGTCCCGTATTTTACGGAATGTTTTGATTGTCTAGATTTTAATGATGGTGATGTTAGAGTTGAGTGTTTACAAGTAAGAATTGGAAGAAAGGCCAACAAGGAATATGCCATGGGAATCTCTGAAAGACCACCTTGCCAGGATGAAGAGGTGGATGAAATATTCTGCAAAGCAGCTAGGAGAAGTCTCGCATTCACTGGCTTTTGTTCTCATGAGGGACTTCAACTTACCAGATATCTGCTGGAAATACAACACAAGAGAGAAGATGGTCTAGGAGGTTCCTGGAGTGTGTGGAAGACATTTTCCTGACACAGCTTCTGAGGGAGCCAAAAAGGGGACGCCCTATTGGACCTGTTGCTTGTGAGCAGAGAAGGATTTTTGGGTGATGTGATGGTCAGAGGGCTTCTTGGGCACAGCCATCATGAAATAACAGAGTTTACAATTCTTGGAGAAGGAGTGGGATCAGCAGAGCTTGGCCTTCTGGAGAACAGACTTTGGCTTACTTAGGAGCCTGGCTGGAAAAGTCCCTTGGGAGGCAGTCCTGAAGGGGAAAGGAATCCAGGAAGGCTGGATGTGCTTTAAATGGAAATCTCAAAAGTACAGGAGCAGGCTGCTGCCACCCACCCACCATAACTTTTGGGGGTGGAGAAGAAAACCAGCCCGGCTTAACAGAGAGTTTTGACTGGAAGTCAGGGAAAAAAGAGAGTTTATGAACTTTAGAAGAAGGAGCAGACCACTCAGTAAGACTACAAGGATGCCATGAGGTTATGCAGGAGGAATGCTTGAAGGGTCGAAGCCCAACTAGAACTTAATCTAACTACTGCCATAAAAAATAATATAAAATGTTTCTATAAACACATCAGCAACAAAAAGGAGGCTGCGGAGAATTTCCATTCTTTATTGGGTGCAAGGGGGAATATAGCAACAAAGGATGAGGAAAAGTCAGAGGTAGTGCCTCAGTCAATTGTAATTATTAAGAAACTAAAGAGCAACAATAATGCCTTTTTTGTCTCAGTCTTTAATAGTACGACCAGTTGCTCTCTGGGTACCCAGCCCTCTGAGCTGAAAGACAGGGATAGGGAGCAGAAGGAAGCCCCTATAATACATGAAGAAATTTTCAGTGACCTGCTACACCACTTGCTGCTCACAAGTGTTTTGGGGCCTAGATGTGATCCACCTGAGGGTATGGAGAGAGCTGCTGGAAGAGTTCACTAAGCCACTTTCCATCATTTTTCAACAGTCCTGGCTCGCCAGGGGAGTCCCAAATGACTGGAGATTAACAAATGAGACACCCATCTACAAGAAGGGCTGACCTCAGTGCTGGGGAAGGTCCTGGAGCAGATCAGCTTGAGGGAGGTCACATGGCACGTGCAAGACAGCCAATGGATCAGGCCCAGCCAGCAGGGGTTTAGGAAAGGCAGGTCTAGCTTGACCAAGCTGATTGCCTTCTATGACAGGGTGACCAGTTTAGTGGGTGAGGGAAAGGCTGTGGATGGTATCTACTGGGACTTTAGCAAAGCCTTTGACACAATTTCCCACAGCATTCTCTTGGAGCAACTGCCTGCTTATGGTGTGGATGGTGTTTGCAGAGAAAAAACTGCCTGGATGGCTGGCCCAGAAAGTGATGGTAAATGGAGTTAAATTCCACTGGTGAACAGTTACTAGTGGCATTCCCCAGAGCTCAGTGTTGGGGCCAGTTCTGTTTAATCTTTATGAATGATCTCAATGAGGAAATTGAGTGCACCATCAGTCACTTTGCAGATCAAACAAAGTTGGGCAGGAGTGTCAATCTGCTGGAGGTTAGGAAGGCTCTAGAGAGGGATCTGGACAGAGTGGATTAATTGCCTAAGGCCAACTGTATGAGGTTCAACAAGGCAAAGTGCTGGGTCCTGCACTTCAGTCACAACAACCCCAAGCAGCGCTACAGGCTGGGCGCAGAGTGTCAGGCAACATACCCAACAGAAAAGGACAGGAGGCTTTTGGTCAACAGCCAGCTGATCATGAGCCAGACGTGTGCCCCTGTGACCAAGAAGGCCAATGGCATCCTGGCTTTTATCCAAAGTAGTGTGGCCAGTAGGACTAGGGCAGTGATTGTCCCCCTGCACCTGTCACTTGTGAGGTCACACCTTGAGTACTGTGTCCAGTTCTGGGTACCTCACCACATGTACATTGAGGAGATGAAGTGTATCCAGAGAAAGGCAATAAAGCTGGTTAAGAGTCTAGAGGACAATTCTAATGAGGAGCAGCTGAGGGAGCTGGGGTTGTTTAGCCTGGGGAAAAGGAGGCTCAGGGGGACCTTTTTGCTCTACACAACTACCCGACAAAAGGCTGTAGTGAGGGGAGGCTGGTCTCTTCTCCCAGGTAACAAGTGGTAGGACAAGACAAAATGGCTTCAAATTGTGCCAGAGGAGGTTTAGGTTGGGTACCAGGAGAAATTTCTTCATGGAAAAGGTTCTCAAGCGCTTGAAAAGACTTCCTCGAGGAAGTGGTGGAATCATCATCCCTGGAGGTATTAAAATTTGTGTAGATGTGGTGCTTAAGGACATAATTTAGTGGTGGACGTGGAAGTACTAGGTCAAGAGGTAGACTAAATCTAACCCTTTTCCAAACAAAATTATTCTCATTCTATGATTCTCTTCTGTGAAAGTGGAAACATATGTGAATGTATTTAAAGGAAGAAAGAACTCGAGCATAAAATAAATCAAGGCCCTAAAAAGCTGAAGAAAATTCACTAAGGCTTTTCCTTTTATTTTTAAAAATGCCTTTTTTATGTTTCTTTAGTATGTAATAAATTGAGAATTCCTGTATTTCAGAGGTTTGGAAATCAGTACTTTCAAAAAAGTTAGATTCCCATAAATGGTTTCAAGTTGAGATCTCAAACTTTTGGAAACCATAGAGCAAAGGTATGTTACAGGAAATGTTTTTCTTTAAGAGAACTAGAAGAGTTTTTTTGTTTTTTCTTTTTCTCTAAAGAATCAATCAGTCATTTCTCACTTCCTAAATCTGGGCTTTGGATTAGAACAAAAGATTGAACCAAACAAGTCTTTCAATAATGTTAGTGTAGTTTACATTCATAACACAAATAAAAAGACATTTTTTATAAGTAAACTTGTGACCAACAACCAATGAAGTCTTCAATCCTGTGCTACATAGAAAGAAAAGATCTAGAAAGGGCTGGTGACACAGGTTGTGAACAAGGAAGGTGCATTTTTCTAGGATCTGATGTGAACACACAATGTCAGAACCGGCACACTTAGATGTTTTTGGACAAGTTTAAAGCCAGAGCCTTCCACCAGTTCCTTCATGTCTCTAAGTATACGAGGCCTAGAAAGAGCTTAAATCTTATTTGGCATCAGTGCATAAAAATTCACTTTGCTATTTTGGCATTATATACAAAAAGAGTTGTGCCTGCCTGGTACATATCAGGAAGGACAGGCTGACCTGCGATTTGTTATGAATTTTTCCCTAATCTCAAATTTCTGTTCAATTTCTTTTATTTTATTGCTACCTGACATTCTTACTCAATTAATAACTATCACTTAAAAATTAGAACCCATTAACGTTAATGTCAGCAAAACAAAAAATGCTGAAGCATTGGAGAGCCTGTGCCAACATAAAAATCGAACAGAGAAAGTAAGAAATTAATTACAAATCTGTGAACTAGTCTGTATTAATATAGATATATAGATATAGATGACAGAAGCCTGTATTAATATAGATACATAGATATAGATGACAGTGATAAAGATAGCAGCCATTCAGAGCTTGTTATTTTTTAAAAAATCACATGGCAGATTGATTTGATAGTTTGCAGACTCTTAATTTTTGGCTTATTCGTTCTCGAAGTTCTACTGATTCAGAGAAAGATTTACAGGCATCTGAGATGTAATGGAACAGATGGAAATTTGTCACCCCAAACCTCCTCTGGCAGCTGGTTCACTTTTTTCAACTGGCCAAATTAGTATAGCTATATGTTTTGATAGAATTACTTTTATAACTACAGAAAAATAAGCACAGTACCTAACTGTGGTATGGTTTTCATTGTTTTTTGTTGTTTTTGTTTGTTTGTTTTTTTTTTTTTTTAATATTGGCAAGTAGAGATGTTTCTAAAACATAAATAAATAAATAAATAAATACACTCTCAGTTCTTTCTCTCAGCTGTTCAGCATATAACTCAGCTTGAGAAACACTAAATGTCAGTCATGCTTCACTTATGTTGCTCACTCCTTTTTCCCACTATGCAAGATTTCTGGTATTTTATGAATACCTATAACTCATAGGGTCTACTCACCTGTCTACATTTCCATACTCTCAGTATTCACATGGTAACATGGGTCATGGCACAACACTTGTGTAGACCAAGCATAGGTTTTGGAGAATTGCAAGAATGCCATTTGAGTGAAGTTATGGGTTATACAGAGTGAGTCCTTTTTAGACAAGCACATTTAACAGGTCTGCAAAGCTGGGATTCAAATTCTGGTCGCTGCTTTCACTGGTGTTGTGACTTAGACCCCAGCTTAGACTTTCACTAAAACAAAAGTGGCTAAACACAGCTTTGAGTGCTCACACTGACAGGGTAGCTCCCCAAAGTCCACTCAGCTGTTGCCTAACCCTGCAAGTTCAGCATTCACCGGGCTAGAGAGAAAGAGAGGGATTGCGACCTCAGCATGGTAGTTTGATTCTAGAGCTCATGGCAGGAAATAGTGGGATCAACAAGAGAAACAGCTACTGTGGGAGAGATGCTGAAAGTCTTACCTCACAGCACCTTACAGTCCCATGAGTAAGGCAGTGTTGAAAAATATACCAGTATCAGTACACCACTCCCTGGTTTAATTTACCCCATCTGGATGTTTCTTCTGTTCACTCAGACTGTTCCCTGCTCAGTATAAAAGAGTTGGTGGAGATTGTTGCTTAACACCCAAGTTTTCTCTTTCAGTGTAGAGGGATGTGACTAATCTGGGTTTACAGCTTTTGCAAGGAGACAGGATGTCTAAGAGGCTAAAGGCATTCCTAGATGCAGTTTATGGATCTAGCCCTTGGCAATTTCTCACTCTGGAGGTTGCATAACCACTCTGTCAGAACCAGAAGGCAATAAGAAGGTCTAAAATCTACTTTTAAGGTTTTCAGTTAATAAAACATAGATGACAATAGTTTGAAGTCCTCCCTCCCCCAACCTTAAAAACATAGAAGTGAATTATAGCAATTGGGCACTTAAGTGCATGCAAAGATTCCTGGACTGAGGCATGAAATAAAACAAAGGATTTAAGCAAAAGTACTTTTATTAGTAGTAAAGGGAAATGTGATATCTAAGAACTGTCAGATGAGAAAGTTTGATACAAAATGGTTTTTATAAGTTAAATCAGTAAGGAACTGCCTGGAAAGAACTGCAAAAAGATTTCACGGTTTTCAATGCCCTTGGCCATGAAGGCATGATGAAATCTGATAAAACAGAAAGAACTGAACAAGGGGTAAGTAAGTCTAACTATACACACACAGGCAGGGACTACAAATTAACTATTGCTTGAGAAGAAAAAAATAAGGAATTAACATCAGACATCTCTCTGAAAACATCAAGTCAAGCACCCAGTATCAAGTAAAAATGTCAAACAGGATATTTGGATGATTAAGAAAGAAACTGTAAACAAAATAGAAAACATATATATATATATTTATATATCACTGTATAAATACACTGTATCGCTATATCACTGTATAAATACATCATACACTCTTACGTTGAATAATTCATGCAGCCCTGGTCATTCTACTTCAGGAGAAAGAAGGGCAAGACAGAGAGAGAAGACTGACAGAAGAAGGAAGTAAATTCACAGAATATAGGACAAATTCAGACTACTCATCATAGTGCACCACCCTGATTTGGGAAACATTCGAACTATACATATTGGATATAGAGCCCTGAAGATGTCTGGAAGTCCACAGCTGAAGGTGTCCCTAATCTGTAGGGATCAGTGGAGGCCTTATAACAGGACTGTACCCCTACCAAGGCACACAGCCAGGTACACAGGGCTATGTGGGCTTGTGGCTTGAGTTGGTGCAGCTATTCTTACTTTATGCACAACCAAGTGTCTTCTTGAAAAAGCTGACAGACAATATCAGGGAAGGATTGTGAGGAAAAGTATAGGCAAGGTTAGAAAATAATATATAAGTAAAATAACCATGCTGTCCTTTAGTCTCAGGATACATTGTAATAGTTTGTTTTTTTCTCAATCTTTTTCCTGTAACACCTTGTGGCTACTGAGGTAGCTGGTATTAAATCCCTTCCCAAATCATGCATCCAGTTCAGTGTCTGAACCCAGAAGCTAGGTCAAACTGCATTTCCCAGAGGTTATGCCACATTTCCCGGTGGAAATTTCTTTTTATTCTTTTTTTGGTAGCAGAGGTGGTAAGGTGCCATGCAGCTAAATTCTCTCTCAGCACCAAAAGATAGGTAGAGATAACCTCCACACTTGCTATCAGGCCAGAAGCAGTGGCAAAATTATGCAAAATCTGGAGCTGGCTAAATAAAATTAGTAGAAGTATTACTTGTGTTTGGATATTGCTTTATGCTGTGTGTCTTATTGCAAAAAGTTGTATGCAACTGAGTTAATGGGGTTCTTTCAAATATGTAAAAATGATATGTAAAAAATCTGTATTATGTGGTGATACTATGACACTACTTTGCAATCCCATTTTTTTAATGATAGGTGGATTGTTATAAAACTTTGAGCTACATTTAATTGAAGAATAATTTAAGTAGGGAAGATTTTGGTAAATTGGCACCGTGACTATAGGATTTAAATCCAGTATTATTTCAATAACAGTGGAGAGAAATTACTGAGGTGGGAATCATTCTTCAAGCATTGCTGAGTGTTGAGTTTACTCTCTATACCTTATATGGTCTTTAGTAGCCAAAGTTTTCACATTGACAGAAAAGATCTTGTAAACCTCATTGCTAAAATGGTACCCTGAGATGACAAGAGCTTAATTAACTTAAGCAAAGTTCAAATTGAAGAAATATGAAAGAAAGTGCTTGGCCATTGCTGACATTTGAGAATTCAGTAAGCCACCATTTACCAAAATCTTCAAGCAAATGATGGACAAATCCGACCAGTTAAGGATTTTCGGTAATATTTCAGCCATGACGTTCAGTTGTCTCGTCCTCACTCAGACAAATTATTTGAATCCTATCCAGTGTCACCAAATGTTATTCTTAAATGAGGCCACTGTCTCCATGAGACAATACTTAAATCATTCCACTGCTAGAAGAAACTAAAAATGGGCGTCATATTGATAAGGTGTCACAACAACCAAGTTGATATCACTCTGGTGTACGCTCAAGATGAATGACTCATGCAAAGCTGTGTTATCCTGAAGGAGAAGAAAAATTTATCCAGTTCTGTCCTCTAAAACTTATAAAAAAAAATAATGCGCAAGTATCTATAATAGCCTAAACATCAATACTTTGCAGTCAGAAGTACCAAGTGAAAAGTGTCTATATATGCCAAGGTAATAGAATACTTCATTAACAGCAGTAGTCTCTCAATTGTCATACCAGTACGTCTGCTAAGCTATAACTAGGTTGAGAAACAGTTTCACTGGAGACAGAAAGATCTGAGCCTTTCCAGCATGCTTTCTAATAAACCTTTCTAGGCAAAATGGAAGAGCTTTGAGGAGGATTTAAGTGGAGATATAGTCTGCATCAAATAAGTGACTTCCTGTAAGCAGATCCAGTTAAAAATTCTTAAAGTAGTTGGCAAAATGCCTTTTCTCAGGGAGACATAGAAACTGGCTTTGCTTTTTGCAGACTAATCATTAGACACGTCTGATCATAGAAGCAGAGGAGAAGGAAGTGAGGAAGAGATTAGACTGGCCACTTCGCAGCTTTCTTACTCCTGAAGAATTCTTACCTTGGAAATCAGGGTTATTTTAAAATGTCTGACAGATCGAACATGATAATTTTCATGTTTCCTTCTAAAAACACCAATTTTCTAAAAAAAAAAACAAATAGAAAAACCAATCCTACATAATTAAAATAATTCCCAATCTTATCAGAAATTTTCATGAAAAGTTATAAAACGTACTTTTTTTTTTCACACTGAGCAAAATCCCCCTTACATTTTTCAGTAATACTGAAATGATTATTTTCAGCATTAAAAAAAACCTGTTAAAATATTCTTCTTCCCTGTTTCCATTTCACTGTGAGTGGTATAATTTCTGCTTCTTTCTGTTCTAGAATGAAAGGACATTTTAAGATGTCCCAGGTTGGCTGGAGTATTATAATTTTGCTGAGTATTTCTCAACAAGGCCTATTTGTAGGCAGAGGCAAAGACTCACATAGATTCCTCTGCAGGAGTATGACTAACAGAATGCTCTCTGCCTCTTGCTACCACCAGCAGTATCAGTAGGAGTAAATCTGTATCATCCCAGTTTAAACTTCTTCCCCAGCAGGATCTTTGGAAAAGTTTATTTAGCTGCTTCTCCTTCTCCTTTGCTCTTCTATATACATATTTTATGTATAAGAGGGGAGCTAGAAAGAAGACGGGGAAGCAGGGTTATGTAAGCGTGAGGAGCTTCCAGGGCAGGCTTCCAGGGTAGCTTTGCTGGCTCTTCTCTCCCTAGCAGCATCGCCATGTCCTGCTTCGCCATCCTCCTGAAATCATCATGCTCTTCAGATGTGGTCTTTCATTCTTGTCATTAGTCATAATCCTCAGTTTGTCAGATGTGTGTTCTGGCCTCTCCCATACACCTCTGTTTACTCTTCCTCCTGTTGCCAGTCTGTTCCTCCCTTCTTCTCCATTCCTTTCCATGCTTCTTTTCTACATTTCCATTCTCTAATCCCAACTACAGTCCTTATGCGCTTTAAAAAAATGCCTCATAGCGTTCACTGTGCCTCCAAACCAATCTCATGATCTTATGGTTATAACTCTTGTTTTGCTTCCCCTTTCTGCTTCCTTTGTCTCCTGCCATTATGCCATTTCTATTCAGGCTGTCATCTCTTCTGGAAAGGGATTTTTCTTGTTCTCTGTTTTGCAAAGCACCTGGCATGTTTTTGATTCTGTCAAACAAATAATAATAACAGATATGAAATTTGCAGTGCAGCAGAATCCTGATATTAGGAAGTAATAGAGGCAAATTACACTATCATTTTCATTGCCATGTATACACCACTCTTTGACAAAAATTCTCATTGACTGGCTAGGTAAATATCAATAAACTCAAAAATTCCCAAGCAAACACCTCTAACATGAAGGAAATGTAGCTGTGTTTCACGTTGGATCTCAATGAGCCACAGGATTATACTTGACAATTTCAGTATTGGAAACAAAGGAAATAAATGAATGAGGTGCAGTTTTTCAGATGGGGATTAGGGTATAAAATTAAGTACTGGGAGAAGATGTAGATAACTGTTTAAAACAGAGAAGCAGGACAAGGGCGGAATGGGTCTGTTCAATTTAACTCTACTTAATTAAAAAAGCATACACAAGGTAGATAGATTCTAGCATGTAAGCTAATGAAAGTAGAATCTCACTTAACCTGATATTATCAGAAGATCTTAGTATGGCTGAAGAATTGTATAAAACATTTTGACTGACTTGTCTCAGTCATTATATGATATTAGGCACCTGAAGAAAATGTTTATGTTATTTGTGCTGCGAAAAAAAGCCCCAGCAAAACAAACTCAGAGCTTAAAAAAGAAAAGGTAAGAATAAGATGTGGATTTTACTGTACATTTAGGACTAGTCATATGAAATCTCTAAACAATATAGCTTTAGCACTAATGGATGTAGGCCAGGACTGAATGGAAATTATTTTACATATGGCTAGAAACCTCTTAACTAAATTATTTGAAAATTCCTGAGAGAAAATAAATTTATTATAGGCATTGGGACAAGCCAATGTAACACTAATACTAAAGAAAAATAAACCAGCAGAGGAATGTCCCCCTGCTATACCTACCAATATTCTTATAGCTGATTCCAAAGTAGTATCTGTCATTCCAGCACATGGATTAGATTATTTAACAGTGTGAATCAAAGGGAAGACATTCATTCAAGAGAATAACGTTGTTAATACATCGGTGCATGCCATACATCTCTGTCACCAAACTGGACAAAATGGGAGCAGATGTTTTATGATAAACTGAGAAGAGGATCTGATATTATTAATAGCCATAATATCTGAGGCTTAACCAAAAAAAGAGGAAGCAATCTGATGGAGGGACAGAAGGTTTTCTTCTGTCTCTGGTGAAGTGTCCTAGGGACTAATTTTACATGAAGGGAAGGTATTAACTAAGCTAAATCTCATTTCTATTAGGTTTTTTTGCACCTGCCCTTTGAAGCCCTAGTAATGCATGGAATGTGTGAGAAAAGAATTCAGCAAAAAGGAACTCTGAGGAGAAATCCTTTCAAAAAGGAAGAACTTTTTCACTCTGATAGATCCTTTTAGTATTTTGAAGACAAGTAAGCCTTTGAATTAGTAAAAATGATTGACATGTGAATTTATTCAAAGCTAAAGGTAAATGGTAGTCACAAATGGCACTTTGATGCATAGGTATTTAAAACCTCAAGTTATATTTGTATTGGCTCTCTCTCTCTCATATTTTTTGGTTAGCACCAGAACGAAGGTCTCCAGATCAAGAGATTCATGAGATAGTGTACAGGGCCACCCTGGACTGTGGCACAGCTTTACTCTGGGCTGCCACTAGTTCTTACTGCCCAAGCACTAGTTTCACCAGAGCAGAGCCCAGGTGCAAGCTAACAAGCCTGAAACATCAACAAATGGGACATGAGGATCCCTGTGCAACACATGGCAAATGAATGAGATAATTTCCTTTCATCTCTATGACCCAGATACTCATTATCATAATGGTTCATTTCTAGCTGCCGTGCTGTCCAATATCATTCCAGATTTGAATTAGAGAGTCTATCTCCCTGGACAGAGATAGAAACCTAAAATGGTTTGGAGAAACTGAAGGCCAGTCAAAGACAGTGGATAAACCCTCTGAAGTGACAATAGGGCTTCAGTTCTTGGTTGCTGTATCTGTATGGTTGGATTTAGTACTTATTCATCCAATCTCTGATACATGCCAAGGCCATATCCGAAGTCAATAATGGGAGAAAACGTGCAAAAGTTACTACCCACACTGTAACTTCCACATAAAGAAAACCCCACAAGAGCTAGCTCTCCAAGAGTCCTGGGTAAGCCATCATGTATCCCAACAGTAAACCAGGATGTGCCAGAGATTCACAGCCCCTAACCTTCTCTGAAATTAGATGCCTAAATTCATCCTTTCAACAGGAGATACATGTAAAGAAGGATCAAAGGGATCACATGCACTTTATCTAATAGTTGAGCAGTGTCAGAATGATATGGCCAAGTGTGGTGCCTGCAGACCAAGATATTAGCTCTTCTGGGAAATGACAGGCCACTCAACATCTGCCAAGAAAAATCTCCATTTTACTCAGAACAACAGTCTCCTCATTCCCACAAAAGTGTCATAAACAAGATTTTCAGAGTAAGAAGGAGGGGATTTCTGAAAAGGAAAGGTGCATCAGGAAGGGAAGGGATTGTACAGTGCAGGAAGTAATTTCAGAGGTAATTTTGGACTAGGCTCACCCTAACCAATCTTTTCCCAGGCAAGCAGCTGCAGATCAATGTGTTTGGCAACATATGAATACCAGTATATGAGTCTGTCCCACAGAGAGGTTGAAAATATCTCATTGGCCTTTTTGTAACACCTTCCCACAGCCCAGTGCTGTAGAGTCAGTCTTAGTCTTTCTATGCCTTTCTCACCCAAGAGATATGTAACATTTCCACAAGTTCAATAAAAGCAAGCCATTCATCAAATCACAGAAAAATAAGGTGAGCCTTATCCATAAGGATGCCAGACAGGTATTATATGTCCATCAGCATCCTGAACTATGGATAGCCATGATTCAGCTATCAATAAGCATGAGGGGAGTCAAGCCTGTTGTCTTTTTCTGGGATTTATGCTAAACGAGGAGAGAGAGTGAGCTCAGTAACAGCTGGATGTCACCTCTCTGAGATATCTCCCTACTTGCAGCAAACAGATTCTACCAATTTACATAATATTCATCTGCTTACTAATGGTCACTGACCTTAGCTAGCAAGGACTTCCATCACCAAAAGACTTTAAATTAAAAACAATAGCAACAACACAATAGTACTTATGGTCTAAGCACTGCCAAATATAATAAACTGTTTTGCAAAAGTATGCTGCAATGGTTCAATGATACATTTGCACATATATAAGTCTTTGCTAAGATATCTGGCTTCTGTTTCTGTGGTAGCCAAAGCAAAGGTCTCTTAACTTAGATGTGAAAATTCAGCCTTAAATATCATGCAACCACTTCCGAAAGCATTATGAAATATAGGTATCTTTTTTATCTTAAATTTTTTTTATCTCAAATTACTTGACAGTATCTGATGTTAAAAAAAAAGATAAATTTAGCTTTGCACAATACTATTACAAATACACAAGTATTACAAAAATGGTATTAGCTACCTTAAAGGCTTACTTTATACAGATTTTTTTTCCCTTTTCAATAATTATTAAGATACTTTGCTATATTGACAGCAGGTAATATTTCTAAGGTATATCTTCGTGCTTTTTCAGCAAATAATTCAGAAGCAGATGACACAGGTCAAGCATTAGTTTTCATATTATTTTCAATAATCCAGCTATATTAATGTCATCAAATCCATAAGAAATATGTTTATAACAGTACAAATGAATGCAAAGAGACTTGCTCCCCATTCATTATGAGGAGCATAAAATCACAAAAGGTAACTCTTTTCTCCAGCTTCCCTGAATTAATCCCTTCACCAGGTGTTTTGGGGTTTTTTTCTGCCATTCAGCTCCCTCTTAGACTGCACTGCCAACAGAAAGATTTTGATATTATTTTAAATACACTCCATTAGCTTGTATCACTGGTGTTAACTGGGCAGTCCATGGAAGCCTGACATTCCGCTCTTCTGTATTCAACAACTCCCCACACTGTAAACACACTTCTTTTTCTTGTTTGTTTTGATTTGTTTTGACCAACACTAATGACTTCTGCACTTAAGAGGTCTCTCCCTGACTCGTAGTTTGTTGGTTGTAGATAGACATTGCTTTTGTTGTTGCTGGGGTAGTAAATGTTCCTTCCTCAGGATCATCTTCTACTTACTTACATGCAGGGAAGCATGGGTGCTGCTAGGTAAGTATTAATGTCTGATGCCAGCTGGGGAGAAATTGAAGCAGAGCATAGTGCTGCAAATAGTTTCCTATCTCATGGCTGGGAAAATATCCCTCAAAGGCAGCTCTGCACAAGGAAACATGGACAACTGCAGAGGGAATTAGGTGTTGGGATACTCAACTAACTACTGCAAGAAAGGTACTGTCTCGGAGTCACCCTGCTGTTAGGAAAGCAGTTTCATGGGATAGGAGGCAGCTTATGGCTGAGATTTGTAACAAAGAGCAGAAAGCTTAATTGGTATGCTTTTGCCAGCAAGTAGAAGTCATAAGAGAGGATTCACATCTTGCACAAATTTAGGTAATGTAGGCATTGAGACAATTATTTCTCTTGAAAAGAGCACTACAAAGAAATGCCTGAAAGATACTTTTTTTTCTTCCCTGCCCCCATTCCTGCTATTGGCAGTGGATGAACTGAAGTTTAGGGAAGCTATGTAGTAAAGTGCAGCCTTTCTCTCCACAACAGCAATCAATCATTTCTCCACAGCACTGAGGCCCAGCAATATTAAAGGAGAATCCTCATTAGGAATACCTCTCAGTGCCTTGCTGGCCCAGTTTCTTCATGTAGGCATATTGGCCTGAATTTGAATCTAATCCTGTCTTTTTTTCCAGCAGCCCATGCAGGTACAAATATTGTCTACTGGCGAAGGAGGCACTGCTACTTTGTATAGACTAATATAAGGGATGACTAATGGGCTACTCCAGTAAACAAACCAGGAGAGACACCTGGAACGAAACGGCCTGCAACTCTTTCACTTTCTGAACAACATCCTAATCACCTAAACACTTAAAAAATGCCATTTCTGAGTGGCCTTCAGGAAGTATCTGAATGATTTTACTAAGTTTCTTCCAGGCAAATCAGATTTCTTGTGCAATGTACTATGTGAAACATCAGGGGAATAACATATTTAATTTACGACTGTGACTGAAAACAACATGATGGAGAGAACAAATGTGAGATTCCTGCACCTTCTTGCTCTTAAGCTACACATGCATTCTTGGCATAAGCTGTTTGTCCCTGAGAAAACAAAATTGAAACATTTTACAGCAGACATGTTAAAAATGGACATGCAGCCCTTCAGGAAGCCAGTGGAAGTTGGCAGGAACACAGTAACACAGGTTGATCAACAGTCAAGAAATTGCCTGAGTAGTGTTTCTACAGACATGAAATGAGAGGGATCAGTGTGGATACATTCTATCTATCTATCTATCTATCTATCTATCTATCTATCTATCTATCTATCCATCTAATATTCAGTCTAGCCTCTTGCAAACCAGATTTGAATGTACGAGTGAAAATAACAGGTGATTTTCCTCCTCAATGAGACAGTATCTTTGGATCAGGAAGTTTGTTCCTTAATGTAAATTCATGTTTTTCTTCATAATTCTAAGGAAATAATCACAGAAGGGGTCAGGTTGGAAGGGACCACACTGGATCATCTGGTCCAACCTCACTGCTCAAGCAGGTTCATCCTAGAGCACATGGAACAGGATTGTGTCCAGATGGTTCTTGAATGTCTCCAGTAAGGAAGACTCTACATCTTTGGGAAATATAATCACAAGATAATTTCTATTGCACTTGATAGATCCTACAGACTCTCAGCATTCCTTCTGTTTTGTTTTGGCACAAAAGAGAAAGGCTTTTGTTATGGACTTGGCTGTAATGTCTCCAGTTTATAAATGACTTCACATACTCAGAGTAATGGAACTCTAACACCGGTAGCACACGTAAGTCTTTGGGCATAGCTATGGCTTAAAGCACTGTGTGTGTTTTTCAGTGCTAGCCATGTTATGATTCATCAGATGACCTCTAAGTTGTAGTTTTTCATTACTTATTATTAGCAGCACAGTTCTACTATTGGTTATTTGGTTCAATTAAATGCAGAAGCCTTGGTCCACGGATGAATAGATTTTCTATTCCTGATTTAGCTCTTCTGGCACCAGGAATTATGTCTTGTTTTGTCCAAGATTCATTTGTCTGGCTACACAAGTTTCGCCTGGCTGTATCACATCTTTTTTCATAGTCTATCAAGACACCAATTATTTTTTAACTTGTGGTTCTTTTTTTGGTCACTCCAATTAGACATTAATTTCACCCAATTTGTATGGTTATAAGTGCTAAAATCTGCTATCATTATACAAGATTTAAAGAGAACTACTCTAAAATCATCTGAGAGTAAATATCATCATAGTTCATGTCTTATTTTCAGGCTTTTATTGTAAAATTCTCCTTTCATGTCTCGATTTCAAGTCTGCCTGAATGAGTTGCGTATTACCAGTTGCTTTCCCATCTGTCTCAATTTAGTCTCTTTGACAAATTCCAATCTGGCCTGAGGAAAAAATCAAGAGTGCTGAAACCACTCCACATTACATTATTAGGTATATTATATTAACAGCGTCTCTGTACTTAAAAAATCTTCACACTCCTTAACTCCCCTGCCAGCAATGTCTTGTGGAGCCCTACAACTTAGACTCAGACATTCTGAATGACTTCATGGCTCTCTTTCCATTCCCTCCCATCTTCTGACTTCTCACCACGTACAAAAGCAAGGGTTTCCCTCCATAATTTCTAACCTTTTATAATCTTGTTGGATGTAACCTACAGGGTCCACACATCACTCCTTTCACTTTCAAACTGCCTAACCCTTACCCACCCTGAAAGTGCTCTGAGAATTTCATGGATGTTATAGACATGCTAATTTTATCCCTTAGCCCAACAGATTTGGTTCTAAATGCACGTGTCAATTATTGTAACTTAAAAGTCCCACAAAACCAAATCCAGAGGAAAAACTCTCACAAAAGTAGCTTGCATTCTGCCACTACTCTTTCATCAGGATACTGCAGATTTTATGCCTATGGTCTTATCCTTTATATTTTTCAAATCCCTATATGGAATGTGTTACAAAAATGGGGAGCCCTGTTATACTTTGGGTTTCACAGGCCATTTGTTGGATGAGGTTTTTCTTTTTTTTTCCCCCCAAACTGTCATATTCCCTCCCTCCTTTCCCATTCCTCCCCAATCCATTTTTGTAGGAACTTTAATTGCAGAACTGCCTATTTGCAAGTAAATAGAGGGCTGCGCTATGCAGATAAAGATATCTGTTTAAAAGTAATTGTTGGCTACATTTGAAACCCTTAAGGGAATACGAGAAAAAATATAGGCTGCAGCCCAGGATTTCTTGTTTTACTAGAAATTTGTTTTAGACTAAGACTTTTAAGTAGTCTTGCAAATCTCAAATCTAACATATGCAGGTCCATTACAAGTTAGTGGGGGAAAAAATTCTCCTGTTTCCATACATCAGTTAATTGATCAGAAGTACAATCCTAACTGGTCCTGATGATGGAGAAACCCTGTTGTGATAGTTGCTCAGCAAATCATAGCACCAACTGTCTGAATACCCCTGCAGCACCTGCTGCCAGAATGGCTCTTGGGCAAGAATTTGTGTTGTACTTTTCTAAAACAGCACTAGTCATTCTGTATGGGATCTGTTCCCTTCCAGGAGAACCTCAAATGTTACTTGTTTAAAATAAAACAAATAAGAGAAACAACCCAATCAACAAACAAAACCCACCAAAGACCAAACGCATATCGTGAGCACATCAGTTTTTAGCCACATGCAGGGAGGCAATGAATTAAGGATGTTTTAGCTCTGACATGTAACAAATACACTTTTAAAAGGTGAAATGACCATTTTTTGGCCATTGCCCTTCATTCCTTTCACACAGCCAGTGGACTGCTTTATGCCATTACTGGGCAACAGAATGTTAGCTGAACCTGCCCCTGTGGCAGGGTATCTCTGTATCTCCTGGCATTATGGCTGTAGCGACACGAATACCATCTCAGCAGTAACCCAAAGTCATGGAATTTAAATCATTCTCAAAATTGCTATATATGAATTACTTAGAAAGTTAAGGACAAATTATTATTTTTTTTTTATTTCAACTACTAACCAATAAATGTAAAAAAATACCAACAACAAAACAAAAATAAACCCCTTCATCCCCCACATTAAAGCAATAGTTTTTTTAACATTCAAAACAGTGGAAACTATTCATTGTATATTACTATTAGTGGAGAAAAGCAAATTTAATTTAAAATCACTTTTTCAAACTCCCTCAGTGGATGCCAGATAATTCAAGCTTAAACAAATATAAAAAACCTCATTTTAAATTGAAAATAATACAGACAGAGCTCAATTATTGAGATATTAAGGGCAACATTCAATTTGAGATACATTTAAGCATCTTTGCCTCCTGGAGATTTTTACATGACAAGGCTTTAGATAAACATGGTTTTGCAAACAGCAACTATCATATCTGATCACATAACCTCTGGACTAAAGCAGTATGTCAGCAAATATTTCTGATTATTTAAAATATTAAATAACTGTAATTTACTAGGCAGGTCTTCCTTAGAACAATCACAAAAATTTTCAAGAATTGATATCCACATACAAAAAGCATTTAGATGACCTATTACAAGTCTCTGAATAATAATAATAATAAAAAATCACTTCTCTCTGTGATAAAGCCCAGTTTAAATACATTCTGGGATATATCAGTGGTGGAGGAGCTGCCTTTCTATGACACTCGGCTTACAAGAAAAACTGTAGCAGCCAAGGACAGATAGGGTAAGAATCACTTTACCTAACTTTAGCTATATAGATATTAGACGCCTAATTTAAGCTAATCATCTGGCTTCCCTCTACAGCTAATGGAGATAAGCATTTCCAGAGGGAGATTCATCCTGCTTTTCTTTAGGCATCTCTCTTCTAGATGCTTGTAGATGGATAAAGTCAAGAAAGATCAGCCTCACTGACAGTCGGATAACCTGTTGATAGCAATGCACAATTTCCAAATTCTTTGAAATGAAGCCAGAACTGAATTTTTTTCTTTTTTTTTTTCATCATTTAGCCTTTCATTCTCCCTGTGACCCAACTTTTTCTTCAGTTCCTCCCATGAACATCAACTTTCTCTGGCACTTTATTTTTCTTACCCTGGATTGTGTTTTCTGAAACCTGGGGAACTGCAACCAATGTCAATATGTTGCTGCTCTACCAGTTACAAATCCATTTACATGCATGTGCTCTAAATTGCAGTAATGATCTGAACATACAGATAAGTTATCTGATTGATTGCGGTTGATCGCGATTGTGCTTTCTGGGTCTACTCTACCACTTTCAAATGTGTAAAAATCTGTGGCAACATTAAGGCAGTCAAGGTATATAGATGAATGCTAAAACATATTTACTATTCAAAGAAGATGGCTTGAATCAAACCAGGAAAATTAAGGAAGAAATACCATTAGGGCCCTCACTTGTACATGCGTGAGCCCAAGTCACCACACATGCTTTGAGGCCTCTGTGCTTCAGAATATTGAACAAGTCCTAAAGGTGAAGCCTGGCCTCAATTCTTTTGCATTTAGGGTTTGTGGGTTCTCAGCAATACCGGCATTGCTGCATCACACCTTTGATGACCAAGCCCTTGGAAACAGTAGCCGAGATTTATAAGGAAGCAGGTGTCTGAACTTAAGACTCCTAAATTCTTAGCTGGGTGCCTAAAGCAGCAACAAGACTGACAAGCACCCTGCCCAGCTGCCCACAGATGCTCACCCCAGTAGTGAGGCACTTAGCATTTGTTATAACACAAAATGGATGTTTATTAATTGTGTATTTATTAATTGTGTTCTAATGGTTACTCGAAATGCCTTGGCCGAGTGCTTGCGTGCACTAATTTCAATATTGGGCATGCAGTCTACTCTGCATCTTACTCCTACAGTATTTTTAGAAAATTAATTTTAATAGGTAAAAAAACATCTTGAGCTGCATACGTGAAAATAACTCCATTCTACTGAATGACAATCTAATATGAAATAAGAATAGTCACCTTTTTTTCTTACTCTGCCCAAATCCAGGCAATAAATTAGGCTTCTCAGCATGACTGTAAAGTGCTGTGAATTGTATAAACAATCATATATGGACACTGAAAAATAACCCTTATGCACATTGCATTATAGTTCCAAAAATATATTTACAGTCTATTACAAAGATTACAAATGGAAGTGTCTATGTATCGGGATTATGCTAGTTAAAAGCTTTTTACAGATTTTCTTCAACAAAGGTGGGGGGAACAAAAAATTAGTATAACTGAACTGATTTTTCTAATGAAACAAATAAATAAAATGACAAATATAACACTGTACAGTGATCTAAAAAAAGGGAGAAAAAAGGAGGGGGGAAAATGATGCATTTAAGTTTTTGATAACTATCTTTGGTCCTAAATGTGGGAAAACACATTATGTAGCACTGAATATACATGTTTGTTTGTGATGCTCTGCAAGTAAAATAGAAAAATATAGTGCATTTTCAATGTATTCAGAGCTCACTACACGTAAATGTGTGTACAAAACAAGACAGTATAAATAAAATTTACAAGTTTTACAAAGGAACATTTACAAGGTATTTCTTTTGTTTTTATTTTTTTTGTGTGGATGCCCACATTATCAAACCAGACCAATTTATGACTGATCCCTGGGATCTTTCTCTATCAAAATCAATAGAAGCAGCCCAATTCTCTTTGGAAGTACAGCATTTCATTGCTGGGGTAGTTCACAATTTTCAGATTTTTTTTTTAAAGCATTTCTCTCTGGTTCATATACATTCTTGCAATATCTGTAAAGACACTGTTCATTATTGCTTATGGTAATTAAATATTTTAATCAAACAAAATTTATATATAAGTAAATGGTGTAAAAAGATATTCCATTGAGCAACTACCTTCGCATCTCTGCTCCTGATGAATGACTGCTGCGTCTGTGTGACCACACGCATGTTCGTTCAGAGCAGCAAAAGCTTGTAAAAAAATTGAAAATTCTGAACTGCCCCTTGTCTCATGCTCTACAGTTCTCATATAAAAGCTATGTCCTTATTCTGACAGCTGGACTGCATACGGCTTAAACTCATAGAAAATATACACCAGCTATTTTTCTTAGATTTGCTAATGCAGAGTACTGAAAAAAAAATGTGATGTGCTCAGATTAAACGGTTTAGGTAACACTGGAGAACTGCACCTGTGTTCTGAGACACTCCTACAATCACTTGTCCATTCAATGCTGTGTCTCAGCAGGTTTACAGTTGTAGATCTACGTCTTAGAATATATTTCAGTTTAACGCTAGTCCATTAAAATCCTCTTGCAAACAATTTGCTAAAAGTGCCTAGAACTACTTAGGGGTCATTATTGCTTTTCTTTATCTTTACTTTTTTTTTTCTCTTTTATTTTCTTTTAAAAGATAGCATATGTATAACCTTAAAAAATTCTTTAAAAAATATCAGAGCTCTTGGCAACTTGCATTTTCCTGACTCCCTGCCAATTAGCTAGCCATGTCAATACGGTGCTGATTTAACAAAAGGAAATGGCACAAAAGGATACCAAAGTTCGGATAGATATACATTGCTTGGTCATGCTTCTTAAATGTCTAGGAACTCAAATAATCCTTCAGAGGTACCCAGTGTAGTAATGTGTCATTGAATTAGCACTAAAAAGGTCCAAAGATATAAACATCATACTAAAAGAAAGTCTTTATGAAGAATAAACACAAATGATTAAAAAAAGATTCAGAAATCACAGATTTAAGGAAAATATTTTGTTGAATTCAACAATAATATCATGATTTTATCTGACAAATATATTCTTTTTTAAATTTTTATGTACATTTAAAAAGTCTATTAGATAAAAAGGAGGTTAGAGAGCTCAAGGTGTTTGTATGTTTATTCAGGTAGTACTTTGTTTATTGTCATTGCTGTTTTCCTTGCCACCACTGGTGGATCCTAATTCCCTTTTCATAAATTCTGGTGGCACTTAGGAGTTCAAGTCTGTAGGTGCTTCTTGTAGCTCTTCTATTCACTGCAGGAAGGACCCAGGAAATCAAGTGTCTTCTAGCAGCACTTCATATATACTGAAGGCCAGTGCTGTTCTCTCAGTCTGTCACCTCCCTCATAAGGGAGAAATGTCTATCACACTTGGATGCCAGTGCCGTGTAAATGTAGCATTTGTGCTCTCATAGTCTGAATGCTGCTCATGATTTTCTTTTGATGACCAACCAACGTGATCCCTAAACTCATCACATCCCTGGGGAAGATAAATGCGTACATTGTTAATTTTTCAACTTAGACTGCTATTGTATGGTATTCAACTTTGAGTCAAAGCTACGCAGTGATTTGGACTACAGGTTTCTGACATTGAAGCTACACTGCAACCTCAGCTCAGTACTGGGAAGTTCAGATAGGCACTGTTCAACCTCTCAGCGAGGAGCGCAATTACATGACAAGTGTCATGTAATTACACTGTGTGGGTCTCCATATCTGAGAAGGAGGTCAGTATGTTTTACATTAAGATAAACTTTTATTGTGGCTTTTAAGGACACCCGAAGACAAAGACAATTCTCTTGTAAAATACTTCGGGTGGCTTTCAGGACAAAGTTATGTATAAATACAAGATTTTGGGGATCATAGTCTGTTTCCTACAGAGATGCCTAGTGAAAGCCTTTGCATATTGACACATACCCATCATGCAAATGAATGGGGAGCAGCAGTTTCAACTCTGCCCCTACTAGTGCTAGAAGCTTGTGGACTCTGATGACAGTTCCCAAGCTATAGGCTGAGACCCCTAGTGACACCAGGTAGATAAGAATAGAGTTGAAATCTTGAGAATATTGGGTTAGAAACTTGCTTAGAAACCCACTGCTCTCTAAGAGGAATTACATGTGTTTGGCAACTGCCAGGACAAGAAAGTTGTTTGCAGGGTGCCAAGAAGACCTGTTTTAAGATGACAGTACTGATACAGGCCATGTTTGCCTTCAGAAAATTGTTTTGCTTCTACAGACTTATCCTGATGCAAGTCCTGTCTTGCAGGACACAGACAGCCCCCAGCCAATTAGAAGAAATTTCCACATCTTCCCAGAACACATCGGGAAAAAGGTACCAATTAGGTGGTGGAGGAAAAGTGGTTATTTTTCTATACACACATACTTTGAAAGGGGCCACATTCTCCCTCAAATTCTAGTCCCTTTGTGTTATTTCAATTGGTCTGAAAAGCAGGGAAAAAAATGATGCCACGCAGAAGTAGCAGGGTATTTGCCCCTTCATGAGATGCTCTAATACATCATCATCAGCTGCTAAAACAGCTGGTTTGACCCCAAGTACAATGTTTGTACTCAGGGTAAAGTTTTGGAGTTGAACATCTTGTATTATTTTACCTAGAAATTCCCTAAATGCAAGTTAAACATGCCCAGTACTAACTTACTCAATAGTCATCCTGGCAACTGATTCAAGAGAGTTGTAGCCTGCTGCTGTGAAATTATCCTTATATCTTTCCATCTTAATAGCTTGTAACCATTCGCCTACGGAGCAGAAAGTGGTAAAATCGGGAGTGTTCTGGTCCAGAAGAGGGCTAATTGGTCTATGGAGAAGGAAAAAGGAAAGTAAGTTGTTTCCAAAGAGAGTAAAACATCAGGGAGTATTTAGCAAGGTGAGAGTCAAATAAGTTTTGGGTATTAAAAATGTCAAGAGTAGAAAGTAATAGGCCTTTATACACAGTTTATATTATTCTGTGAATAGCTCTTGACTACTCTGTAGCTCACAATATGTACTTCCTAAGCTTATTCACATAAAAGAGGAAAGGTCATAGTGAGCAAAATCAGCCTAATGGACTGCTGTTACCAACAGAAAATCAACCTTATTACCTAGCATGACAGCAGCTGCCTCTATGGTGCTGAGTAAAATAAAGATGCTATTCTTTTATGCATCTTAGAAAATATAGTAGTAACTATTCCCATTTTTCAATTGGATGGGACAAAACAAAGACAAGGGACGAGCAGAGACACAAAGTAAGTTGCTTAAGGTCACACAGCAAATCAGTCAGTAGAAGAATCAGGAGCAGAACACAGGCCAGTTGATTCCCTAGTGCAGTGATCTAGCTAGCAGATCAAAAGATTACCATGATTAAATAATTCACCTGAAATTTATGAAGAAGCCATTAAAAACTACATCATGAAATACAATGAGATGCAATCACTGAAAGGAGTTAAAAGCCAGAAAATGAAAGGTAAAAATCTAGAGTGTAGCATGTCAAGGTACATCGGCCAAGCATGAGTATTGTTAATTACTATTTCTACTGTAGCAGTTTCCTAGGGCAAGGGATACATCATATAAAACTACAATAGACAATGATCCTTGCCCTCTAGACTTCATGATTTTAAGAAACAAGGAAAACATAGAGTAGTGGTGAGAGTGTGGAAAGAGTGATGAGCAGGCAGTAGTTTACTGAGAAATGTGTTAGTTCTGTGATATTTATTTCGGTTGGTTTTTTTTTCCTAAGAAAGTCCTTTTTGGCTTTATTTAGCATGGTTAAAAACAAGGGCAAATGAGGGAAGCAAAGAACAGGGAACAGAAAGAAGGTAAGAACTGAAAGACAGGTAAGTGTGAACTGGAACCAGCCACCAAGCAGAACATCCAGAGCCCAGCCATGTGCACCGTCATAAGAACACACACTAAAGCTTTTCTTACCTGCTACAGGTTCCCAGTGGGGTTTTCAAGCTGTTTGGATTTCTAATCATTTTGTCCAGAATGCCAACTATCTGCTCAAACTTTGGCCTTTCACCGCGTTCCTTCTGCCAACAATCCAGCATCAGCTGGTGCAGTCCTGCTGGGCAATCCATGGGTGCTGGCAAACGATAGCCTTCTTCGATTGCTTTTATAACCTAGTAGCCAACATAGTTAATCATTTTTCATCAACAGTAATTTAAAGAATATGTATTTCTACCCAGTTCAACTATGTAAGAAAAAATAAAATAAGAACCTAAAAATCAATGAACTAAAATTTGCCATCAGTGTTGCAAAAATATGAGTCTGTTGTTTTGACACAAGTCTTCAGGTTTTCAAATAATTTCCCAGCTTTATCTTTGGGCTTATTAAGCATATTGTTCTATATGTGCAGAACATAGCTGTATTACCTAGACAAGTGAGTAGCAGGGAACAACAATCAAATTCACCAAGGGAGCAACAGATAGATTGATAAATGGAGTTATTTCAGAAAGCATTATTACTTGCCCCAAGGTTTTTATGAAAGAGTGTGTGGTAGAAGCAACTGACTTTTAAATGGATAGATATCTGTGCATGCACATACAAAATACAAGACGCCTGAAGGTATTATAAAAGGATCCAAGAAAAATGTGTAGCAGGTAGAAATTGTTAGGGAAAAAAGTTGTATTCTATGTCTAGCCATGTTATATTAACGATAAAGCGGCAGAACTGTTGCATGGGAGAGAGAAAGACCTGGGTAAATGCTATTTTAATATATCACAGAAAATTAGATTTAATAAAAGATGCTGCTAGATGATGATATGATCAAAGGAGAGCATAAACGACTGAACCAAGAATTACACCCACCCATTGACTTCCTTAGCCAAGTCCATTTGGATTTAAGTAAAAAATAAAAATGGATAAAGTAAAATCACAGCGAACTGCTGTAAACCTTGAGGGCAGAATAAAAAAGCACATCAGGAAGCAGGGCAGATAAGAAAAGCTAGCAAAAAAGGGCTAAAACACTGTTCATGGGGGATTTCAAGTATACTGACATTGACTGACACAGCAGCATTAGAATTGCTAAAGAAGGGTGCTTGTTCCTGAAGGGGAGTGCATAGGACTGTCTTCTCCCTCATTTTGTAGAGAAAACAAGATCATAAGCTTTTCTAGATGTAGTTCTGGGAAGTAGATCTGATATAATAAACAAAGTTGGTGAATATCCAGGTTTTAGTAAAAATAATATCCTCAAACAGAAAATATTCTGTAGGTTGTGTGAGAAAACGCAAAAGCAGTAGACTGCAAAGTAGGACTGCAGACAATACAGAACGACCTTCAAAAAGCTGGCTGAAATCCAGCCAGGTTTTGTATCAAAACCTTTTGCATAAAAGAAATTTTATAAAAAGAGAAGGCATAGCCCAGTGTTAGGGCACTGACTGCAGGTTTGTGTCACAGAATGTCCTTCTGACCTCAGGGAAATTGCCTCATCTTCCTAGGCCTCAGCTTTCTCTCTGAACATTTAGAATGACAGTACTGTCCTACAGCTCCAAAATGACTGAGAAATATTCAATTCCTGCAGAAACATCCACACCTTGAAGAATGAGTGCAGTGACCTTTTAGAAACGTTGAAGTTGTCTGTCACAGAGGGTGTGGAGAGAGGTTTTCTGCGGAAGAACAGGCAAATTGGAAGATCAGAACTATATAGGAAAGAAAATATTAAAAGTAAAATGTAAGATCCTTCAGAGATATATTAAGAGGAAAAAGAAAAGAACAGCTCCTTATGCTTAGAAGTAGTAGTGGAATAAAAGTGAAAAATAAGCTACAGTGGTTACAGGACAATTGCTGTGCTGTAAAAAGTAGTGCAGAAATTTCCGATCTTCTAAACGGCAAAAGGTATTAAACACTTTGAGCATGCCACATATGACTTACCAGAAATGAAGCAGTTGCTTAAGAGGTCAGAAGACAGAGATCACCAGTGAGGAATGAAAAAGCAGGTGCCAGCAACAACAATGCAACCATCAATATATCTAATACCCTTAGAACTGGCAAACTTTCTACATAAGACTATATCCAAGAATGTAAGGGAGAGCAAAAACATGAATAAAAGGGTCAGAAAAGGAATTTTCCCCATTCACTATGATCTGCAGAGAAACCCAAAGAGAAGTGGGAATCAAGATGATGATACTGTTTTTGAAAGGCTTTGGTGATACATCAGAATCAGCTTCTCTGATGTGTATTCAGAGCAAGAAGGGTGCAATGGAAATAGGAAATAATGAGTCAGCTAGAGATGGATGAAATTGCTGTGAATATCCAAAACATTGAAAAAACATTCTAAAATATTGGTAAGTAAAGTATGACAAGTGTCCACTCTGCTAAGAAAGGAGGAGGTGTGGTTCACAAAACCAGTACTCAAAGATAATGAAATAGATGCAAGATTTTTTTTTTTTAAATAAGCAAATCTACAAAGAGAAAACAGCTGGAGTTCTTACTAATAGAATTTATTTATATTATTTACACTTCTCACAATTTGTTTTTGAAATTCAGCTTTTGCTGCAGAAAGAGTAAAAGGGAATACTGTTAAGACTATGCTTTTATCATGATCAGGTTATCTGAGGATGTAAAGCAGAATAGAAGAGGACCGTGCCTGTTCACTTTAAACACTGGATGCCGACAAAGAAGTATTGAACATGGGTAACCGGACAATGTAATGTTGTAACTCTGATTATGGTCATATAATAAAAATTAATGATTATAATAATGGTAAAAAATCCAGAAGTATAGCCTTGCCCTTTTCTGAAGAACTAATCTGCACCGAAGTCATTAACAAAATGAGAGCAAGAACATCAGCACTCTAATAGGGGCATGGGGGTTTGAGGGCTACTCTTACTAGCAAGGATTAAGCCGAGGTGAGCCCTCTGCTCAGGGAAGTTGGGACAACTCTGTCTATCATCTGTGCTCAGCCTGCTGTGCTCCCCTCTGCAGGGAGTTTGTAGGATAAGTGTTCTTTTGGTGCACCCTAGCTCCAGGTCATAGCTAAAAGGAAAGTTTTGCTTGAAAAGAGTTCAAATTGTGAATTTGAATTTGCAAATTGTATCCTCCATCAGTCTAAAGCAATGATTTAAAGGAAGAAGGGCAGAACTTAAGAAATGCTATCTAAAGATCCAGAGTCAGGGAGGCCTATTATTTAGGAGATCTGGTCTGGTCTATGACTACACTCACATCCACTTTCAGGCAAAATGATACACTTAAAATAGATAAAATGAGTGCAAAATTAGAAGAACACATTTAGAATTTTTCATTCCTGTTAAATACTCCAAGTGGTGACTTTGAAGGAGAATAAATAACAAATCATTAGGTGATTCTAAATTTTTGCATCACGTTTTATCTATGGGCTTAGTAGGATGTGTATATGGTGTGGGAGGACATGTTTGAAGATCACAGCATGTAAGAATATTTGGAATTATTTTACCAAGCAATTGATGCATCTTTGAACTATGTGCCATTGAAGGTTATCACGAAAGATGCTAAAAAGGGTTAAAATCATAAGAAGTGGCAATTAGCTATTTTTTGAAAGAGGTTTGGTCATGTGCTTTACATGCAGTTTTCAATAGAAGGAATACTGTTCAAAATCTAATAAGAATCATAAAGATATCAAAATTTTTCCCCTATAGAAAAGTTTTTCCTTATTGTTCCCTGAAAGATAGGTAAGGTTTGCCTTTGAGGCATCTTATATTCCTGTCAGACTTCTTTCATGTTTGAATCTAGTACAGAAGGAAGGTGTCAAAAGAAATGAAACTCTACTGGGTGTCTGGGGAACGTAAATATTTCTCTTTCTCTGCCCCAAGGACTTGTTTGCCCATATTTTGACAGTCCATGAAATCTCTGACACTGAGACCTGTCAAATATTAACAACTTTGCACTGTGCCAAACTGACTCATCATCTACACTTTTATCTTTTTTTTTCAATGTTGATGTTGATCATTCAATCAAAAATTAAAATAACAATTAAAAAGCCCACTCAAGCCCCCACCTTAAAAACTTTATATGAGACTTTTTCTGACATCTTTCATACCTGTATGGTTTTTTCCTGTGCAATTTCTATATTAATAGATACTCCTATCAGAAATCAAGATTAACACCCGTCTGTTCTATTACAGCTGACCTGTTGCTCTGGATCATATTTTATGCAAACAAGGGTACTGTTAAATCAGCATAATTAACTTGAAAAAGCCAAAGTAGGTCATTAACTGCCAGTCAGATTTTAACAACTTTTTTCAAATGATTAATCATTGCTCTAAGGTCAGAAACCTCAGAATTATTTTTATTGGAAAAAATTAATTCTTTCCATGCTTAAGCATAGTATAGTGAAGAGCACATATTACTATTTTTGAGGTTCCAGTTTTCATTGATACTTAGGACAAAAACCTACAATATCCATGTGGCAGAAGAAAGATTTTGATTTTCGTAAAAAGTGAAAGCTCTGTAACTTTTTCATTTTGTGACAACCATACAGTACTTTGATAAAACTTATTTCTAAAACAGCATTTTATGTATTTATAGTGAAATACATATGTATGTGTTTACAATGTGTAATTTTTGTTTTACTAACACACATGCACACTCACAACCAGACAAACCTACATCTTGATTTGACATGTCCCAGTAAGGCCGTTCTCCATAAGACATTACTTCCCACATAACTATTCCATAACTCCACACATCACTGGCTGATGTAAATTTGCGGTACTGAATGGCCTCTGGAGCTGTCCATCTCACTGGAATTTTTCCACCCTACGAAAAAAAAAAAAGGAAGAAAGTTCTCCTTTTTCCCCACAGAATTTTCATATCATCTTCCATAGAATGCATTTATAATTATTTCCATCAACATCGAAAGCAGCACTCACACGATCTACTATGTTTGACTGATTGCAGAATTTTCCAAGGTGTCTATGGAAGTTTAGCATCTTAAAACACTTGGAACATAGACACTTAGATACTTGTATAAGCTAAGCTGGATGAATTTCTCTGGAAGTGCTTATCCCTCCGCTGATTTTAAAGGGCTGCTTAGATGTCTGATTTACACTAGCCATTTAACTCCTGGCTGCCTGAAGCCAGGTGAAGGGAATCCCAACCTATGCATATCAATCCCATTGACTTGTCGTATGGCTCCTCTGAAATCTTGGTCTGACTTTTTTAAACCAGGATCCCACTTAGAGCCCAACGGCAGGAGCGACAGCTGTGAACACCGGTGTGGTATCCTGGATCCCTGTGCCTGTCGGAGCAGATTCCAGGGGCCCCTCCTTCTCTCAGCATGAGAAAATAGGTACAGGGAGGCCCCATGGGTGGGAAAGTGGAGCTGGCTCAACAAAAAAATAAAGAGCATACTGTGCCTGATGAATGTGTATTTAAGAAAAGCGTCCCACCCAAAAGCAAGGGAAAGTGTAGGAGTTGAGCTTTGTCACAGACTAGCCTCAAGCTAGTCAACCCTTTGGTGAGATAAAATCTAGCCTGAAAAATAGTAATAGCCTACAAATATTTTAATTGACTCATAGTAAATTAGATGTTTAAAATTTTTGTGGGTAGAACGTCCTTATTTGTTCAATCAAAAAATCACAAGGAATGGAATAATGAAGATACTATAGAAAATTTTTAGAATGTTATCAAATAAAAATGTATGTTCTTGCAAAAATATTATTTCCTAATTAGAGACAGATTTCTGCAGAGACTCTTCCTTTTGACTGGTTAACATCTCCCAAGCAATTAATGTATTTCTCTTAACCTCTCATCTATACCCTCCAGAAGATACACTTCTTCTTAATAACCACATCTCAAAACTATGAAAACCCGTTGATTTATCTTACGGTTGTAGTGTAGACAGCCTCTGGATCATCTTCTATAACTCTGGAAAGGCCAAAGTCTGATACTTTACAAACAAGGTTGCTGTTGACAAGAATATTGCGTGCTGCAAGATCCCTGTGTACATATCCCATATCGGCCAAATATCTCATTCCAGCAGCAATTCCTCTCAACATTCCCACTAGCTGAATGACTGTAAATTGCCCATCATGTTTCTGGAGGGAAGAAAGGAGCAGCAATTCTTGTTAGTATAGCTGAGAAGAGAAATAAGAATTAGTCTTATGACTACAGCTTTCTACTTGTTTACTCCTTCTGTGGCAAAGAAACTCACTTCAAACACGCTTTCTTCAGAGATAAAGCAATACATCCAGTTAAGAAATCAGTGAGTAATTAATGTATTGATAGTAACAAAACTTGCTAACCACTATACGTTTCTCGCTAACTTGTGGCAAGTCACTTCTAAGAGGGATTATCTAATGAAGATTTCCTAACGTTCTTATAGCTTACTTCTATGCTCTTCACCTCTCAGAATAATTATTTGTATCAAGAAAATAAGAACGATCTCCTTTTTGTAACCCTAGGTATTGATAATTTTCATTCACAGCTTGGAGTTTATTAAAAAAATATATATTTTCTGTTCTCTACACAGTGTTTACACATTATCTCACACTGTCTTGCATACCTGGTAAGGAGTCAGAACTGGTGAGTTCAGAACACACTTAGAAGCCACTAAATTGTTCTGAATTTGCATTTATTTTTTCTTTGTTCATCTCTTAAACAGAACTATAGCTCATTTAGGGATTATTTTATGCTTATTTCCACCATGCTGATACAGTAAAATTCTGCTCCCAAAAGGCAGAAGATTTGGCTTCAGGTATCAGTGGTTTTAATTCCAACTGGTGGCTATAATAAAACCCACCATGTCTATGCCACACTAAATCACATAAATTCCTAGAATGTCCCCACATGATCCTGTCTGATCCTCTCATTTTTGATCTGGTTTTGCTGAAATTATGTAGAGTATTTGTCAAAACTCCATTTCAATCTGAAAACCATTTAAACTATATTAATATCATGCATGTATACATATATACATACATACATATATATGCACAAGTATAAGACATATTTTAAAAAAGTGTCAATATATAATACATGTCACTTTTATATAAATTTTCATTTTGGTACTCACCCTAAGAAATGCATCTAAGGCCCCATTCTCCATGTATTCTATTACAATCATGACTGGTTTCCCTGAAAGAAGAGAAGACAGATATTTGAGAACTGCAAAACAAATGGAGTGCTTTTTTTTGATGAAACACACGTTATTCCTTTGAAGGACTGAATCATTCAGACACTGAACATTTCTGAGCCCTCCAGCACTGTTAGAGAGCTCTAATTTCTTAAATATCTGCATGGAAAGTGGTCACGATTCACAAAATCGAACCATACAAATCAAAACATCAGTGTGTTCTCCTAACTCCTGCTGTGTGAACAGGACTCTGGAATAATGACACTTCAGATAATATGAAAGGACATGAGAAACCTTATCTCTCTGCATGGTCTTTGAGGCTAAACGAAACTAGAAAAATAATATGTTTCAAAGTACTTCATCTTTTAATCATGCGTGCATCTAAATTTTTTTCCTCAGGTTGTAGCATAAAGTAAGTATTGTTTTAGTTAGTTACGCATCAGGAGAAAATCCATTAGGAGTGTGCAGTCTGTTTATAATTTGAATCTTTGACCATGAATAAGGCAGAGTAATTTCTGCCATCATGTTGTTATTTGACTGACAGATTGAGCTGCTGCTTACCTCTGGTAACGACTCCTTCTAAGTGAACCACATTGGGATGGTCAAACTGCCCCATGATGCTTGCTTCACACAGGAAATCTCTCCTCTGCTTTTCAGTGTAGCCAACTTTCAGAGTTTTTATGGCTACTGCAACATCTCTCTTGCCAGGAAGCTTTAGACGCCCACTGCACACTTCACCAAACTCTCCTAAAATGAAGTAGATCAACGCTGAATTACTCTGAATACCATAATATTTTTTAGGCCTTGATTCAAATAGCCACCTAAGCGTGTGTTTAAATTTAACGTGTTCACATTTGAAATGGATTACTTCGGTATGAGCCTTAAATGAATTGCTGACCCTTATGGAATAAACACTTCAGTTAAGCCAACTGACAGGACTGTTATTTGAATATTTTAAAAGACTTGTTAGTAATTTCTTGCATTTTTTTAAAAATAGAAAATAAAAAATGAAGCGGCTTTCATAAGAAAACACTATCATTGAAATAGTTATACTATTCCTAAGTAAAAATGTCATTCTGCTCTACATGGTTTCCTGGCTATCTTTAGTTCCAATGGGCTTTTTTCTTTCAAAAGGCAGCTCTTGCAGAGCTGCTTTTAATTTAGCATCCTTATGGTGTTAAATGAAGCACTACATTATTACCTTCAAGCAGGATAATTTACTTTACAGATTATGAAATGAAAGGTGTGACTTATAACAATTTTGTTACATTAAACAAACACAAGCAAATGCTGCAAGTTTGTAAAAGGTTCTAAACTAACAGACAATTAGAACTTGAAGAAGCCTGTGATAAAAAAGACCAAACAGCCAGAAAGAATACAAAAAAAGCCCCAACAACCAAATTCAGAAGAGAAGTAATTCGACTCCATCAGACAGGAAAGAGGATGGAAGCATGTGAGATGTGGAGCTGAATGGCAATATATCTACCTCACTATTAACGAGATTATGAAAGATTTAAGAATTGTCCCTTGCCTCACAGCTGTGTCAGCAGAGAGCAAAAGTGAGATCTCCAATTCTGCAGACAGGAAGAAAAATCTCCTTGTATACATAGAAGAAAAGCATAGTAACATATCTTACACTGAATAAAAGTGTAAATAAAAAAATAATAACAAATTATTTAAAAATGAAAGTATTTTATAATCTGGTTCTTTGCAAATTCATCTGGAGTTTGAGAGATATGGTTCCATGTCCCTCCTCCAAATCAAATCTAGTCAGAAATTTATCTCCTGCATACCTGCAGAGTGCCCTAACATTAAGCTGTTACATATACACAAGTATGCAGACACACCTACATCTAAGACATGTTTCAGGATGAATGCTGAAAAAAATGACTGAACTAGGCAAGACCTACACAGAGTTTGATTAGAGAATCCTTTTAGGAGAAACCTTGTGGGATCAAGACTTAAGTAGACATGCACACTGGCAAGGTGTCTGGCTGTCAGTGAAGAGAGGTACGCTTGGAAATTGGGCTGAATGCCTGAGGAGATAGATGTTGGAGTGTTCTAATAGATGGGCTGCAAGAAGTCTTGTTTATGACACCATCAGTATTTGAACACTACTGTTCTCCTATCAGCCCCAAGCAGAGCTTTGGGCAAGAAAAAAGCAGTATCTGGGTCTTGGCTTCACAGTTCATCCAGAAGGGTGGAACTCTGACCATGCCTTTAACCATTTCCAACTGACTTGTCTGAGTAAATCTCCACTCAGCATGGCTCTTTTTATGAATCTTATAGGAGGTGACTGCATACAGAATCAAACTCCTGTCCTTCACATTCTATGCTAGCTGAACCAAGGCTAGCTCAAACCAACTCCATATACCTCTTTTAATACCATACTGTACCTAAGCTAATTGACCACACAAGTGTTCCTGCCTGCGTATTATCCTCAACCATCCTTGGGCACTGAGCTAAGTATGCCACGAGGCATAGCTGTTACATACACAATGCCTCTAGCTTGATGCCTTAACCTCCCTCCTACACTTCATTAGCAACATGGATGACTATTAATGAATTCATCACTCACCTCACTCACAGCTCCTAGCCACAAGAACTTACTAGAGGATAACAATTTTCTCTAGCAGTACTTTCCAAAACTGTTTCATTCCATGCCGAAAACAAGACGTGAGTATAGGAGTGTGTCTGTGTGTCTGTGATATTTCAGAGCCAGGTAATTAGGATACTTGGCACAGGAGACACTAAGGCTTAACTTCTTTCCAGCTCTCTGTGATCTGATTTTGATTGATTTCCAAAGGCAGATCACACACACTCGGGCAAACCAGAAACTTGAACTTGTACGTTATGCATTTCAGGTCAGGATGTTAGCCAATGAACTACTTTTATTCCCAAGAAAGTAATATATTCAGCTGAAATGATACCCAAAAATAAATCGGAAAATACGACAACAAGAGAGGGAATACTGCACAGCCGCACAGCCACTAGCTCAGCATGTCAACAAAGCAGAGGCTAAAACAAAGGATGTGTGGTATGAACAACTTAACATAGTGGACACAATATTCTGTATCTGACAGGTGGCCACAGCGGGATGGTAATGAAAATGTTGGCAAGGAAAGCACATATCCCTCATGCAAATTGAGCACAAGCATACTTGCACCCTGTTTGTGTCTGAGAGACGTGGCACTACTCAATAGTTGATGTGGCCAGCATTGCTGATGCATATTGAGATTGCTAAGTGGCTTTTCTGGTGCTGTCACTAGCAGAAATTCCATATTCTTCTTTGATGTATGAGTTTCAGCTGCTGCTTTGGGTCTGTTTGCTTCTGTTGTTCTTGGACTGCATTTCATTTCACTCCTGTTTGCTATTTACATCAACAGGTTAAAGCCATAGCTAAATGCCATACACAATATGCTTTCACCACTATACCCCTAATTAACTTTCTTCAGAATGACTACTGACACACGTTAGTTATTTTTGCTAACAGTTATACTCATTAAAATCAAGAATAAATTCATCTGCAGTCAAGAAAATTAACATTCTGGAATACGTCGTAACAGTGAAAATGCATTTTAAACTGTATACTCTGCAGCTCAAGTGTTTTCAGCATTTTTCTCAGAAGGCATTAGCAAAATCCAACTGAATAGATCTTTGTGCTCTGAACTGTTGCTATGCTGGTAGCTTTTTAACTCAAAGCAAAAGATAAAGCTCAGCAATTTTTCTATGCTAATCTTGCATATTGCATATTTATTAGAAGAGATGCTGCCATTCTAGCATCACAAAAATTACTAGTTAGCAAGGGCTGGATTCTTATGCTCTTACTCATCGAAGGAATAATTTGCTCAGCAGTGTGGTTAATTTCAATGCTACTACTCCTTGATTAAGACATGAATCAACATGACTGAGGTTCCTTTAAAAAGGCATTGTGCATTCTAAGTGTAAAGACTTTTTTACAGGTAAAACAACTTATTCTAGAGATATTTCTTCTTCTGTTTTTAAATAATACCACAACATGTAATTTACAGTACCAAACTACAGGGTGATTTTAAAAGTATTCCACTAATACTTATATAAAACAACAGGAAAGCAAAAGAACCTTTCCTCCAGGAATCTGAAGTATGTGATATTTTTCTTACTCATGGAAACTTAATTTCACTACATGGAGTAGTGCAATAAAAATGTCACATATCTTATTAATGCAAACAAATGAAACTGCCTTTTTAGAGCATGAACACCATAGCTTAAGTAGGTGGTAGACAGTTCAGGAGAAAAAAAAGCAATGTAGTGCTGGTGCAATTACAGTCATAAGAAGTTAAACAGTAACTTTTTGTATTCATAAAATATCAAAAAGAAAAATGGGAGAAGAAAAAACAGCCTTAGGGAAGATTTTGTTACACAGAAACAAGACCTTCCTACTCTCTACTTAAGATTTTGTACTGCAGCCAGTTTTCCTTACTCACATGAACAAAGCTGCAGAGGTCAAAAAGCCCCCTTGCAAAAGGCAAGTGAGCAGAATTTGCACAAATGCCTACTGCCTTTACTCTGACAGTAAATAATAGGCAGCAAGACTGGCCCACTCCCCCAGTTCCAATTTTAACAGCAGATACATGATTAAAAACCCATAAGCTTTCAATGTCAAGCAAGACTTTTAATTTACTCATTTATTTGGGTTTTTTTAGTTGTTGTTGGGCTTTTTCCCTATTTGTATTTACATTTTAGAAGCGAGTGCAGCTTCATTGCTCTTAACCACTCTGGCAAATGCAAAAAGTTCTTCTATACCTGAGGTATAATTATTTGCCTGTCATTATGATGTATGAGTTTCGATCCCGGCTAAATAGAACAGTTGAATCAGGAAGCCACGGCAGCCTTACCTGCGCCAATCACACGCTCAATTTTAATACAAGAGGCATCTAGCTCCTTGGCGAATTGATGGACAGCTCTATTTGGGTCCTCGTAGGTTTCAGGGTCAATGTAGGTTTTGGTGCCTGGAAATTTAACTGTAATGATGTAAGAAAGCATGACTGTGATGAAGCAAAAGCACTTATTGTGCAGTCAGCCCAGGAATTTCATTATGCAGAGTGCTCCTTGGAAGAGTGAACCTGTTTCCATGCTGCCTGAGTCAGAGCCGCTCTGAGAGGCAACCTTAGTTTTAGGCATCATCTGCAAGCATGCTGACACAAGTATACACAATCCCATCTCTAAAAAACTACTAACATTAGCAGCTGCATCTTCTCTTGAACTGAAAGAAGTAATAAATATTAAATAGTGCTTAATGGAATAAAATGCAAGGGTTGAGTGGGAGTAAAAAACAAAACGGGGGAGAGGGTGTAACACCAGCAGAGGAGGTGAAAGTTTCTTTTCTGTGTAAGGACAGCTTATCCTCTCCACCCAGGATGTGTAAACAGCATTTCTTTATGTTACTTCTCTCCTCTAGTGGGATTTGAAAGGCTCCTCCAGTCCACTGAATTTGCTTAAATTACTGAATATAATACTGTTTGTAGACTGTGGCAATAGTCAAACTATTCACAGCACTTAGAAATTACATCCTGAGGTGTTTTTCTTGCACTATAATATGAACAAGAGGAACGCTTGTAGCCAACTTGTAAAGGCACAGGAAGGGAAAGTGGCCTATGTGGCACAATTATCTCCCCTCTCAAGCCCCTAAGTGAATAATATGCAGCAACTTGTTTTTTGCTCATTCTTTCTCCATGCTTAGTGCAACTCAGGCAGCATAGTGCTCTGGCCAGCATGCAGTTTTTTCCCTTAGTTTGTTGATGATTCAGGTAAATTATTTTTTGCTTTTCTGGTCAAAGTACAAACTCCTGGTGATAGTAGAGCAACTCTGGAAATCTATTAATCAAGCAATTTTTATGAAATAAACTTGCTCACAAGGATTATACTCTTGAGCTTTAATCAAATCAGTGAATTAAAACTCAATATGAAAATACAAAAATGTTCCTCTGTTAATTGATATACTGATAGACAATAACAGGATCAAAAGTCAATATAAAACATAAATAATTAACAGTTGCTTTGTCTTCTTTTAATATAACATAAAATATATTAAATTTCAAAATATATTGATAAAGAGCTTAGTATCATGTGTATTTATGTTTTAGATGGTATTAATGACCTAAATCCACAAACCGTAAGGAAAAAAAAAAAAAAAAACAACAACCTAGAGAAATTATTTTAGTAATATAATGAATTTACAGCCAGAGAAATTACTTAAAATGTTGCCCAGATGTTGTTATCTGTCACATCATGTATTTAAATGGATGTTCTTTTAGTTGTATTGGAAATTTGTATGCTGCAATTTTTTAGAATTATAAATATTTATTTCTTAAATCCAAAGGAGACTGGACAAAATGAGAATTAAGCAGTAGGTTGACCTCTAGTAGTAGTGCTAAGGCAGGGAGATGGAGAAGGAGACATCCTCTTGTGTTTGTGATAAAGGGCCTGGATTGGAAGTAACCTTGCAAATCTCAAGTGGGCCTCTGATGGTTCTTTGTTCAAGCTGTCATAAAACATTTTGACAGGCCAAGGCTATCCTGGCATAGCAACGTGAAATAATGCTGGCCTGCATTTGCAGACATTGTTAGATGAAAAAGGGAGGAGGAAACCAAATATAAATCTGAATTGCTTGACTAAACTCCTCCATTGTACTTGTATCTTCAAGTGTAGCACTTGAGGTCACAGAGAGATGAAGGGAACTGAAATGAATTATACGATAGCCCATTAAATGCACTGCTTTAAAATCTGCTTTAAAAAATGTTTGCTTGTAAATTTTTGTTCTAAGTAAGTGCTTGCTGGAAGTTACTTTTTCGAAAATCCAGTCTGGTACCGTAGAAGAATGTTGTCTACATGCTATGGAGCAAAAGGCCACCAAACTGTGTTCACAGCTCTGTGACTAAGCTGGTGACCACAGCATTGGGTTCAATCTCATTCTGTACATGGCTATCAAATGAAAATAAATACTACTCCTACAAACAACAGACGATGAAAAACTAGTTTGGCAAGAAGTGACTTTGGTGCCATGATTTAAGAAAGACTGTGTATGCTCAATATTCAGAATAATTTGCTAGATAACCAGAATTCTTGAAAGTAAAATGAGGGAAGAGAACACTTATAAAATCTCACCAGTTCTGGATCAACTATCAATTATTAAGTAGCAGCTTTCATATTAATTAATTTACACTTTTATTGACATTAAAAAAAAAATGTCACCAATAATGGAGATAAATTACTTAGTTAGCGTATCCATTTTCTTTATATACTGACATACAAGAATACATAGTTGATCGTTTTCTTCAAGGACAAGATAAGGATTTTACAAGTAAAAGCCGTAGCTCTTCTGGAGATGTGAAAAGCTTATAATGCATTATGAGAGGCAAATTTCAAATCCCTCACTCCCAGAAGAGTAGCATTTAAGTAAAATGAGATTTTTGACAAAACCTTTAAAATATGCTGCACTGTGAAGTGCATGATAAATAATTCTTATCTCATTATTATTTTCCACCTTTCTTGCACAGTTTATGAATTGATTGACTAAAGCTGCAATGATGTCACTACTTAGTTTGACACTCACTGCACTTAAAGGATTTAGGTAGCCACACACCCAAACTTAGGAAATGTGATCAATTTTCAGCTGATTTTTTCAGGGAAGAAAGGTTCAAACCAAACCTTGATCTGATTTTGAGTGGAGCTTTGGCTAGAACTATTCATTTAAAGAGAAATGCATTGAGAAAATGCTAAGAATTTATGACTAGTGGCTACTTCATTTTCCATGTGACATTACTTTCAGATAACAGCTCATGATTTTAACATCTCTAAAATAAACCCTATTGCTTTCATAAAAAACCATAATAATCTGACGGATTTAAGCTACAATTGCAATTATTGGTAGACAACAAAGGCTAAATACAGCATAGCATGACTAAATGGAAGGAGTACTAATATGAGAGTGACCAGGTATGAGAGAAGACTGGAAGCCCAGGCATTGTTCCGCGACAGAACTTATGTTCTGTTTAATTCTGTGATTTTTTCAATTATGGTTGCTCAAAATAATTTTGCAATTTAGTTTACCACACTTCCTGAGTTAATGACTAATTCGAAAAGAAATTAAAACATTCCTCTCTCCTTACATTTTCAATTGTCATTAACCCAAGAAAGATGTGTTTTATTGAGTTTTCCCAGGGTTCTAGTATAAGTTGAGATGGTAGACGTGATTTTAACAAGAGAGGCTTAAGGTACTATTCTTAGCTATGCAAGTAATTCTATATCACAGAACAGTAATGAAGTGGCTGACCTTTCTCTTCATATTAAATATTCTATTTTTAAGGACATTATGTTTTGTAAATATTGATGGTACTGTATTCACAGTAGCAGAAAACAGCTTTTGAGCAGAACAGCTTCATTTTAGGGTGATGCAGTGACTCACACTTTCTTAATCTGAAGTTTGCCTGAGGTAAAGATCAAACAGTCACTTAGGCAAAGGTCTCTTGAATACTGCACCTCAGAGTGATCATTAGGACAACGTGAAACATGTATTCAAAGCAATCAAAAGAAAACAAAAAATGCAGAATGAAAACAACAGTATATCATAGACACATATAGAAATAAAACCATCTGTGTGAGCAATGTTGACTTTAATCTGCATTCTTTTTGTGTAGGTCACATATTTACAGTGTTTAACTTCCCACTTGCTATTTACACAGCATTTTTGAATTTCCTATGGCATTATCTTTCATGGAGTCTTGGTTTAGTATTGTCTACACTACTGCAATTGGGAATTTTTGAAACGGGAAAAAAAAGCAAAACACTTACAATGAAAGTAAAGTTCTTCATCCCCTTCTTGATCCGCTTTGCTATAGCCACAATGCCTGAAAAGAAAGTAAAACATCAGTTTTACTGGTAAATAATGATTTATTTCTCACATCTAAAGTCCTGACAAAATCAGTTCTGCAGGCTGGGATTTTCAGGCACTGAGCACCTAACTGCTGTAGGCCCTTTGAAACTTTCACCTATAATTCTATTGACAGCAGAGTTTTAAATAAATCATGAACAGTTGCAATCAAAAGGTTTTTGTATCAAATACCAGTTGGGACAGGTCCTACAGAAAAAATTCTAGTTCTGGTGAAAGGTTTCTATAGATAAAACAGAAGATTAAAGAACTTGAAAGTAGAACACTGTTTTACATTAGGTTATTCTTAAACTTACTGCTGTGTCTCTTTTTCTTGAATGTAAAGTCATTTAAAGGCTGATCAGATAAAGTGTCAGACTCCTCCATGTGAGAAAACTGAACAGAAAGAGAGACTTTGAGGAGTACAGGTAAAGAACCTGCTAGGGGTTCCTTTTACAGCACATTTACATAGGACAAAAAGAACATCTTGATAGAAGTATCTTGCCAAAGTAAGAGGACAAACCATATAATTGGTAACGGGATTTAAATGAAAACTGTTCTTACTAAGAATTATTTCTGTTTCAGTTTTGCAAATTACTATCCCAGGTTCGACTGTGTCTCAAGAGTTCACAAGAGTGGTGTCAGATGCGCTTATGTCCATCAAAGATGCAATACCTTCGTCCGATGATGAATCCAAACACCATGAAGACCAGGATGATAGTTCCTGCCACAGCAACCACAGCTATGATAATAACAGGATTCTGTTCACTGGAAACAGCTGTGGCTACAAACAGAGCACAGAGCTGAGATTAGTTAAAAAATAATCTCTACAAAGAGACTTCAAAAATTTAAGTCAATCATCATGAATTGTAGACTGTCTACTGTTTTAGACTGCCTTTGTTTGAAACAATTACATTGATAAAGTTAGTCTAAAGAAAGGCCTCTATTGGAAATTCAGCTAAATGCTGTATGAGTTAATGATTGTCTACATTGAATAAAAAGAAGCCACGCTGGAATTTCCTCAGCCAAAGTGGTACAGCCATTAGCTGAAAGCCAGCACCACTAACATCAGTCACTTCCACTCCCTGCTACTGCTTTGCTGCCTTCTGTTTTGACTCTCCCCTAAAAGAGAAGTCCTGGACATCCCTGTAAGGAGGGACAATAGGAGAGTAATCCCTAACTCTGCTCCTAGCCTCCCCTCTAAAACTCATTGATATGACTTTGATGGTTTCCAAGGAAATAGTGTCTTTAAGAAAAATGTTTGAGCTGAAACACTATTAACACAGATTTCCTAGGTAGCATATTTCAATCTCTTACTGCTATTAATCATTGTAAATGGCTATTATTACTTACCATTTGTTTCTGTTAGCAACAAAAAGGTGCTTCCACATTAATACAAAATGGAATTCTCCATGCTTCAGAGAATTTACATGCTAAAATATCCACACATTATCGCTCTTTTTATTCAGATATGCCAATTCTATTAATATATGCAAATGTATACATGTCACATTAATGTAAACTGAGGATGTAAATACTTAGCCTGAGAAACCTTGAGGCTTGTTAAATACACTGCTTGTCTGACATCTAATAAGGGTGGCCATGTACTTAGACACATTAAATAAGCACAGCTCTATTGAACTCTGTGGAGCTGTACTGGTTTATAACAGTGAGGAGTTAAACCAGGAGAGGAATAGAGGATGAGACATCAGGAACCATGGAAGTGAGAGTCACCTGGAATCACAGATCCACAAGATCATAGAATCATTTAGGTTGGAAAAGACCGCCAAGATCATAAAGTCCAACCTTTGACCGAACACCACCATTATCAACTAATCCATAGCATTGCAAACTGCTGCTTACAGTGGCACTTGGAACACCTCCCTGGGTGGTCCATTCCAATGCCTAACCATCAGTTCAGTGACAAAATTCTTCCTGATAACCCCTGATGCATCTTGAGGCTCTGTCTTCTTGTCCCGTCACTAGTTGCCTGGGAGAAGAGACCAACCTCCACCTTACAACAGGCTACATTCAGGTACTTTAGAGAGTGATAAGGTCACCTCTGAGCCTCCTTTTCTCCAGGCTAAACAACCCCAGCCCCCTTAGCTACTCCTCATCAGACTGGTGCTGCAGACCCTTCCCCAGCTCTGTTGCCCTTCTCTGGATACACTCCAGCAACTCAATGTCCTTTTTAAAGTGAGGGGCCTAGAAGTGGATACAGAACTCAAGGTGTGGCCTCACCAGTGCCAAATACAGAGGGATGATCACTGTACTAATCCTGCTGGTCACAGTATTCCTGAAACAAGCCAGGATGCCACTGGCCTTCTTGGCCACCTCTGCACACACCGGTTCATGTTCAGTCAGCTGTTGATCAGCACCCCCAGGTCCTTTTTCACCGGGCCACTTTGAAGCCACTCTTCCCCTGGTCTGTAGTGTTGCATGAGGTTGTTGTGACCCAAGTGCAGGACTCAACAATTTGCCTTACTAAACCTCATACAGTTGTCTTTGGCCCATCAATTCAGACTGTCCAGATCCTTCTATAGAGCTTTCCTACTCTCCAGCAGATCAACACTCCTGTCCAACTTAGTGTTGTGTGCGAGCTTTCTGAGGGTATTCAAATCATCAGTTATGATATTAAAAAGAACTAGCCCCATTATCGAGTTTTGGGGAACCCCACTGGTGACCATCTACCAGCTAGATGTAGCACTATTCCCTACCACCCTCTGGGCCAGGACATCCAGCCATTTTTTAACTCAGCAAAGAGCACACCTGTCTAAGCCATGGGCTGCCAGTCTCTCCAGGAGAATGCTGTGGGAGTCAGTATTGAAGGCTTTACTGAAGTCCAGGTGGACTACATCCCCTAAGCAGGTAACTTGGTAACAAAAGGAGATCCGGTTGATCAAGCAAGACCTGCCTTTCCTAAGCCCATGCTGGCTGTGCCTGATCCATTTGTTATCCTGTATGTGCCGTGGGATCACACTCAAGATGATCTGATCCACGACCTTCCCTGGCACCGAGGTCAGGCTGACCCTTGGCCTGTAGTTCTCCAGAACCTCCTTCCAACCCTTCTCGTAGGTGGATCTCATATTGGCCAATCTCCAGTCTGGGACCTCAGCCTTTTCATTTCCTTGGTTACAATGTTCTCTTCCACATCCAAAAAAGGATGGAGATTTTCCTTGACTCTCTTTTTGTTTTTAATTTATTTATAAAAACACCTATTATCTTTCACAACAGTGGCCAGATTGAGTTCTAGCTGAGCTTTCACCTTCCTGATTTCTCTCTACATGACCTAATAACATCCTTATATGCTTCCTGAGTTGCTGGCCCCTTTCTTCCAAAGGTCATAAACTTTTTTTTTCCTGAGTTGAAGTGAAAGCTCCCTATACAGCCATGTCAGTTTTCTTCCCCACTGGCTCACCTTTCAACACACAGGCACAGCCTGTTTCTGCACCTATAAGACTTCCTTGCATGTCCTCCTGTTACCCATACTGTGTGCATTGGTGTAGATGCACTTCAGCTGGACTGATTTCACCCCCAACACTGGCGTGCCATCCCTAGACTCGTGTCTAGTGAGCCTGGTCTTATCCCCCTCTCCCTTCAAACCTTTTTTAAAGCCCTGTCAGTAAGCCCTGCAAACTCACGGGTTAGAATCCTTTTCCCCTTTTTAGACAGGTGAACCCCATCTGTCTCCAGCAGGCCTGGGGCCATGTAAACTGTCCCACGACTGAAATGCAGCCAACAGATGAACGAGAAGGAAATAAAGGAAACCAAACTGATAACTGATTAACTAAATTAATGGTATGATAATACGGTTAACTGCTGGTACTGGTAACTGAACAGGAATGTCTACACCAGGATTTATTAATTCCACAGAATTGGGTTCCTGTTACAGACTTCAGAGGTTCCCATAGAAACAAATAAACCAGTCTTTTCTTGGGAGAAGTGAGCCAATCAACATGATTTATTTTGTCACTGACACTGACCTGTACCAACTGTTTCCCCCCAAAATAACAAACCCCTTGTTATACTACACAGATTTAGAATATCCTGCACTGGAGGGAAATCACACACACACATACATACACCCCTCTAATTTTATTTCCTGAAGAAACTTTCTGATTTTTCTATATTCTCTCTAATGCAAGTGAGGAAGATCACACTATTACTATTACTCTTTAACTAAAAAGAATGAACGCTTATCTTTAACTATAACTTTCTGAGATACACAGGTCAGTAGGATGCTACTGTAGACTTGCCTATATCCCACTTGTGCAACTTTTAAGAAATAAGTGGTGACTGTCTTGTGCAACAGCATAGGGGCATAAGTCATTCAACTCAGTTCCTGCAACATATCTAGGCTGTCAAAACAGACAATCCCAAGGAACGTCAAATTTCTGTAAAATCAGAATTTCCTTAAACTGTTCCATTCTCTCTTTGAACTTCAGTGCAAACCTCACTTGGAAGTGATGAAGAAGCAGCATCCTGCCATAATGGCCAGGGTGTGAAGCTTCATCCATCCAAGAAAGTTTGGAAAAATCCCCAGCCCAGCCTGTTGCCTAGACCAGTAGCCAAGATGAGTGCATAGAGGCTGACATATGTGAGTGGGTTGCTCTATATAACTGCCTCACAGATTTTGGGTACTGGCACATTCTGGAATGAAGCAGATGATGTTTTTTGGGCTCTAGAAAATGTTGGGGACATGGTACACTGGCCAACTGGTAAGACAGGTGGGATGCAATGTATGATTTATTTTTAGATCTTTAAAAAAGGGGGGCCTGATTGTGGGCATGGTCTGATACAAATTCAGTGACAGCAGTCTAAGACATCTGCGTCCGTTCAGGTACTCTGCTGCTTCTCTCTTCTGTGTGATGAACTCAGTCTTCTGGTGTAAGGGTGAATCAGAACACAGCTTCTGGAATGGTCCCTGTGACTTGGCAGAAATAAAGATGCTGGAGTGTTCTTAGAAGAAAAATTTTGGGGTGCAGAAGGTCTTTTCAGGGCGTGCATGCATGGCTACCTGTCACTGACGATGCCACAGCAGCGATGACAGGGAACCAGCACCATGACAGGGAAGTCCTCACCTCTGCTTAAACGGTGCTCAGCCTCAGAGGGTGACACAGGGAGCTGGTACTTGGGCATTCAGCTACAGCTGACACCTGATCTGAGCTATGAGAGATGCACATCCAATGCACAATGCTTAAGTCAAAGGAGTTAAATTTAAACCAGCTTTTAAATACATGGTTGTAGGGATGAGGAAAGAATATCTAAACACCCTGGAGGATTTAAAAAAGAATATCGGCTGAAAATGCTGTGCTGCTGCTCCAACAACCTTTTCTCACGCAAGCAACTGAAATGCATGATTTCTAGAAAAGAATTCTTGGCTAAGTTAACCATGAAATCTTCAATGATAACCGGATCCATGTAGACCAAACACTACTTTCTTAAGCATTGTGCTTTATACCTTCTATAAAAATTTGCAATATTGTTATTTCAGACTTTAGAGATCAATTTTACATATGCATATTGCTCCAATCTTGTTTGATTTAAACTGATGTATGGAAAAAGGAAAAAGCAAAGACTTCATGCCAGGTTTTGTCAAGTGCTTCTACTTTAACAGTGAGAGCTGCAACGAAGTCAAAGATTGGACTCAATGATCTCAGAGGTCTTTTCCAACCTAATTGATTCTGTGATTCTGTAAGTGAAAACATCTACTTCCATTACAAAAAGAAGAGGATCATCTTTAGGTCCACTGGCTCAAAATCACTTAACTTGACTTTTAAATAGTTCAGTGAACTAAGAGATAAAATTGACACTGAAGTGATATTTTATACATTTGTGTGTTTTTCCAGAGGGACTTCTGTTTCTAATAATCAGCCAACAAAAAAATACAATGACTAAAGCCATTGATTGATCTGTGGCAAACAGAGTGTAGAATAGAAATAGTTTGCCTTTATAAAGCATGTTTACTTCATAATTTCGAGTATTTTTCCATAAACATCTATGCAATACCCAACATGTATGATATGATCCAAAATAGGTATAATATATGTATATTTTACATATAAGATAATATTAATATAATGGATACAATTCCTCAAATATTGAAAAGCAGCTATACAGTTTCTATCACAATTCAGAAAATGGGGCATGATACAAAAATCTACTTCATTAACAGCGCTAACCAAACACTGCCAACCAGTGGAAGTGCCAGGAGAAATCCAGGTAGGCAACATGACTAACTAAATGTGATGGCTGTTATATATATTCTTACATAAATATATGTATGTGTGGTTTTTTTCTTAAAATATTTTGACATTTTTAAAAGCTGCATTCCGAGATCCACTGGAATAATGAGAAGCCAAAGCCTTTAAACAGTAGCATAACATGGTTTAGTGTTCACCTGCATGGTTCTTCCCTTGAGGCATATTTCCAAAAAACAATCCAATAAAGGTCTTCCTTTAAAATGTTAACAAAAGACTAATTTGATTAGTCTGTAAGTTCTGATAAAACTATAAATAAAATATACGAAACAAACACTTTCATGCAAAACAATTTTAGAAGAGTTTAATGGAATTTGTTATCTTTTTACCAGCATTTTTATTATTTCTGAAAACCATATATGGGAAATAGTGGATGCTTATCCTTTCTGGGAATTATATTTTATGATGTTGTCTCATGATAAGGGAAAATATGCTACTTTAAAAAAATTTCTTTAATGAAAACACAGGACATTTTTTCATGGCATCTCAAAGCACAAAGCTGTCCTGTGACAAAAGAAACCTGCTGTGCATCCTGGCCAAGCATCTTTGTGGTTTATATGCAGTTTTCCATCATCTGAGTCAGAAAAGGAGTACAGGAGAGTGGTCAGTGATGCATTTATTATAGGATTTCCTAATCTCCCATATGTTGACGAAACTCCAGTCAAAACTGTTTATCTTTGAAATCATCTTTGCTAATCTTAGCAGCTACCAGTCTGCCTACATTCAGTATGTAAAAAATACTCAGATAATTAAGGAAATGTTGGGGAAACATTTTGATGTACTAATTTTAAACCACTACGGCCAATAAATTATCTAATTAGCAGAAACTTATGACAGATTATGACAGACTTCTAATTTGTTTTCCAGAAAACCATTCAAAATAAGAAATTGCTTCTGGCTGTACCTCAGGTTCCCATTCTGCAAAATGGGGATTCTGCTACTGACTCTTTCTACAGATGGGAAGTATGCTATTAGACACAGAGCTAATAATATTAGTGATAACAGCTTACTGCTGCTATTACAATAATTGCTGTTTCAATTATGTCTATTAGATATGTGGTATTATTCACTATTTATAGTTTTTATATTCTGCGTGGAACTAAGGTGGAATCATCACCTAACTACTGTGTTTTAGGAAGAACCACAAGTTGTTCAGGCGACACCTGGCTGCAATTAATAGGATGCAATAATGTGTGTCTGCACACAGTCTTAGATAGACTGCTGCATAAGGTGAAGAGAGGGTGTGGCATCCATACCCTTTGAACTCGTAGGCTATGTATTCCCGTATTCCCAGCTCCAAATCTCGCTGACCTGATGTCAAGGTCAACGTGAAGCAAATGCTCCAAAACAGGGTAACCAAATTTGAGTCTGCAACAAAGTGGTGGAGCTGCCAGGGATGCAGTTCCTGTGAACCAGCTCAGGGCTACCAGGTCTCACTGATGGAAGAAGATTTTCTGTTATGCAGATTACAACTTATTATGTGAGCCTCAAAGAAACTTAGTATCTCTGAGACTCCCATTTCTTTACTAAACCAAATTGCCAATGAATTCAAAAGACACTAAAGATGAACTTACAGTTGAAGACACACACATAAACAAAACTATGAAGTTTTTTTTTCAGAAAATCAAATGGAAAAAAAATGGCCTGGAGAAGTCTTTGTGGGTTGAAATCTTCTTCCTTTTCTCTCCAGTTACAGAAGAATCTAGTTGAGTTATTTAGCTCACCACTACTCACTTCTTTTGTGGGGAAAAATAAGTGTGTATTTGAATTAAAAAAAAAAATAAAGTCTTTGTGTATTAGAAGGACAACAAAGGAGAAGAACCTAATATGTAGCAAATCTCCTCCAGCCAATTACAGGATTAATTGTCACTTCAATGTTAAAAAAAATTATGGAAGCTCATCCTTCAAAAGACAAAGACAAAAATTCACCTTCTTGTAGAACTAAATTCTAATTGCAATTATATTGCTTATGACTCTTTCCTTTCTTGCTTACTTACTACCTCTACAGAAAGGGTTAATTTCCTGTAAACCTAATTCCTTACCTGTGGCTTCTTCCAGTGTGGCAACATCCAGTCTGGGGCTGTAATTTCCATAACCAGCAGCAGTAAAAGCACGAATCTGGAAAACATACACTGTTCCTGGCTTTAGGTTATTAATAGAAGCTGAAGTGGACTTGGTTTTCACTGTTGAATAGGTCCTCTCCCTTTGATCCTGGAAACAATAAAACAAAGGATTAAATGACATTTACAGATGAGATTTTATCATGATTGCACAACAGCAACTGACAGCCAGCCTGGGTAGTTTGTTTCAATTTGCTGAATGCTCTTTTCCCCCAACAACAAAAATAAAGCATACTCTGTGGAGTATTACAAAACATTGTCAATGCAATGAAGAGCTCTAAGTGTAACATAAAATTCAAATGGGATGCTTATGTTGTTACTCATAAAACATCCAAACAAAAAATTATTGCTTTTCTGGCTCTGATTAAATTTCCTGAAATTTTGATGAGAAATAACTCAACCACAGCTTTCCCAGGGAATCTATGGGGTCTAAACACTTGAATGACAGGGAAATTTGTTTTTTCATAGTCAGAACATGACAAATACAGAGCTGCACAACCTGCCTTCATTCTGCATTAATTCAGTTTATAGCTGTCAGAATTTCTTTATTTCTAGAGTACTTCAAAGTTATCATGAATGAAGTCCTAGATATTCTGAAATGGATGGCAAAACTCTGAACGACATCATTACTTTGACATTGTACCCTTCCAACAAGCTCCTCTAAAAAATACAATATTGCCAATGTATAATTGGCTGGATTTTGCATAATTTCTGAGGTCCTTAATTCAGTTTTCACTTCAGATTTTTATCTCTGGCTTTTAGTCTTTTCTCAGTTTTAGACTCTATGGCATAAAGAAGAACCCAGCGAAAGAAGCTCAGTATGACACTCCACAAATTTGAAGCTGTAAGATTACAAACCCTATGAGTAATAACTGACTTTCAAATAGTACAAAAGCTGTATCACAGATCATTAGAGTATTCAAAAAGCTCTACTTATTCATCACATTTACTGACACAGATTATCTTTCAGCACAGATATGTGAAGCCCTGTTGACTTTTGGTGGCAGATGCAACCCTGATTTGAAGGGCAGAAGAGATGAATTAACCAACCATCTGAATGCACCACATGACCAGAGAAGCATGAGCCGTACGCGGCAGTGCTAATGAGACGGATACAGAGGGAAGGAATAAATCTGTAACTCATTTCAATAATACTTCACCAGCTAAAAGTGATGGAGAGCCTTCCCCTTCACAGCCAGTAAAGAAACAAAGACTTTTGATGAAATACAGGGCTATACAGAACATACATGATTTCTTTACTCAGATTCAGTAAGGGCTTCTCCTGGTTCCTGCCCAGTCTGTTACTTGAGCAAGCCCACTGTCTTGGCAAGCAACAATTTTCCATATCTTCTCCAACAGAATTTAAATCATCCGTAAGTGAGGACCGAGGTGGAATGCATGTTGGTATGTGAGAAAGAACAGGAATGCTTGAGAGACGAGAAACAAGTGTAAGGAAACCATAAACAGTCAGGTTCAGGACTGTAAGCCACAGTGGAATTTCAGTTTGGGTTTTGATGCATAAACGAGGCTTATTTGAATTGCCAACAGTCCTTGTATTAAAAAATAAATAAATAAAAAAGAAATAAAAATAACTTGTGCTAGAAATTTCATAAGACAGGCTTACTTTGGAGATTTCAGGCAGTTTCCATTCCAGCCCTAGCCAGAAGTGAGAGGTGAAAAAAACACTTATCGGAGTATTTCAGAACGACAAAAATGTTTGATTTAATTTGGCTCTAAAAGGAGCTGAAAGTTCAAATCCTTTTATTTTTCTTTTCTTTTAAACTAGTGGAACAAAACTTAAACAGACTCTCTCATTCTGACCAAGAAGATTATGAAGTAATTTTAAAGCTGAAATGCATTTTTTTGGAAGGAAAACAAGCATTTAAGTATTTATGCAAAAATTGTCTCAGTTAAAGATATAGAGGCCAGTTTATCTTTGACTGTTAGAATGAGCTTTTTATTCTCTTTTATTAATTTCACTGTAGTAAGTAAAATACTGGAAGATTTCCTTCCATTACAAAAGAACTTTTACATCAGTTTTTCTCTTCACAAACACAGAAAACTGGCAACGAAATTCTGCTGATTATTTAAAGTTACATGAGTTTATAAAATAATAAAATAATAATAAAATAATAAAAGCCAAATTCTAAAAGCTATCATTATATGAAAAGCTGGGTATTTTGGTAATTTTTCTGTCATTTTACACTACCCATTTAAATTATTTATTTTATTTGAACAGATTAGAAACTGCTCTGCACACTAAAAAATCCAAGGTTTTTATTTCTCAATTTCTTTCTTCTTCTTCTTTTTTTTTTTTTTTATTTTGGTGCAGAGCACACTTTTGCCCTTCATAAATATGTAAATTTTTAAAAATACTTGGACTTTATTTGTGTGCGTATGTACACATACATGCTGGAGGAACAAAAAATTACCTGCTAAAAGTAGCAAAATTTCTTCCAAAGAACTGTTTAGCTATCTGTACCTATTTGCTATTTTTTGTTATAAGAATCATTAGAGTGAACAACTTAAACTGGAAGTCAGCATCAACAAACAAAAATTGTATTCCTTTCCCAAACCATATAAAGATCTTTTGATAAGTATATTTGTGCAATTCAGCACTCAAAATTAAATATGACACTTGATATTAGATCCAATCTGGGCTGAATTTACCTAATTCTGTGTTACCTAGTAAGCTGACATGCTCTTTTTGATATAGGGGTACTGTTACCTTGCCTGCAGAAATGTCTTCATGAGTGATCACAAAGGATTTATTCTTTTTTTTTTTTAAATTTTAATTCTTTCTTTTTTTTTCACAGAATGTTTTATAAAATTTAGGAGTGTGTTACGTTATGCAGTCAATTTCCCAGGGAATCTGGATGAGCCAAACTTAGTCTGGGTCCCATGACAAACACAGAGCTGCACAACCTGCCTTCACTCTGCTTTCATCCAGCTTACGGTTGTCAGAATTTTTTTATTCTGCAGTACTTCAAAGGCATCATGAATGAAGCCCTAGACATGCTGAAATGAATGGCAAAACTCCGACTGACATCAGTGAGATTGCAATTTCACTCTACCAGAAACAGAGATCACTTCATCTACTATTGAAAAGCAGCCTTCAATTCATTATTGTGTTGAGAGAACAAGTGAAAAATAAATTTCACAGTACTGGTCGTTTTTAAAAGGACAAATAAGGAATATTTATTTCCTAAAACTGTAGCAACTGTTTTGAAAATTTTCAGACATCAAGTAGAAGTTGCCCAGCTCATCAGGAAATACAAAATGCAGTCAAGAGTTGTACTTGATACATCGTCTCAAGGTTAGGATTATATTGATACAGAAGGAAATGAAACAAGCTTCAAACAAAATGTAGAGGAGATGCGAAAACAGCAATATTATGGTACAACTTAACAACAAAAAAAAAAGGAAACAAAGGCAGATTTCAAGTGTATATTTCACTTTTAGTATGCCAAAATTCAATATACGAGACATATGACAGCAATAATATTTGCAGGATTTAGCTAGTTATGAAAAACAAGCAAAATCACCGACTTTGGAGAGACGGGGTAGTTGATAGCTGATGACTTTAGCACTGTTCCACAATGCAGCAAGCCAACATAAAGCAAACAACACATTGTTGCACATTACAGATAATCTTAGCACTTACTTTCTCATAATACTTGATTTCATATTCAGTAATGACTCCATTGGGATGTTCTGGTTCCTGCCAGGAAAGCTCCACACTCCTCTGCAGCACTCTTTCTTTCATTACGCCACTAACTTGCGAGGGAGCTGTTTGGACAAGATGTGTCAATAAATAAAAAGCAAATTTGTTGGATGCCTAAAATCAAATGTCATTACTGATCCACCCCATGCTGAGCCACTTTCATTAAGGTAAAAGAAAGCACCTTTTCATAGCTCACAATTCACAGCTAATGAATATTCAAGCAGGACTCTATTACTGTTCATAACCTTAGAACAGAAATTGAACTAAAGTGCAAACAGCAAAAGGTGTCATTGTTTGAGTTAGTGCAAAACTGAGATTGATGGGATAGGAAAAAAAATTCAGCAAATGAATTCTGATGATGATAGCAAACCAAATTTTTAGATTGATGTGTAGTAAATTAAGAGTCTAAATATTTATTGCACGTTTCTGAAATGCACATAAAAAGAAAAATAATCTTTTAGAAACAAAATCACATTTTAGGCTGACTTGATATGACTAATTCCAATTCTGCTTAGAAATAATCTCTCCTGTTATCTGATTACAATATGACGGTGATGAAAACAACTTCGTTAAGAGACTAAGCCCACTCTTTTTCATTAGTTCAAACCTTTCCAGAATATTCCCTCTTTAGAGCTGAAGTTTCCATATTTGGTCTTGGCATTTTTGAAAGTGCAAGACAACTTAAGGAGTAGACCTTATGAAACAAAGGGGACACTGTCTTCCTCCACCTCACTCTACAGAGATGTAAATACATGCAGACTTCATGCATGCACATATACACACACTGAGTTTCCTAATAAGCATCACCCACAAAAAAGGACCTTTTGAAATTAAAAAAACCCAAGCCCAATATAAAAGCATTATAGAGACATTGACTCTCACATAAAAATGTTTAAGACAGAATGTAATAAAATGAGAGAGACTTAAAAAATAACTTGCTTTCTCAACTTATCTCATCTTTAATGGAAAAGACAGCAGATATTTTGCTGATGTGCAACACCAAAGGAGACCAAACATCACAGTCTTCCTCAAACATATACACTGAATATAGAACAAAAGTCCTGTAAAACTATTAGCACTTTGAAAAACAACTGTGGTATTGGAAGCATGCAGAACTTGATCTTGTTCTCATTCAGTTTAATGGAAATCAATTTTGCTCATGCAAAAGATAAAGAAAGAGAGGATCTGACTCTCAGCCCCCTACAGTTAAAAGCTAAATGACATTTACGTGTATAAGGACTTGGTCTTGGAGCAGACTCAGACACGGGAAAGGTGTCTGAGATAGATTTATTAGAAATAATACACTAGAGAGAATTTTAAAGATATTACATTAGAGATAAATTCATGTATATATTTTTCTAACACAGAATTTAATACTGATTCATTACTGAAATTTTTGTTTAAAAAACCTGAAAATTTTAAATCTTTTTGGTAAAAAACCTAAAAACCTTATTTCAGAACTGTGTATAAATCTTTCAATATGTAAAATCATATATAGCCTTCAGATAATACACAATTCTTACCCCAAGCAAGAAGGTGATCTGCACTTTCTCTAGTTTTTTAAAATAACATAAAACATCTAGAACGCAAACTCCTGTATCATTAGTATAAAAACATAATGATAAAATTAAAATACCTACAGCATATTCAAAAAAATAATCCTCTAAAAAATTAAATTGGACTGTTAACTTCTTACTGCAATTTTGAAGTTTCTAGGGGTTTTTCAAATTACAAAATGTATATTCATGTAGGTTTTTAAATTAAATTTGTTTACTTTTCATTAGAGGCTCCAAGAATCCATGAAAATTAGGGATTGAAGCCATGCATGATAATTTGCATTATGAACTACTATGCTGTATATAATCAATATAATCAAAGTTGAAGATCTCTTAATCTAGGCTGCCTAACTGATAAAATCATAAAATTGTATCAGACAAACACCATGGGTTGCTGCAGAAAGCCAGGATCAGTCTCACTCTCCTTGCATTCACTTTCTAAAAGCTTAGAGTATTTTCACTCTTTAATTAGTGAAATATATTCTTTTTCATAGCTAAGACTCCAGAATGCAGCAAAATAATTTACTGTCTAGTTTTCTTTGACATGATTAACTAGTTGTCTTCTTTGCCTAAATGAGTGCCTCTGCATCCCGAATGAATTTCAGAGGTCATTACGTTTTATGTATTATTTTCTATCTCACCCAGATAAATGTTTTTAGAATTGCTAATCTTACCGTTTTAGATGTCCAAAACTGTTAATGTTGGTACTTATCATGGAACAATTTTATATTACCTAGGTCACTGGAATTTGTTCTCCACGTTTCCTGGTTTTTTTTTTTTTGCTTATCAAATTTTTTCATTCCATTGGCCACAGCATTCATTTTTCTTAAAGCAGTGAAGCAAAATAAACTTGGTATTAGTTAACTCTGTGTATGTGGGAAAGGAACAGGAGTGCGAAGGACAAGGGACTGAGAGAGGGGGAAGATTTTAATCAGGGAAGTGAAATACATTGTGCGAGATTCCTACTTGACACCCATAAAAAGTGCATCACAAACAGGCATATTCCATTCTTAAAGAATTTCCATTTAAACTAAAACCCCAAGACAGCATTCAAAATGGTTTGGTTTGGGGTTTGTGTGTGGGGTTTTTGGTAGTTTGTTTTTGTTTTGGATTTTTTGCACCCAAAACTAAAAAAGTTGTGCTACCTTTCATTGTTAGAAGAACCACACGAGAAAGAAGAGAAAGTCCAAACCTACACTCCAACCTTGCATATGTTGGCAGCTCCAAAGACAATTATGTTGCATATAACTCCCACACCACATGAGATTCCTAAAATGCAGTATGCTGCCTAACCTTATTTTGAGTCCCCATGTTTTTCAAGGGAAGAAGAGAATCATTAATTTGACTGAAGCCAGAGTACCCTCCTCTGGCAACGAACACCAGTTTGTTTTCACTTCACGGAAATCTCTTCAAACTAGAGCAGCCACATAAGGCAATCCATTGACGTGATAAGGTAGGCTATCTTTATCCTGCCTTTTGGGCTGCATTTCTTGATCTCTGCTTAATGAGAGTGTACAGGTCAGAAGCATTTTGTTCTTTATACTAGTATAACAATTTCCTCTGTATTCTCTCTGTGGCTTCCTTACAGACAGTTTTATATTCATGTTTTATTTGTTCTGGCTTCCTGACACCTCCTTTTAAACCTTTAGCCAAATTCTCATCGCCTATCTATGCTAATTAATTAACAACTTTTTATGGTTTTAAAACAACTATATTTGAGCAAGCTTGAAAATGAGTTAAAGAATACAATTCATCCTTACATACAAGATAAATTAGGAAATTAAATTACCAAAAAAAAAAAAAAGATAACTCTATAGAAACAGGATTAAAAATAACATTTTTGTTCCCATTTCTAGCTAAATCAATAATGATAATAATAATAGCAATAATAATAAACTACTTCAGGGTTTTTCTTCTAGTAATCTACTTCTTGTCACTGCATCTCTAACGAAGTCTTTCATGACAAAGACACTTCTCACAGCATTTCTAGACAACTAAGTACCCAGTCTTGAATGGCTTGAGCATGCATAATCCCTACTGTATCACTTCAGGTTACAAAGAAGCATCACTTGATAGAATCATTATTTCCATAATAAATTACACAGGGGGATACAGGCCGTTCAAAACACCATTTGCTATCAACTTTCTTTCTGATGTACCCCATCTCTTCTTTTTCTCCTTCCTGCTGACACAACAACCAATGCATCAAACACACACAGCCTCTCAGGGCTAAGAGGCAGATGTACCTACACATGCTGCATATGAGAATGACAGGCCGTCAGCACACTCATTCACCTTTTTTAAATGCTTCAAATATACCATTCAGCAAAAGAAAAAATTGATTTTTCCAGGTTTCAACATCACAGCCAGTGAGAAATATAACTGTGCTGGGTTTTACTGATAAAGCCTTCAAGTTATATAGATTTCAAGCTGGTCATCATTTTCAGATCAAGTTATAGAAAAAGTTAAAACTGAGGTGACAAAAAGAACAGGATATTCCAAGGATATATTCTGTTCCAGAGAGAATACTGCATCTGGTAGACTGATGTATTACACGCATACTGCTAAGCCAAGCATATGGTTCATTATTAATATGTGCAATTATTGAGGTACAGAAAACTGTAGCAATTGTTTTGGAAAGCGCTACTTTTAGTCCAGAGTCATCTGAAAATGTTGTAACACTGCTCATGCCTTTAATCTCTATCCTTAGCTATTCTCTGGTTTTCAAGACTAACATTTTCCTCAATCCACAGTGTGCTTTCCAGAAGACAAAGAGAGGTGTATCAGAACACACCACCACCACCAAAAAAACAAAGCAAAACAACAAAAAACCCTCAAACAAACAAAAACCAAAACCAACCAAACAAAAATGCCAAGCAAACAAAAAAAAACCAATAAAACCTGAAAAAATAATATATGTGAATCTGGACTTCCACATTTAAGAGGAATTAGGCATAATGTACCAATTGCTAGCACAAAATCAGCTGTAAACATTTTTTTACTGAAAAAGGATAATTCAGCAAAAGAAACATACCTATCCATTTCTCAGTGATTTCCTAAAGTCCTGAATCTTGAATCTGTCTCAATTCCATCAACAGCATCAGTCATGGAGACTTGTGATTTGATACTTTTTAAAAAGTGTCTCTAGAAGCAGCATCCTGGGTGTTTAGTAGTTCATATACATGAAACAAAATTTAAAATCCTTAGAAATAAGGGTTTCAATTCTGCAGTCACACTTCATACAGAAAATCTCATAAATGAGCATGAGTACATGCTCCTTGTGCAGGGCTAAACCCTGTATTAACAAATGCTACCAAATTTATGCTTGCAACTCCAGTTTCATGACTTGTCATACAAATGCTAAAGAATGAATTGGCTATCAGACTTCCTTTAACCTTTTTTTTGGATTTCCTTATCTTACAACAGCAATAATATACTGAAGTCAATCTGAGCTTTCTCTTGTACTTGCTTGTACTTGTATTGAAGTCGAACAATAACACTGGCACTTTGATAGCACCCTTACAGAACTTCCTAAAGGACAAAAACTCTTGGCTTTTGGCCGGTTTCATTTTCATATCATGAAGATATGCAAGAATCATTCAAAACCACGAGCTTTTCCTACAGTAGCAGTGAGATCAATTTTATATCCCTGTAAAACTGTATCTTAGGGCCCAATATAAGTTTTACGTGACATAAACCATTTTTCTACAACAGTGTTCTACAGCAGTTGAGGGGTGTTTTGAGTATTGAGCCTGAAGGGGACATTGCTAACAGATGCAAAACATAGAAAAACAAGGATATTGACATCCCAATGGTTATAACCTACTCTGTTATTTCTTTTTAAGATGTCTTTGCTGCCTCCTTTTTCGGCAGAAATCTTTGGATAACAGAGTTGTTTTGGCTCTACATCTATTTTAAGTGAGACTGTAATCTGGCATTTTACCAATAACAAATGCAAAATGAACATATATATATATATGAAAATAGTAGCAGAAAACTATACTATTGTTAGATCTTAAATGGTTGTTCAGGAAGAGAATACAAAACTCCCCATACTCCATTACAGTCCTGCACCCAGATTACCCAAAGGGCACCTTTCTGCACCGGCTTTTGCACTGATTTGCTCCTGAAAGAAAGAGGGTAAGTGAAGTCATAACCTGGCCTCCAATCATGTTCTGGTTTGCTCTCAAGGGAAACTTAGGCATCAGAATTGCCAAAATTACTAAGAGTGGAATGCAAACAGATGATACACCTTGAGGAATTGCAGCTGCTGCTGTCAAGGGTCTGAGGGTCAGCATGTGGCACCCTACTGGTTTTTGTGCTGGCCTGAAACAGGATACCTCAGGATACGTGCCCTCCCTTGCTTCAGGACACATGCCCTTGCTTACTTCTAAGGAGCTGTCTGATGTAAAAAGAGGTCAGTCAAAACCAAACATTGACCAGGTTTGAGGGTACTGGGCAAATTTTAACACTTTACTGTATAGATATTTCCCTTACTTATATATTCTGTTTCTTAGAAAAATACAAAAGCTTTTTGCGGGAAAGGAAAAAAAATAAACTGTTTATTATGTTAATTATTCAAATTATTAAAAATTTCACAGCACTGTTATATAGCACTCAAGTGCTACTAAAGTCATGATAGAAAACTGTCACAGCTTGTCCTTGAAATGCTTGAAAAAAAAATGCTTGCATTTCACTTCATGTGTACACTAATATGCACAATAATTTTCATGTTCTTCTATATGATAATTCATGCAAAAAAGATAGCAGAAAAGATTACAATAGCTCTTAAACTGAAAATTATTAAATATATTGATAGAAATTCACAAGATTTTCTGTTATGTTACAGTATATTTCTCTCCCCTCAGTTAAGCCTCCACATGACAAAGCAACCCATGATAAAAGGTTATTGAGTACCACTGTATTATGCCATTAGTACCCATTGCTTTGGATCAATGGCGGAGAAATTCCCCACTGTGTTTACAAGCTGAAGCATTCAAAAAAAGACCCAAATAAATCAGATATTTTACACTAACAATATCCTACAGAGAAACCATTTTAACTTCCTCGCTGACACACTTTACTTTCCAGCTCATAAATATAACACAGTGTGCTTATAGTGCTGGGTAAGCCATCAGCAAAGGCACACACTGTTGCTCTGAGCCACTTGGGGATGTCATGAGTACATGGCAACAGGCAAGGTAGTCAAGTAATACTTGACTGCATTACTCCATCACATGTTTTGCCATCACTTTTGTGGCTGAGAAACTCTCAAAATACTTGTCGATCTACAAAGAGGAACAGATGCAATAGTTGCCCGAGCACTATACTACTGAATATCAAAAAATAGAATCATAAAATATGCTGAGTTGGAAAGGACCCAGGAGGAAAAAAACTAGTAAATACATTCTGATCTCCCCTAATATCACTAGCAAATTTCTAAGAAAGCTTATGCTCAAATAGCGTTATTACCAAATACGTAGTGATTTACTAATTGTCCATACCTTTTAAACATCTGATGCATTTAAAATACGTAATGGTTTGGTAATTCCTTCATCAAACTCAAAACTCAGCAGCTGGATTGGTTCTGTATGCTGTCTACTCTGGCAAAAATCTGGGGAAGGATAAAAAGAAAGAAAAAGAACCTACCAGAAATAAATGAAACTGTTTAGAAAGATCAAACTGACAGCTTGTCTATCACGTTTTGATTTTCTTTCTGGTCACTGTCTACATCTAGGCCCATTCTATGAACTCCCCTGTTTCTTCTGCTGACATTTGGTACAAATATTACTGTTATGTCTGCATCTCATTTCTTTGAAAACTGGCAACTTGGGCATCAATCAGTGCCGAACGGATGTTGAGTTGCGTAACAAGTGACAACATCGTCTCCCAAGATATCCACAACTCTTGCTTTACGAATAAGTTTTGACATGTCAGGCACAAACCTGATTCTTACAAATGTGTTGGAGTAACAAACCAGCCTTACAAATAACAGAGAGGGCCTTTTGTTCTCCTGAAGCATTTGTTTTCCTTCTCAAAAGAAATATTTCTATGTTAATTAGTTTTTCCTTTTGTCCTGTGTTCTTTCGCGATTCATCTTTCGTAACTTTTTTTTTTTTAAGAGAAACATCTGCCACCAGCCTTGCAGTAAATCCTTGGCACACAGATCTTATTCTTCATTAAAGAAAACAAAACACCACAAAACTCCCCAAAGATGAGGATACTCTTTTCCCTGGTGGGATACTCAGACACATTATGTTCTCCTTCTGTCTCCAGTCATCTCTGCTGGCAAGTGTCAATTACAGACAGGTTTTAGGGAACAGAAGGATAAAAAACAATTTACAAATACTTTTCTGTGGAAGCAGACAGGTGTAATGACTGAGACTGTTTGCTGTAATTGAATTTCATGCTGTCATCTATTCAGTCACAAATAGATGTCAGCTTCAAGGATGCTACACATGGGGAAAAAAATAGCAACAAAACCCGCTTAATAGATTCTTATTGCTACTGTATAGCTAAGTTTGGCACTCTAGTTTGACTTCAGCAAAAGCAATCTTTACTTTTAGAGAAGTGTATGAAGTGATTTAGAATTGTGGCTTTGGAGGCCTATGGAGTAGTAAGATTATGTTTATTTAGTGTAAGATGTCCAAGACACAATTGAGTGAATTCCAGTCCCATAAAATAGCATTTTGTTTCAGACATAGCAACTAAAATCTGGAAACAAAGTATCATGCCAAAAAAAATTAAAAACAGTTGATCAAATATGAACAGAAAAGCACATAAATATTCTATAAAGATGTCAGCACAAAACAATAATTATCACTGTGCCAGAGGTTTGATCAAACTGACGCTTCCAAAGAGATAATTGTTCTGCGGGGAAAAAAATATTACTCTACTAACATTCCTCAAATGTGCAACTTCTGTTCCAGCCTTCCAAATTCCTGTGAAATGCATCATAATGGCACTGCTAACAATGGCAGTATTGCTGAAAGCAGCAAGGGTAGTATTCATAGGGAATACAGGAAGAACTCCACGCAAGAACAGTTTACATTTTCTTTCATGTTATGAGCTGTTTTTCTCCCAAAGAGCAATAAATCTCTACAATTTAAGAAGATGAATAAATATCCATCTGGGAATCTCTGCTACACTGATGAATATCAGAAGCAGTAAGCCTGAAGTTAGTGACTATGTACAGGAGTGAAAGTCACGTCCATGAGGAGAAGGTCAGGCACAGCAGTCAGCCCATGATTCCCTAGGTCAGGACCTGTAGAAGAAGCAGTTTCACCGGCCAGAGTGAGGTCACCACTGTGGAGAACTGCCACAGACATAAACACAATATTCAAAATTTCCCTTGATGTACAAAAATTCACGTACATTCCGACAACTGAGAAAAAATCCATTTGATACAACGTTGATTGTCCCAAATGGAGTAACTTTGGATGTTTGCACAAGCTGGTAAAAAACTACTCTTGTGCAAAAGCAGAAGGAAAACCCCTTATCTTTGGGGGAAGGTATTTTGCAAAGTAAAGCTATTTGATTGATTTGAATATACAACATAAGTTAACATCTGACTATTCAACAGCAAAAACTACTTTAGACATAATGAGCATATTCAATTAAAAACAAAGCTCACAAATTTTGTATGAAAATATCTTTAATATTTTTATGTTTTCTTTTTTTACACCAAAAATATTAAAACTTGTAATAGATTTATAGGACTTATGCAACTACATATGATAAACTGGCATGATTTTTAAAATATGTATCCCTACCATCTATTACACAAAAAGTAAACTCCATACATAATTTCAAAAAGTTCTTAAATATCCTTCCCTTTGAGTAGACATTAGTTCCTAAAACTCCTTACTGCTTAAAGTAACTTTGAATTTGGGGGGATTTTTTTTTTTTTTTTTTTTTTTTTTTTTTTTTTTTTTTTTTTTTTTTTTTTATATATTTTTTTTTTTTANTTTTTTTTTTTTTTTTGTTATCTGAGAACATGCTATAGTTCAAAGCTTCTCCAGGTTTTGCTCACCGGAAAACTTTGCACAAAGACTTGTCTGATGCAGAAATTTATTAAGCTGGAAACACATCAATCATTTAATGAAAGAATTTACTATGTGGTTTTAAAAGCTGTAGAGAATCATCATTTTTTTTACAGGCTTTCTAGTGGCTTTACTTCACCAAATGCTATGAGACTCCAAAGGAAAGCAAAGTTCTGTATCCAAAGGTTAACTTCTTGGAGATTTAGATTATTAAAATGTCAATTGCACAAATTATAAACCCATTTAGCTTTCTGATTAGTTCCACTTTTAGCATACCATTTAGGGCTCAATTCTGACCTCTCATCAATTATATTTTAGTTTAGCTGCATTGATTTTATCTAAGTTATCCTTGCCTTATACCAATGGAAATAAGATCAAAATCAGGTCCTAAGGGTAAAGTAATTAAAAATGTAATTACCACAACTGATTATGCAACATAGCTACATCAGTAATTTGCTATAATTTTTTATATATTTTTTTAACAAAAAGATTACAATTAATTCACCAATTTCACAGAGAATGGTCTTTACTTTTTTTTGTCAGAAGTAATTCTAGATGGGATACAGACAATCTAACTTAGGCACCTGGGTGGACCTCCCCGTTAGGTGACTACAGCACACATAAATTAAGTGCTTCAGTTCACCCAGGCAGGTTTGCTCCCTGTGACAGCGAGGTAAGTGCACTGGAAAGATCCAAAAAGAGAGTACCTGCCTGTTTAAAGTGAGACCCATAAATTTTAAAACATCACTTTAAGACCTTTGAAAAACTTTCTCCCCTGACTACACAGTGAATTTAGGCACTGATTTTAGAAGAAACAGATGACCTAGTAAAGCAAATAAAACTGACATATAACATTTATGTACTTTTTAGGTGAGGTAGACCCCATCTTTCTCACAAACTATCTACAATTTCTTCCTTCCTCCTAAATTTTCCTTCGCATTTAAGGAGGTATTCCATTATCCTTAAGGCACTGGAAGGTAATTAGCCAGGAGTTTGCTCTGACTTACTGCTCATGCAAATATTGTAGGATCCAGGTTTCTACATAAAAGTCTAATTCCTGATGAGCCTAGAGGTATTTTAGCAAACTGCTATCTAAATACTGCGACTACTTATATAACTCCAGCTTCACAACTGCAGAGAATCAACTTAATGAAGAAAATATTCCTACGTAGCATTGAAGTCTGTACTAATATTTTATAAGGAAAAGAAAAATCCACAAAACAACAAAACCAGAACAGCTTCTGGGTCAGATTCTCTTTCAATTCTTATTGGTGTGAATAAGTAGTGACTGCATTGAGTCCTTTCGTCCTGAAGGTTGAACTTTAATCGATATCCAGGATGAAGATGATGAAAATGGAGCTCTTTGCAGTAACACAAAACCATGCAAAAATAAGTCAGAAAGGCTAAACTTAAAAAAACCCCAAACAAACAAAGCTGGTTCTGTTTTATTGCACATTTACTCAATATTCTGGAAAAATAAACAAAATTGAATAAGCATCTTGAATAGTTTATTATGATTCTATTTATACTAAATAATAAACTTTAGATCTAGATTCTCCATTCCCTTATCCACAGTTAGGGTATTGGGAGAGAGTAGGGTTGGTCTGCATCCAACGTAAGCTGTTCTGCTAAATGAAAGTATGGAAAAATGGTGTCTACATATCTTACAAGTCCTTCCAGATTGTAAAGGAGACAGCAAAAAACCTATAAAACCGGAATGTCACAAAAGCAATTAAACTTGAGACATAACAACAGCACAATCCTGTGTTTTAATGAAAATTACTGTTTTCCTATGCAGACTGTGTAGATAATTTTTCAATTACTATTTTCCTATGAGAGCCTCCAGGTCTTCAGTAGAAATTATTGCTATCTACATGTACGTATAGCACAAAAGTTGCACTTGCCACCAGCAGCAAGAGACTCAAATTTAGTGATTCCAAGGCCCATCACTAGCAGAACAACTCAATTGAGATGAGTGAGCATAATGTACAATATGGATCATATTTAGATCAGTCAAACAATACAACACAACTTACACCAAGAGTGTATTAAATAACAGAATGTGCAAGGTTGCACAATGTGTAAAAAGAAACAGAAATGGGACTACATCCTCTGAATAACAGTCTAATATCTTATTCATCTGAAAAAGATCCAGTGTAATTATTTATACTCATGAATGCATTATAATACACATATTAAGATAGATATACATCAGAATCATGAACACTTACAGCTGGTTTCCTTAATGAATATGGTCTCAGCACTGCTTACTGTATGACATGAAAAAAAAAAAAATTGGTATTGGAATTTCCCGTGATAATAAATATACTGAATGTTCATTACGCTCCCCTAAATGTGCATGTAAAAACCCTGACTTAAAAAATAGCTGTGCTAAACCACTTAGATACTCCTCTTATAATCATTCAATGATAAAAATAGTCAATCTACTTATTACCTAGCTATGAGTTTTTGTAGATCTTTATGTGAGCACTTCTAAAAAAGGGGAAATAGTAGATTACTTAATTTACAGATTACTTAACTAATCAAAGCTGTACTGTACACATGCTCAGGGATAATAAAAACAGAAAAAAAAAATCCTCCTTTGTTCTTCCTAGCCAATAGTGGTTTAATTAGTCATAAAAAAACAAGCTGGCAATGATATGTGCAGATTTTATTTTAAATCTCTACTTGAAGGCTTCTTCTTTTTTTTAATCTTGTTGTTTCTCTAATCCAAACTAAAGGTTTATGAAATACACATATAAAGTCGGATAACAGAGAGACTCACGGCACTTTTTTTAATAACATCTATATCCACAGGAACCAATCAGATCTTTATACATGCAGCATGTGTGCAGATTAAATAGAATAACTATCTTCAAATGGACACGACTGCAAACTTGTTTTAGAAGTAGAACACACAACTTGTTTATCTTTATTAAAAGAACTATTACTGCATACATTACAGTCTTTACGGTAATGTACAATTCACCATTAAATATAATTCTCCTTATCTGGACTCAAATTTCACACCCCAGTGTGCAATGCCTGTGCAGACTGATCCCATCTAATTTTTCACCAGACATATTAAAATACAAGCCCAGCATCATTAAGGTCCTTTGAGTTAGTGGAGAAGGAGATCCTGCTGGTCTTTCTGATCTCAGGTAAGCAAGTCTTAGGTGTGCCTTTAAGCTAGATTGTTTCTACAGGTGTGTCCTAAGATGGAACCTACATTACTTGACTGGTAGGACTGTTTTCTCATTCTACATCTTTCATAAGGTTTAGGTTTTTTTATAATTTCATTATCATTACTGAATACTAAATCATTAGCCTAATATTTGTTTTCTCTGGTAGAAATACAGAGATGCTGATTTCTGATATTTGTCTCAATTTATTACCCACAGCTGGGAACTAGCCTTCCTAATTTAAACTTCTGAGTCTACGCAGTAAATGCCCAAAAACTCTCCCAAAAAGAAATCTAATCAGGGAAAGGGACTGCCCTAAAAGGCCTACAGAGAGGCATCCTCTCTGGTACAGCTCAGGCACCCAGCTAGGGAGGCTGGACTCCCCTCTGAGGGATGGTGGAAACATCTGCCACTCTTCAAGAGGTAAATGAGGCATATCCTTTAAAGAGTCTGGCTTACTCAGAGTTTAAAATTTGTGTTGATACGCAACACACAGCCAAGTTTGGCAGACGGAGTCTACCACCTACCCACCTTTCTGCTGCAGTCATTAACTTTTCTCCAGAGTGCCTAGAAACCACTCTCACCCCCTAGATACAAACAGACTTGAGTTTTTGCAAGCAAGTTCCACAAGACTGTATTCTATGAAACATACGCTAAAAAAATACATAGAAATACATGACAAATTAGGTTTGTGACTAACGCAGATTTGTGAGGTTTAACATGTGAACAGCTGGCCAGCTGACCTACAGACATATGTATGTGCCTTAAGTGACTCAGCATGGCCTGAAGCTGCAGGATCACCCCAAATTCTGTTTGAACTCTACACTTTACTGTACAGCCAGCCCACCCAGGTTACATACTCTAGTGTTAAGTATGGACTTCTCCCCTCTTCAACTCTGTGGTAAAGTGCTTGCCAAAGAACTCGAATAAAAAAAGCTCATCAATTTGCTTTTTAAAATACTTACAATGTATTTTTATATTTTTATTTAGTTAATATATATATTTAATATCAAGGTAGATCTTAAACCACCCCACTCCCCTCCACCTCCCACTCCCCCTCAAAAAAAACACAGCAGGAAAGAAATTCCAAATCTGAAACACTTTTGAAGAAGATTGATTAGATTATTGTGAAATTATCCCATTTGATCCTTTCCTTTCATACTAGCCTGTAGCTCAGGGAACATGGACCAAGAAGGAAGATGGGAATATGGTCCCGGGAAGGGAAGTTTCAGGGAAGTTTCAGGGAAGGGAAGGGAAGTTTCAGGGAAGTTTCAGGGAAGTTTCAGGGAAGGGAAGGGAAGGGAAGGGAAGGGAAGGGAAAGGAAGGGAAGGGAAGGAAAAAAGAAAAAAGAGAAAGGGCAAGGGAAAGGAAAAGGGACAGGGACAGGGAAAGGGAAAGGGAGAGGCAACGGTTTGCTCTTTTTATCAGTGTATTCTTTCTGAAAAATCAGATGCCTACATCTGTCTCATTAAATTTAACATAAAGAAAGCAAAATCTGGAAAGATTTTGGCCCAGTCTTGACTGTCTAACAGTAGGTGAGGTGCCATGACTGGTCTCAAGTACCGGCTCAGAAGTTCCAGAAGGTCAAGAATTCAAGCAGCTGGCTAGAGTTTAAAGGAAGCTTAACTGTTGTGGGAGAAAGCCATTTTAATGACTTACCAGAGGCTTGCAGAAGGTTAAGCTGTCTGAATAGGTACAAACAATGACAATAAAAACATTAGACAAAAGAAATTCTCCTTACCTATAGAATATCAATGTTTATCAGAGGAGCTTTATCTTGTTCTTAACAAGTTGAATCATGCAAAAATAAGATCAATAAGAAGGATGCCTTTAAAGCTCCACTGTTGCATAATGAAAATTACTTTGAAGAGCTGGCTGTGTGTTCATGGAGAGTTAGCAAACTGTCCCTGCAGGCGCTAGTGACATTAGGCAGCTCAAAATACAGTATTTCACTTGAAGCACATCTGACTCATTCTATTGGCATAAACATCACATGCTTAACATTAACTGCCTTTACAACCACCTTTATAAATATAACTTGCTTCCCTTTCCAATGGCTGTCTTCTCCTTTCTTTTGTTGCAAATATTTTTGCTTGTTACTTTTGCCTCTGACAGTTTGACAGTTATTACCTTAAGACATCGCAGGTGTTCTTTAGTTCTTTTCAAAGAATCATCTAGGTACCTAAAGCCTTCAGCACATTAACGGGTGACTAATTTTTAATGGTACACCTAAAAGAATAAAGCTCAAAGGCAGAAAATACAAATAAAAATGAAAAGATGACAGGAGGATTTTACGTTTTTTAAAAATCCAGTGCTATTATTTTTATGGCAAAATGAAGAAGAATCTAACCACTAGCACTTTATAACATGGCACTGTAACACTCAAGTTATAACAAATGGAACACACTACACTCTTAATTAGGTTATTAATCAGCAGAGTGAAAGGTGGATCGACAGTGTTGCCATTTGCTCAAGAGACAGATTTCCAGATTGTCACCAGTTATCCAGATAGTGGCAGTTTTGCTGGAATGCTGGTTTTGCTTAAACAGCACCCTTTGCCCCAGTCATTCTGGGACTGAAAGTTAATCTGCCTTATTTCCTTTGTTTCCACAGCAAAGTCCCTTTGCCAGGAATCAGGATGTAGGAAGACAGTCCAGAAATGTCCCCTAGCCTGTATCAGCTTTTCCTGGACAGATCTATAGGCTTCTCTGAATAGAAGTTGATATGGGCAAAACTCTTTCTCCTCCCAGAATAAAGCAGATGAGAAGAAAGGTCATTTTTCCTTCTACATATCTGTTATCCTATTATTTCCTTCTTATAAATGTAGGATGAGACTAAATTGAACTTTTTTTCTCTATAGAATTCCTATCTTCCTTCCACCTTCTCATTTTGTTTGTACTGAAATGCAAAACCAAAGTACTTCTAGTTCTTGACTCAACTATGATTTATGTTGTTTCATGCATTTAAATGCACTCAGTTTTCAAATAAAGTCGTGATGTTTAAATAACAAAATGGTAGAGCCTAATGAAGACTTTAAGTGTCTCTACTGTAGAAGAACCAAAGAGCAAGGAAAAGACAAGCTTTTTAAACATAGAAAAATAGAGATATTTTAAGGAAGGCTATATCCAGTCACCAAAAGGATGGGTGTGAGAGGTGACCCAAATTTGCATATAGTTTAGAGCAACCTTGGGAAGTTATACTTCTAGGTCTCCTCTAATATTATTACAGAAAACCTTTACTGTAATTTAACTTCAACTTTTACTTACAACAGAAAATCTTACTACAGAAGGCTGTGATGTTTGCTGTGGTGTTTGCCCATGGCAGATGAAGAGGAGGATTAAAAGTTACATGTGTAAATCAGGGATGCACTGGCATTGAGTGGTTTGTTTAAGAGACAATTAAGTTTGAACAGAGATTGTTCAAATTGGGCTCTTTTGTACATCCTACAATTACCTTCCATCCTTCTAATTGCAAATGGTAAATTCTCTGTAAAATAATAAACAGGATATGGTACCCCTTTCCATCCCTCTTTGTTTTGGAACAATGATCTAAATCTAGTCAGTAGAAAGCATCCATACTACTAGCCTGCATCCCCCAAAGGACAGGAAGGGATGTGATGCAGTGTATACCACTTGAGAAAGAGGCCCCAAGAGTAAAAGTCTGCTAAGGGCTGGAAAAACAAATTATGTCTTTGCATCATTGCAATCATCCAGCCTTGTAGATCACAGATATAATTTTTAAAAAAAGAAAATTACGTGACCAGAATAAAGAAGCAATCTTAATGAAATTCATTTTTGTCCTCTTTCTTCTTGACTCTTTTGTCATGGCATTCAAACACAGTTTTCTTCTAAATGAAATTAATGTGTCTTTTTAAAAATTCTCAAAAGATTTATTTTTTAAAGGTAGCTATTTTGAAATTGCAGTCTTAAAAATGGTTTATTTAACGCACTTTATAAAACTACTTCTCTCTTAGACATATACTTTTATGTACTAACTTGGTGCTTCCATCTTTCTTTTTAACTTTCTAAGTTTATTTTACTACTCGCATTTTTTACAGCTCCGAGGTAAACAACAACCTCACCTATGTACATGTGGATATGGCTCTTTAACTCAAACTCTCTGCACAATGAAGGCTGTACTATGGTCTTTCAGTCAAGATGTATCACCTGACACTTCTTTTATTTGGTTAGTTTATGTATTTTCTGGTCTACCTGATTCATTGGAGCATCAGCTGTGAATAGAAGCTAATATACCTGCTTTGTTTTCACTGCTCATAAGTTAAATAAGTCTGCTCATATGAAACAGTCAATACTACAAATGACTTGTGCATTAATTACATAAAAGAAACAAAAAAAGTGTTAAATTGATGATCCTCTAATTATCACATCTTTATTGAGGCATTGTCTGCATATTTATAAATGCTGTTGGACTTTTATATTGCCAGGACATTGATTTTTGCCAATTAATGAATCTCTGTATCCTGAAAGAATACTATTCTTTCTTGTGCTAGATACAGATTTCTGATTACACAGAGATGTTCTTGGGAAAACACTGTAATTTTTCATTTTAATGTTCTTTTATTTGTGAGAAACAGCAAACTGAATTTGCTGGGGTAATTATCATGCCCAAACCAACCAATAATAAATAACATAAAATAAACAAGCAAAGAAAATCCACCAAAGTGATGCTGATAATAAAATAAATCAGTACATTATGTTTCCCTGACAAAAAAAAAAAAAAGAAAAGGTAGTATGCCTATGCAAAGGCAATCTTGAGTTTTGCAAGACAAGTTTTATAGCAACCAGGTGCTACCATAGCAAGTATTTATTATTTTTAATAGGTTCTCTCATTTCACTTAAAACATGTATTTTTTATTACCATTTACTAAAACATTGGGGAAATACCACTTTTGAAGCATGTTGATTAAAAAGTACAGAAAATGAGGAATTTCATTACTAACAGAGATACAGCTGCCATAGGTGTTAGAAATTTTCATCTAAAATGGAGTTGGGGAACTAAAGTACCTGAAGCATCAGCATCTGGCGCAGTGACTGGAAGGTGTCTGGATGCCTCACTCTCTAATGGTAATTTCAGAACAGAAAACCCAGGTTCAGCATCATGCAGCTTTAGGCACTAAATGGCACACCAAAGTTAAAAATAAAATCTCCAAGACTCAGAGTAAAGTCACCGTCTGATTTAACATCCCTATGTCTTGCTGTTGGATTCACGAGTCTTAAAAAATACCCCAACTTTGTCACTAAAATACAGTCTTCTGGGTAGGTTCTAAACTTGATAAGGATTAAAATTAGGCCTGTGTCCTTATCTAGAAAGTGTATGTGACTGAACTTACACAGATATATTGTCCCAGGGGAGTCTGGAAAAAAAGTTTTTTGGTCAAAATATGATGTACTGTGCAAATCTAATCTAAGTTGGCCAAAGCTTGCCCAAAAGGGCAGTAAAGCTAGCATAAGGGATAATACACAGCATGACAAAACACTAAACAACAGCCTAACAAAAGAGTGTTTCAACTGAAATTAAGAGTTTACTTCCTTATTATTTTTAAAAATTTTCTTCCCCTTTCATTCTTAATTGTGGAAATGGTGGCATCCATTTCTAAACCAAGGTGAAAGGAGAATTCAGGGCACTCAGTTCACAGTGAAATTCCTGCTTTAAAAGCTGGGTCTGTTCAAGTGTAAACATCAATCTAGTGATACATGCTAACTAAATGCAGGAAAACAGAATCATGAGCTCACTGTATCTTTTCTTCAAATAGGGTTTCCCTGTGTATATCTAGGACTTGGCCACAGCTCAAAGAGACAATGCTCCTGCCACTCAAAGGAAGTTGTCTCAGAAATGCCATTCAAACATTTGCTGCTTGTATGACTTTAGATTACACAACGCTGAATATTAAAAACTCAGCTTTTACTTATTAATTACACTCCTATATTCTTGCTCTTTCGTTTTACAGGATAAAGTCAATTTATAGAAAAGTCACTACAAGTCCTGCATTGCAAAGAAAATTTAGGACATATTTTTGCAACTACTAGTACTGCCTTTGAGAACTACTCTGGAAAAGAACTGAGTGTAAGGAGCTGGAGTGTCTCAGGAATCAGCGAGTGCATGGGTGAGATGCCCTGATACGTCTATATCACATCTTCCCTTAACTACAGTCATTACAACCCTTTTTTATTCACCAAAAGTGAATTTTGCTCTTAAGATCTGGCCACCTGAGAAGAGGCTTTCAAAGGCAGAAGAAAAAAAGGGTGCCATAATTTTATTTTTAAAATGATGGCTTAAGGGATACTTCTTGTGCTTTTTTTTTAATTTTTTTTTTTAATATAGACATTTCCATGGGGATATAAGGTTAGTTTTTTAGCTGAAACAAATCAGTAGAGTGCCAGAGAATGTTATAATTTCATTTCTATTTATGTATTACATACGTAAATTGTTTTGGTTTTGTGCATGGGGAACAAAATTAAACCCACTGTTACACAACTTAGTAATTCTGACCAAAATTTAAGTTCACATGTTCTAATGCTACACATAAGATTTTTCTTCACTACTACAGGATTTTTTCGTTTGGATTTTTTTTTTTTTCTGTGTGCGCTTCTGTTGTTAATAGAGTAATACAGCTTATACCTCTCTAGAAGTAATTTAGTGTTTGGTTCATAAGGTACACAGCTGTTATACATGCTCACATTGAAATATTAGGGTATTCATTGAAAAGAAAATTCTGCACTAATGTAAGTCACATAGTTCATGATACTAAGATTAAAAAATGTGCACTACAGAATATAATTATATAGCAATGATTATCTATTCTAATATATATTATTGTCTCCATGTAATATAACTTGCAATACATAATGGATATATAATATATGTAATGAATAGTAAATCTTTAGAATACAGGAATGAATAACCTGGTTACAATAATTTGACAAAAATATCTATTAATAATTAGATATTAGATCTAATTAGATAAAGAATACTTCATTTACTTATTTGGATTTAGCCCCCCACCAAAATAACACCAAACAAAAAAACAACCAAAAGCACCAATAAGATTCAATATTTTATAATATCTGAATTCGGCAAAGTTCTCATTGTCAAAAGAATTTTCCCTGGTAATTATTTATATTCTTTTTAATATTAAAACTATTTCTAATATTAGAAATTTCTTTAAAAAACCTACAACAATCAAAAATGACTTGCATAATTATTCATTTTAAAAAGCCCAAATCTATTTTCCTGGGTTTTACTGTGAGTTTTTTAACCTGAAGTCTGGTTAAATGTGTATTTCAACAGTCTTTAAGAGAAGTGATATTTTAAATACTCTGGAGCACAAACTTTTCCAAGTCCCAAAATTTGCATACTCCACTAACTTTTGACTTAATGCAAAGTCTCGCTAACTTTTGACTTAATTTTCTAATCTAAAGTTCAAAAGCTCTGCAATGTTTTTTCTGTCATGTCTAATAAAAAAAAAAAAGTCTATGTCAGAGATTTAGGAAAGACGACATGGGAAATGTGTGTCAAACCAGCAGATAAAGATTTTCATCTAAAATGGTGGAAAGAAATTTGAAGAATCTGTATTGTTATCTAGACAGAACCATTGTAAATTGGCATAATAAATGAGCATGTCTTAATTACTCAGGAAGTTCCTGAAATTAGAATCATAAAGCTGTCCTTCAGAGTAAGGACTTTTGTCTATTCCTCCATGCAGTCCGTTGGAAGGAGGTAAACAGGACATTAGCATTTCACCTTGTCCTTGGCAAAGCATGCCGTTGTTACTTAGAGTAAAAAGCTTTTTTGGTTAGAGAATGCATTTTTATATGTGGACCTAATGACTAATGTAGTCAGCCTGAAGTCTGATGGGAGCCTTTCAGTGCTATTCCAAAAGAAAAGAAAAACAGAAGGCAAAAAAACCCCCCGAAAAAACAACAAACCAACCCTGATAATGACACTGCCTTTCAGCTAGTTTGGTAGCAGACTTTATACAGCTCTGCAGATGAGAGATAATTTTAAGTATACTTCAAAAAAAAGGCAAAAAGTACAGTGATTCCATGGAATTAATAAGACATATTCATAGCAGAAAAGTAACAGAATTATGTCTATTATCCCCTGCCTTATACATAACTCACTGCCATCCTCTTCCTTTATCAGAAATACCTGCATGAAACAAGATAGGGTACCTCTATTTCTATCTTGGCTAGCAGGGCTCAGTCCTGCAGAAAAACCATAAAGTTGATTTGTGACATCACAAATAATGTTCCATACAGCAGTTCTTATCAGATTTTGGAGTAAAGATTCTTTGAACAATAAATCAGAAAAAGATGGGTCATCAGCAGAAAAAGCTTAAAAATATCTGGAAAAATATAAAAATGGAGCATCAAGTGGGATAAAGAATTATTTAAAGCTAGTTTCAGTAAAGGCCTGTTTTCCCAAACTGTGTACCACAAGTATGCAACGAGAATGCATATTCCATTTCTCTGAATATTTATAATGCACTGGCAGAATTCCCTTTCTTATTCCACCATTAATAATCAATAACACTAGTGGTATATCCAGACAGCAATAATACCAGTAGGGCATGGTAATAGCAATAGTGAAGGAATAAATCTTCTAATATTACAGTAATGATTGTTTCCAGTAGCTCCTAAAGTGTGTTTAATATTATATAAAAATATAAAGAGAATGGTAACATATGTGCAATATTTAAAATTTTCCATTATCCTGTATTTGCCAGAATTCATCAAGATGAATGTTTATGAGCATCTCCATAACACTCAAGGAGGCATAAGTCCACAAAAGGTGCAGGCAAAATGTGTATTGTCCAAGGACGCACAATTATGCCAGACCAAAAAGGAATTTAAAAAAATATTAAAATGGCAAAATAGTAATCAATAATTGCCATTTCCTTGCCAGAATTTCAACTCAGTTATTTTGCTGCAAGTGTGGTTCACATAAACATGCCTATATAAAGAAGTCATAAAATCCCCCACATACCACCCTTTCTCTTTTCACTTAATACTAAAGATTAATATTTTATTTCCAAAGTCCGGTATTCTTCTTCGGCAAACTAAGCAGAAAAACCAGAAAACCCATCAGTCTGAAAAATTTTAGCCAAAAATTAAGAGCTTGGTTCTATCTGTACCCACAACTAGGCTAGGATTATCATGGAAGTAAATATGTTTAAGGAAGCTTTGACTTCATACAACCAGTTTTATTAGGAGATGCTTGGCATTGATCTTGCAGCAATGAATAGTTTAAACTTCTGTCATTTGAGGAGTATACATGTCCATGGTCATACCTAATTGTAAACACAGCATCGAGGTACAGAAAGAAAACTTTTCTTCTTAGTACAGAGAATATAGAAAAACAAACAAAAAAAAGATACTGTAACTTATTTTAAAAGATAAATATTAAAAATAGACAGCAATTTTCATAACCCGTATCTAGTTATACCTGACAATGAGTCAAGTGTACGTAAAATTACATAAAACCATGTAAATCTCAAGTAAAAGGGATAGCGTTTGTTAGCTAATGAGCTTTACTTTTTAATCTGCAGAGCTGTTGAAAGGAGAGGCATTTCAGAGCAAAGAAAAGTCCACCATATGGTGCAAGGAAAGACGCATAATAATTAACCCCTAACAAGGGAAGCGCTGCATGGAATCAGCTTATGAATTCTCTCCACATTAGCTAGATTTCAAACGGTGACATAGTTTTAAACAAAGAGAAATCTGGAGGCTCCCCAGCAGCCCTCCTCAGGAGTGCTGTGGCTCAGCTATCTCTCTGTGCATCAAGGGCTCACACTCTCCTTTCCAGGCGTTAAGGCTGGGGTGAAAGATTTTGATTTTTACACCTCCAAAACTTCTGCACAACTATTTTGTTTTGATTCTGTAGCATAGATGGGTGAAAAAGAGGAGCACAATGTAGAAGCAGAATGCCTAACGGGCCTTTTGGAGCATGCTGCAGCTCAGTGGTCTGATTGCATCCACATGCAAATAGAGATGCAGGAACAGGAGCCCAGATCCTGGGCTGCCAAGTGGGCCACAGGTACTTCTGCTAATGCTCTTATTGAAGATATGCACCCTTAGAGCAAAATACAGTTGTTTGGACGGGAACACAGAGGGGATTAAATGACAGCTCTACTCCTTATCTCAGGATGACATCTAGGGTACAGCACAAAAGTGGGGGGAAAAACCTGAAGAGCTTTTCACAATACAAATGCATTATTGCATCCTCACTTTACTTAAACACTTCAAGCATGATGAATTATCAGGATTTCTCTGAGCTTTCAATATTGCAAGCAAGACGCTAAGAGAAGGAAATTTGTATGTACTAAGGTATCAAAATTAAAATATCTGCAGTAACATTAAATGTTTAAACTTTACTAAATTTTTCTAGGCACGTCTGGATTCTAAGTGCAAATGAAATGTCATGCTAGTCAGCTCTACCAAACACTATAAAATTACTGCTATTAAGAGATACATATCGTTTCTTACTAGTTTTCTGGTGTCTACCATCAGGGATACGCTTACTGGAAAGCAGGTTTATGCACTTTGACAGATGGGAAGGATAAAACTTTTTTTTTTTTTTTAAGAGGATAAAAATTCTTTGTATTCATAGGAAAATGTTGAAAACCTGTTTGCAGCTCTTAAATTTCAGCATATTTCCTTATGAAAATTGAAGAGGATTTGGGGGGAGAAGTAGGATCTCATTTCAGACAGCATAAATAGACAAAGTGCGAGAGAAGCTCTCTATATTTTTTTTTTTAAGAGAGAAAAAACAGGACAGAAGCACAAAGAAAGTTGAAGAGATGCAAGCATACAATATATTCTTTATCTTCCATGAAATAGTCACTGTTTTGAAGCCTTTGAGGCTTAATCACTAACGAGTGATGTGCCATATGATAACTCAAAGCTCCATCTGAGGATCTACCCACACCAAACCTTTATTACTCCTGGAAATTATAACCTGTTTCTCAATGGCTCACTGAACTGAACTCACATACACTCTGGTCTGGCAAGTGTGAGAGCTTTGAATAAACCCAAAGACAGACCTATCCAAGCACTGCACTTCATTAGCAGGAAGCTTTAGAAAGAAGAATGTGACTTCCATTACCCCCTGCAAACTAAACCATAATTAATCTAATTTGTCTTGAAGCTGAAGAGAAAAAAAAAAACCACAACACATATGGGGTGAAAGAGGAAGAGAAAAGGAGCAATGGAAGATGTGAAAGACAGATGAAAAGAAGAGAGAGGTGGCATCAGCAAACTTGTAGCTGTGAAATCCTGGCCTGCAGATTAACATAGCCCAATCTGCAATAAATGCAGGATGTGATTTGCTCCAGCCTCAACAATTAAATCAGTCTGAATGCTACTTAATAAATCATTCAGTCATTTTTTAATAAGATGAGCTTCTGGCAAGATACTTTCCCGTGCTCCCTCCTGGAAGAGATTACATTTTAAAAATCTTTAATTTCTGAAAGCCTTCAATATGCTAAAGTATGGGCTGCTCCAAAAAGCAGCTTTAGCTCTGCATTTCAACAGTGAATTGAGTCTGAATACTCTGAAAGAGAAAGATGATTTACACTCATTGTCTCTCACAGATTAGTGTGGGAAAAAAAGCCCCAAACAAATAAATAAATGAACTCTAAACAACTCTTTTTCTACACAAGCCTTGTTACTTTGCTGAAAGGCTGATTCTAATACAAACTATCAGAGAGATTGTTTCTTGAATCAATGCTTTTTTACTCATGCTTCCAGGAATGGGCAATACTTTAAAGCCAAATTCACCCTGATACAACTGGGTCATAGTAGATTAGATTCTGAGCTACCCTGAATCAATCATTTACCTGAAATGAGTCACAAAGCCACAGAAACAGTTTTCTGCTTTTGATTTTTTTCCTTGTCATTTTCTTCCTGAAAGATAGCACTGATAGAAAATAAATCATATATTTAGAAGTTACGGCATTCTAAACACGTATTTTCATTTTCTCATTCTGAAATTGTTTAATCTGATGCAAGAAATAGGTAAGAGTGGTAAGCATTTTTAATTTACTAGTAAATAGGTTCAGCTCCGTAAATTCTGAAAACCTGCGCTTAAACTTTCAGTCAAGTCAAGGATATTTAAGAATATTCTGACTTTTGATTACTTATTTTGTTAAAAATGGTTGTTTTGTGGGATCAAGTCCATATTAAATAACCCATCTATAGCCAACTGCCTGCTTTAAATCTAAACTACTACATTCCTATACGCTAATTATACTTAAGAAGAACACAAAGCAGATATATTTGCCCTTTGTATTTGAAACATTGCAGGCAAAGGATTAAAAACTCTGTGTAACTACGTGTAATAAATATTAGGCAGACTTTGCTCAGGGAAATGCTAAGCTAAGTTACTCTGGGTTTACACATGGATGCCAGTGCACTTGGTGGAAAGATCTCTACCAAGCATTTCTAGATTCTGCTGCATTCTTCCTTTCAGAGTCTACTTCTTGCAGTTTGCTTCACGTCTCATCAATCTCACACATGCAGAGGGAACAGTATGGAGGGAATCCATCTAGAAATGAATACACCTGTTGTACATTACTTCGAGGTGAATTTTCCTATGATTTGTCCTTCCTTAGCTCTCCCTTTCAAACCTCTGGCTTTGGACAGAAAAGGAGTAAAGTCTTGAAGGCATGAGCCTTTGTATGTTTACATACAAATGCTTACGAAGAAAGGGTTAAGCCAAAGCAGAAATCCTACTAACATGTTTATTAATTTTTCATTAAGTAGTTTCACATTTATAAATCCTACTTAAGAAATGAGAGACTATGTGTAATTTTCTACATAACCTGGGCATACTACTCTTCTTTTGGCAAGATCTGTTCTGTAGACAAAGACAGTCAATTCTACAAGAATCCTACATATTATCAAGGATTCACAGATAAGACACATTAATCCATTTCAAGTCCTGATATCTGTCTGAGGTCCAATTCAAATTATGTATATCAAGTTACTGTACTGTTCTTGTTTTTCAGTTGGCTTTTAAATTATTTGGAAATTTTAATCTCTACATGTTTTCAAGGTGTCTCAATATATTTAAAGACACGAAATCACCACCACCAGAAAAAAAAAAAACAACCTAAAACTGGTGCTATATCAATGAGGCTTATAAACAGTTGTTTCAATTTAAATCAAACCTGTCTGGATTCCATTCAGTTGAATTTACACTAAGAAAGCTTCATTTGTAATAGCCACAAAGGGCTACATAAAGATACACAAATGCTCACCAGCAAAATATTAGTTATAAGAACAGAACCACGCCATGAAAATCTTATGGGTTAGTGTTTTAACTTAAGCACACTTTTGGGATTCCCGGGGATACATTCCAGAAATCTGTGGTCAAATGCTTTTCTTTATCTCCTTTTCCTTTACTATATAGATTTTTTGATATGAAACTGCATCAAGCATGATACTTTAAGAAAATGTGGAATGTATTGTCTAAGTTCTCATGAAAAACTCACAGAGGACATTGTTGCCCACAAAAATTGGATTCATTACCCAGTGTGCAACAAGCCAAAAATTACACACTCAAGAGAGACATTGATTATTTATTTCAGAGTTACCAGAAGCCTAGCTGCTCGGTGGTATTCCACAGATCAAGCATGCCCACTATCAAAACTTCTTCCTACTTACATACTTCAGCAAAAAAAGGAATTAGTGTCCACTGGCTACAAGTTACATAGTTTTCTTATTAATTTCTTTTTCTTATTAATTCGTATTCTATCTTTTATTGGTTGATGATTCTCTCGTTTCTCTTGTTAATTAGCCCACATGCTCAGTCTTTCTCTCCTTTTGAGTCAGTGGGTTTCTTGGGTCAGTGGTACATGAGTCAGCGGTCATGATCTCCCCCTGCCAGAATTACGTTTTACCCACTTGGAGCTGATTCCAGCAAAGTTGCTGAGTTGGCCTTGTTAGGTTCTTCCTTATCTTGGGAGTTCTGCCAAATGTCCTTGCGGCCTGTAAATTCTGCATTCTTTTTGTCCACTATCAGTGGGCATCCTTCTTCCCAAGCTTTTTTAACTTCCCCCTAGGTCTGTGATCATTGAACACATCAAGCCTTAAACCTCAACAAGGCAATTCTACCAACAAGTAATTAGGTTTTCTAACACCTGGACATCACTTACAGCTTGTTAGCTGCTATTTAATGGATTAAATCTCCCTTCTTGTTGATTAGGCTTGAAAGTATACAAAGATCAAACACTAAGTGTTTCCTTTCTTGATAATATTTTACATATTCCACATTTTGGAACAATATGACTGATATGTTTGAGGGTTTTAGGTTTTTTTTAAGCTCTAATCAAACCTGCAGGGGCCAACCTCTCTGCTGTGATGCAACCAATAGATTCCAGCAGCGTGACATGAAGACCCCAACAAGATATGCAACAAAGCCCTGAGATCCTAACAAGGCCCTCATGATTGCTACTGTCAGTAATATTTCAAGATTAATTCAACAGTTAAAATATTGTACCCAGCTAGTTTTATTCAGTCAACACTACGAATTTTTATGTGAAATTGCCCTTCTGCAGCCATAGTCTTACAGGTTTTTATTCTGAATACCCTGACCAAAAGTCATAACAGACATTCAGATTCAGAAGGGAGTAAGTACAGACACAGGAATATTCCTGAAGCAGCAGGCTATCATTTTATTAATTCATTATATGTGGCATATAAGAAGACACTTTCTAGAGATAACAGGGCTACCACCCAGTAGAACTGTTTGACTGCGTTCATCTAAAGATTCAGACCAATCTTTAAATTCTCTCATCCTTTTTCTAGAGGGAAATAAAAGATATTCAAGAAGGAATTCAATTGTTAAAATCCTTTATTGTGTGCTTTTCAAAGGAAAAAGCTCAACTATTAAAATACCAGGTTGCCTCTCACAAGATGAGTCTTCAGTTGTTTGCACACAGAAGAAATGAGTCATAAGCTGAGCTAGCTAAACACTTACACATATTTGGTTATTCACTTCTAATTAACTGGTCTTCATCCCTCCTCCTCAATGTCCCCAGAATATTATGAAGAATGAAACAAAAATTTGCTAAACTTCTCTTGACTATCATTCCCTCTTTAGTTTCAGGAAGCAGAGATTGGTCATACCTGCAACACCCTCAACAAAATTTCTGCATTACAAGAAGCATGAATGAGACAAAAAAGAGACATAGACATATTTAAAAACTTCATATTACTGAACAGAGAAAGTGACACTCATATGTCAGCTCCTTGTGGCACTCCATGAAATGTACAACTCCTTTGCAGTTGAAACTGCATGCTCCTTGTCTTCCTCCATCAAGCTTTTCTACACTCAGCCTCCTTTCTCGTTATGTAGGTTCAGACACTATACCAAACCCAATATTGTTAAAAATTTCTACACTACTAGTTCAAAAAGCTGCATATAACGCAAACATTTTAAGAAGTGATCATGTTGTTCCATCCCTTAAATTGCTATATTTGTATGGGAAGGATGGATGGTTCCGTATCAGAAAAACTACACGGTTACTATGACTGGAACCCTCTGATATTTGAGCATAATGTTCTCAGGAATGTTATTTGGAATGAAGCATAATGTTATTTGAAATGAAGTTATTTTGCTGTGATGGCCAATAAAAATTATCCGTGGATTAAATAGACTTTAAATGAAGAAAAATATTAGAAAGCACCAAAAAACCCCTATTAAATATACTACTCTGATGCCAGGAAAAGGAAAAAAATGCACGAAACCAAGGAACAATTAAGATCCTCCTTGTAAGAACACAGATATATTGAGTTTATTTTAGCCTGGGATTAGATGAAATAGAATTCTTTCACAGATGTATTCCTTAAACTTGTATTTTCTACTATGTCATACCAAATGTAAACTGATGATGTTATCCAGAGCTTAAATCTATGTGAAAGTGACACTTTAGACATAGGGCAATGAAGAACAACAAAGCCAGTGAAGGGTCTAGAGAGTAAATCTTATGAGGAATGGCTGAGGGAGCTGGGGTTGTTTAGCCTGGGGGAATGCAGGCTCAGGGGAGAGCTAGTGACAGGGTGAGAGGACATAGCCTCAAGATGTGCCAAGGGAGGTTCAGGTTGGACATCAGGAAGTATTTCTTCATGGAAAGGGTTGTTAAGCATTGCAATGGGCTGTCCAGGGATGTGGCAGAGTAACCACCCCTGGAGGCGTTCAAGAAACGACTGGACAAGTCAGTTAGTGCTATGGTTTAGTTGACAAGGTGTCTATCCTTCAAAAAGGTTGGACTCGATGAACTTGGAAGTCTTTTTCAACCTAAATGATTCTGTGATGCCTGCTCAAAAGATGTTGAACCATGTACTGCTTCAAAACAATGAAAACGGTATTGTCTCCTGATTGCTGCTGCTAAAAGACTTTAACACCCTGGGACTTGGAGTTTCTCCACCCTCTCTTTTATGTCTTGAGAAACCATCTTTTAGATCAGTGTTCAAAAAGAAGCTTCAGAACCTTCTCTTGCAACCATATACTTTCTATGGAGTGAGTATTCTTTTTGACAGAAGGCAGGAATTTGCCTTCCTTGCTATCAAGTTCACATAGCCTGACAAATAACATGATTATCAATCTTTGCTTAGTTCTTAATCAAAAACTATTTCCTTGAAATGCTGAAAATCTGGTTTAAAATACATTAATTTCACTTTTCGTTTTTAGTTTGTTTGGTTTTAGTCCTCTAAAATCCAGGGAATATTGATATTTCTGAAGACAATGGGTAAACATTTTAAGAAATACCACTTCTATTGAGTGACAGGTGGATTTACATATTCTGATTTGGGAAGTCCTCCATCTCTAATGGAACAGGCTAAAACAATCTGGAGATAGTCTGCTTGGCTGACACACTTTCTAGGTACTTTTCTCTATCTGGTAATACATTGCTTAATTTCTGAAATTTCTTGGAATCAGTGTATGAACCCTGGCTAATCATCACACTTGTAAGACTGGAAAGAGATACCTCTGTCACAAAACTTAATTCTCTGTTAACTACGTTGCAGATAACATTATGTGGTCAGAATATGAAGATTAAAAATACTGTGAGGTTGCTGCTTTTTTGGCTGGAAGATTGTTCTAGAATGAGATGGATGCATTTTTAACTTAAGGAGCATTTCCTATCTGCCTTTCTCTTGCTAAACAAGCTAGGTACTTCAATTTCTTCTCACTTAGGGGAGGTAAAATGCATCATCTAACTCTGCTAAAGTGCTTGGGAGGAGTCACTAAACCACATTTTAGGTAGGAGAGAAATTTGAGTGGGAGAGAACTGTTGCCTAGGAAGCCTGATGCCAAAAGTGCAGTGGTGAAGGGGTAGGAGGTAGAAGTGACAATAGGAGGGGAAGGAAGTGAAGGAAGCAGTACAATGCAAAATCTGATCTCTCTCTCTCTCCCTCACAAGACTCAAACCCCTGTGATATGTGATAAAGCTCAAAGAGAAGTGTTCTTATAAGGCTGCTTTCTGGACAACACACTGATAGACACAGTTCAGCTGAAAACAAGCTTAGAGTAACACATCCCAAAGAAGTGAAATAGGTCTCACTCTTTTTGCCTTCTTACTGCCTTGGATGATTGCAGCCCAGGCTTTTCAAGTGGGGCAGAGAGGTAGACTATATCCTGGCAAATTACGATTCCCTTTTTCCACAGAGCCTGCCAGCTGAAAAGCTGAAATGCCCAGGATGCTCCTGAAGTCTGTTAAAGCTCTAAGAGTTCCTCTTGGAGAATCTGCCGTATGAGAAGAACTAATATCTGCCAACATCAGTGCAGTGATAAAGGGGATAATGCTGCTTTGGCTTTGCATGTAATTTTTTCCCTCTGGTTTTGACCTGGCCTTGGCTACCATGTGACTCTTGATGCACTGTTTGAAGGATAAAACAGATAGACTATTTAAAACAGGTGATAAAAAGATGGAGGAAAAAAATTAGAAGAGAAAATAGGAATAGAGATGGAGGGAATTTTGCTGAAAGGCAATGTATGGCATTTCCAGGTGTCTGTCCAAAATATGAACCATATATAAACAGCAACCACATTGTCTTCAATTTCTAACACTTGAGGTGAATGCAGTCTATGTGTGTAGCTTAACCAGACCATTCTGTAAGAAAAAATAATTACATTATAAATTAGCCACAAAACTCACATGAAGTAATCAGTCTGATTAAATGATTAAGGAACAAAACTTGGAGTTGAGATGTTTGGATTTTTTACTACACTCTGCCAATGATTTCCTTTCATATCTTCAGCAACACTTGATATCTCCATCAGAAATTTCTAGTGCAACATTGGATAATAATTCTCACCCTTATTTGTGATGGATATAAATATTAGAAAATAATCAGTACATCACATTTTCCTAAGGATTTTCCTACACTTAGGACATGAACCTTACGAAGCATATCTCTGTGAAAACATAATGTAATTACTGCATCAAACAAAAAGGTCATTGACTGACCCTGCTGTGTGTATTTAATAAGAACATTTCTGAAAGATAAGACCATTACTACTATTTGTATTTAGCAAGCATGTGAGGCAGTGAGATTATCCTTGCCTCTTTACACCCACCAGCAATTTTTCTTCTCCCAAAGATGATAAATATGAAAAATACTTGCTTTTTTATACAAGGCATCTTTCTCACATAAGTATTTATTATTATTATTATCATTACTATTATTATTATTATTATTATTATGCTTTTGGAAAAATAATGTGTTAGCTATAGGTTCTACTATGACTAGCGGAGAATAAAACATAAATCTGAAAGCATGAGAGTCATTAAGTTCATTATATCTTAACAGACTGATTTTCTAATTGCAGTAGCAGCACACAGGAGCAGCTGGTTCTAGAATCTGTATATGAATAAATCCATCAAGCCATGATTGGTAGGTTGTGAAAAGGCTGTTTACTATTATAAAAAAATCTTTGGTTATCAAAACAAAGCAAATTATGTTAATCAGGGTGAAGATGAAGCTTCCTTCAATTTTGTTCCAACTTAAACTATTAAGCTTTTATTTTATGTAAATAGTTATACTTTACAACTGAGTGTGCTGACACATACAAGAAAAATAAACACAGCAAAGACATTCCATTTGTATGTTATTGATGACTATTTCTTCTTCAAAATATATAAAAGGAGATAAACAAGCTGGTTTGATTTGGCAAACAGAGAGGACGATGAGGAAGGAAAAAACCCTCTAACACACAAAGTGGTAATATGAAAGATCAAATTTACTAAAACTATCCATGAGTTTGGCTTCCTGAAACACAAGGAAACACACAGCCTTGACTTAAAAGGGAGTCCAAATGTGAAGGCAGCAGTACACAGCAACTCTAAATCAGCACCCTATCTCCTGCTTTCAAAAGAAGTACATTCAAACTCTTGTTGCCTTGAAGAAAGCATACAATAAGGAGACAATCACATCTCAGGGGTCAAGCAACAGGAGAAAAATGTGCAATTTCTGTTTCAGTTGCAACATGTTCAGATGTAGGTTAAGGCTCTTATGTAGCAGACTGATTTACTTTATCCACTGACTTCCATTGTTTTTTTCCAGGTATAGCTCATTGTTGTATCATTAATGCCCCCTTACCAGTGGTAAGTCAAATGTATCACTATATGTTTGGAAAACTAAAATGGTGTCTTCACTAGGGCTACAACACTCCTTCCAATAGAATCCTTTATGCAAAACATTTTCTTGCTCAGAACATATCCACACTAATTTCTTTATGGATTGCTATATTAAATCTTAATTTTCAGCTCCTAATTGTAACAAATTATGCAAGGACTTTTATTCTTTCTCTGTTTATAGCAGCTGCACCGTCATCCAATATTTCTCCCTCTTTATAGAACACAGCTTAAATATGACCATTTTCCTAATTTAGATAATTCCTATTGTCTCTGTTATCAACTACTTTGGAACACAATTCTGATTTCAATACCTTTCTGAAAAGCCTATAACCTTCTGGCATACTTTATAGAGACTTGCATGACGAAAGATATGGTGTGAAGCCACATATATATACTTTCTTATCTACTTATACTTTAATATTCACCACCAATTGTTGGTGAAAACTGTACCTGGATTTAGTGCAAAGTCCATCTGTTAAATTTTAGTTTTGTGTATGCCATGAAAATAAAGAAATACAGTTGAAGTCAGACAATTCCCTTCTTTTCACACCAGCCCTGAAAAACTATTTGCTTATTAAATACTGGCTTTCACTAGAATTTAAGACCAAATGTGGTTTTAATATAGTGAAATTTTAGTAAAACTATCTATTAATTTTAGATACAATGTACATATGTTATCAATTACTCCACTGAAAAAGGGGTTCCAGAAGACGATCTTTATATTTCTTTGCTATATCCTGGGGAAGAACAGTTATATTAGGTATTTTAAAAGGAGGGCAGCCATTAATGTACAAAGCATTTTCATTGAAGTTCATTACACAAAGTAAGAACATATCCCCTAAATTTTCATTATAATTAGATGTCATGGAATATAATTTTCATAACTAAGTGATAAAATGGCTACACGTTCTTGAAAAATCACCATAGAGCTCAAACTGAAGAATAATAAAAAGAAAAAATGTGGAATATCCTTTGAGGTTATCAGATTTATCTATACTATACTAAACTGTATAAATACCAGTGTAAAAATATTTTTTGACCAAAACTTCTATACTAGTGGTAATAAAACTTAATGGTCTGGAGGCAGTATGGTCCAACACAATTAGTAAAGCCCTGAGACACCATTAAAAAACAAAAAAGTGAGACAAGAGTAAACTTACTGCCTCATAGGTCCCCAAAAGAATCTGGACACAGCTAGGAGATAATCCCACTTGTAAGGGGTTCCACATGTCCCTTACACCTATTATAGAAACACTATTTTCTGTCCTGTGGAATTAGCATGAGGTAAATACGTGTATAACAAACCCACTCCCTTATACAACATCATGGCTCTTTATTGCTCATGCTGTTGTTTCACCATCATTAAGTCTGCATAATTATGCCACTGCCCTGCCGTCGGGAAGTGCACTGGAGTGCATAAACACATATGTGCTTTAAAAAATGGACATGGCCCTGCTTTAAAAAGGGAAATCAACAATTTGAATGTTTGCATAATTTTTATTTACAGGTACAATCTATGATTGAAATATCTTTAAATGCTGCTACATAATAATTTTCTTATGCAACTTTCCTACAAGGAAGAAACATGGCACTTGAATTCTGTACAAGCTTATATTTTCAGGAAGCCTAGTTGAGTGAAATGCAGGATTAGGATGCCTTTCTGGCACTTTTTCATGTTTCCCAGGCTGGATTATGATGGAAATTGGAACGGTCCCCAGGAGATGACAGCTGGGGGTGGGGGGGTGCTTTCTGTATTATAGCAAACTCCAAGGATGCCCCAAGGTAAGTGGAATTGCTCAGAGTTTGCACAATGCCACATGCTGTTCTTTTGTTATTGAAGGCACCATTACATTTCAGTACACTGTACATTCACAACCCACCGGCAAAGAGGTGACAGGCATCACTGGTCATCTAGCAAAGCAGTTTGGTTCCCCTTAGACTGTCATTTATAATGCAGCCATTTTATATGCCTGGAGAGACACTTTTCTCTGCTACCTGTGCAGTGACAACAAACAAAGGAGTCTGCTTCAGAATATCACATGCCAAAAATGAGGCAAAAATTCTTTGCTGCCTACAGGATAGTAATGTGCATGAATAAATCTCACTTCCCTGTATGTTACCCCATTTGTATGGGAATGCCACTGGAACAGATCTCTGCCATGACAGTGTTATGAAATGTTGTGTATTATGGAAAATAAAGAAGCATGTTCCACTTTTCTTCACAGTCCAAGGTGCATGTTCAACGTTTGTGAAAAACTTGCACAGGAAGAACAATTGTACTGGGAAAAGTAATAATATGGTGAAGAAAAAAGTAATTATGAAACTGTTTATGCTTTAAAAAATCTAATTCTAGAAATAAAATTGAAGTCAAATTAATCCCTGGTATAAATGTATGCCATATTATTAACCTAAAGAGAATAGTATCATACACTGTCGTAAGACTGCTGCGTGGCCAGGACCACAGAAAGAGTGTCCTTCTGTCCCTTGTTCTTATTAAGCCTGTTCTAAGGAGATTTAATCTGAAATGCTTGTTTGAAATGAAGATTTTGGTCTCTGAATCCATCTTCTTCCTTTAAGACTCCCTGGCAGTGGGACTCTTCCCCACTGTTTGCACAGTGCCTGGCACAACAGGACATCAAACCTCATTGTGAGCATTAGACACAACTGTAAAATCATTACTGTCTACACGTATCTGTTCCATCTTGGTTCTCCGCTATCATTCATATGCCCTCTCCTCTCTCAAACCTCCAGCTGAATGTTCTCATGTGTGAAACAAGAGACTACGTTGGTAAATATGAACTATACAGATTCTGAAATCTGCCAGCAAAGCATACATGGTAATTAAACATCAGCAGATGCGTGTTATTTGCTAACTAGGCCTTAAACATCAGTACATTCTGGGTTATGTTCTGCACTCCTCAGGCTATTTATTAAATCATAGTAATAGCAAATGTTTACCTGTTTTGACATATTTTTTTTAGATTTATTTTTAAATCTTTAACTTCCTGCTGGATTAAAATTATTCTTACAAGGCCAAAGTAATAAAAATTAAAGAAATTTGCTGCTAAATGATCTGATAAAGCACCCTCTCCGCTTCCAGTCATTCCCGCTTTTTAGCATCTTCAAGCCTGACATCAGTTTTGGATGCAGCTAAATGCCAACTATCCCGATAAACATGTACACTACCAGCTGTGGCTCCATCTGCTCAACTAAACATTTTCACACCAAATCTGCCGGGAAAAAAAAATATTGGTTTTGGAGTTGGTTTGTAACAACTGAAATATTAAAATCTTAACTCCAGGTGGCCCTTCACTTTTCTATTTCCTCTGATGAATATATTTAGAAGAAACACAACCATCTATTTATAGTCTGCCTCAGATTCACAAAATTCAATGGAACGAATTTGGTGCAGAAAGCACAGTTAAATAAAATGTAAATTCAGAGCCAATAAACCTTCACGTTGCCTTTTGCAGAGCCCTTGCAAATGCCTCCGTGACTGCGTGACCTGACCAATGTGCAGCAGCAGCTATAAATAGCTCCTGGTCCCTGTGCCCCAGCCTGGAGGCAGGCAAGGCTGGTGTCTTTGTCAGCCTGCTCCCAAAGCACTGCTTTGCAAACCCAGAGTGGCAATTGTCACTTCAGTACACTGGGATGATAGCTGTAGTTTTTCAGAGCCTTTCACGAAAACAAAAGATGTCTTTTTTTGTGAGGAGGAATACCTGTAGGATCAATGAAGACAACATCCTACCAGAATCCTGGATGTGCTACCCGTCTGCACTGACTTCCACCTGTACTGCACGCTCTCAAGTCATAGCTGTGCCTATCCCTTTGTATCAGGCAGAGATCTAGCTCTGGATCTGTTAAACTCTTCTTGCATTTGAACAGTCAGATCTTCTTAAGCAAAGAAATAAAAGTCCTCAGGAAACGGCAGAGGAACGCTGTGAACGTGGCTCTTGCTTGAACGGCCAAAATCCTGTTAGAAAGTTTATGTGGTAATGAGAAGGCACCAGGAACAGCACCTGCCACTGTGCTAATGCAATAAGCAATATAATGTACTAAGTCTGAAATAGGAACAAGGTTTGAATCGCACAAAGCCAGAGCTTATCACTTTCCCCTCCTCCACTGGGAACCTGACAGAAGGTGTGGGGCAGTCCAGTTCCGTCCCCTGAGCGGCTGTTGTGAAACACGGACAGCACAATGGCTGAGCTGGAGAAGAATAACCCTAGCCACAAGAAGCTCAAGTATGCGTTTCCTGCCATACCTGCAAGGGTCTGTACACTGCTCCTTCTGAGAGTCCTCAACTGCACATGCCAGAGTCCTGAGGTAATCTTACACCTTCAGGAACAGTTTGAAAATAATGGATACAAGCCTATTTAACCAGAAAGACCAGCTGATTCAGTCCATCAGCTAGTTTGTACAGTGTCATCTTAAAGGCAAACCAGAACAACTCCCACCCCAGTTAAGGCTTTTAAACAGTTGTAGTAACATAAGAAGTCAGAAAATAGCAAAATAATCAATGAATAGACTGTGGTTTCAAATTTAAAGAAATCTTAGTGGAAACTCAAGAAGGATGAAAAGGTATGCTGCTTCTCTTAATTTTTGTTGAAAGCCCAAGAGTAATTTTATTGAAATGAATGGAGTAATGCAAAAAATTTTCATACTAAAGAGACATCAGGCCCATTTAGTTGCAAAGTACTCTTTGACAACTGAATACATTTCTGCTGTAGAAAGTTAAATTTTATTTTTGATATTACACCTCCTTTTCTGTTACATGTATTCCTTACAGAAATGAAAAAAAAAAATCCTGCTACACCTAATAATTTAATAATTTCTACTAATTAAAAAAAAAAGTCACCCAGGAATGTGCTTTAAGTAAATGTGGCAAGCAATTAACAGCTTAGACACCACATCAGAGACTTCTTTTGATACAGCTTTCTCATTATTTTGGTCTGAGTTGATTCTTACTACAAAAGTACGTAGGAAAGCCAGAAAGTTTATTCAACTGGTGAAATTAAAAAACACAAATTAAAACAGTCATGAGAAAAGTATCCAGAGTCTGCATAAGGATGTAGGTTTGTAAATTTTATTTTTTCTGTTTCACTTAGTAATGACTTCTCTATATTCAGGAATACAAATGTGTCAGTGGAAAATGTATGTATCAACTAAATTAATCACCTAACAGTTCTTACTAGAGAATACACATGGCAATCTAGTACTTATTGCTTCTTTATCTAACAAGTTAATAAAATTAAACAGTGAAAAATAACTATCTTTCTTTCCTTTCACGTTTTTGACTCAAGAAACTTCATAAAAAATCTCAGTAATAAAACTAATTGTGAGACACATGAGTGCCAGAAATAAACCAAGTACTATGAAGTTACGTGCAGAGGCACATATACATAAACCACTTTACTAGCTTCTGTAGTTTCAATTTCTCCAAAAAAAGTACTACTAGCATCAGTCAAAGAATAACAAAGTAACATGTTTTTGTGAAACAAAACAAAAAAAATTATGAAGAATTATAAATCCAAGATCAATATCCAGAATGGTACACAAATAAATTGGGTTTTCTATTTTTCAGTAGCCAGCATCTCTGACTACTGGCTAACAGTAAGGAATAATATTTAAAAAAAAATCATAACATTTATTTCATTATTTTAGTATTTAACTTTGGTGTAGATATTGCACTATTAGCTATGTGACCTAGAACAAAAACTAATCAAGCAGCTTCTTTTGAAATAAAGCTTATGATACAGCAAGTTCTTGTAATATAATTTCCCATCTATATAGTATTTTTTTATAATCTGGCCTATATTCACTGGATTTCTTTGAGCTCTACTAGTTTATAAAGCCAGGGACATTTACAAACACAGAAGCATATAAATATAATATACATTCCTCATCCTTTCTCAAGGAGGAGAGGAATGAGTAACTGAACACCTCAGCTTCAAAGTGCTATTCTGTTCTGCTTATGGCTGTTTCTGTGCAACTATCAAGATAGAAGCAAGTCTAAGAAATTTGCATCACACAGAGAAATAAAGCAATATTTCGATAGCCATCAGATTCCTTGGGAATTAACTCAGACACTTTGATGCAAACTGCACTGCTGCATGCTCTCTCCTACAGATAAGCCTTATATTTTCTGTGAAGAAATCTACTGAAGAACTTCCTGCACTGAAACTATCAAGCACTGCGACTTGAGATAGCCTTTCAGATATCTGGGCCCAGGCCAGAGAGTCTTAAAGATAAGAGTGGAGATTGCAGTTAAGCCTAATTCTCTGAAAAGCCAGTGTAAGGCAGTCTCATGTGTTCCTGGTGGTCTGAGCTGCTGCAACCTTTTGTACTAGATAACTTTCCCTAGCCAGTAAGAGCTTTATGTTCAGGCATACCATGCTCCTATTATCCAAGGGAGAAGAAATGCAAGAATAACTGCAGACAGTGCAGCATCCAGCAGGATAAGGTCAATTTTCTTACCCAAAGAGGGAAGATGGAGTTTTATTTACCACTAAGATGCCACTAAGTAGCAGCTTTTGTGTCAACACAGAATACAGAAGTACTCCTAAATTATGGAAGGCATTGATGAAAAAACAATATATAACTTTCACCAGAAGTACCTGCACTGGGCCTGGAATCTCACTGACTTGTCACTTTCTAAGGGCTGCCTCATTTAGGTTCAGTTTCAAACAACTATTCTTAATTTCTGTGCTGGTTTTTGCAATCAGTTGCCCCTACAGTGAAACTGGAATGGTTACAGGCCTCAAAGGACAAAAGGAAATGTATGTGATCTGCATATTTCTCAAGCATACCATCTGACCTGTTCACACAGTAGCTGAATATAGATGCCAAAAAGAGTTAGCAATAAAATTAATTCTTGAAAGACACCGGAATGAAGAACAGAAAGGCGGTCTGCCCTGACTGCTGGTTGGATGTTTTTGTCTGGGAGTAATGCCAACCATTTTAGTGTATTACTTTGGATCCTACTACCCCTCTCAAGCAAGAAAGTACTATCTCATGATCAACCGTGTTAAAAGATTCAGATATGCCTCAAGTGATGAGAATAGATGCCTGTGCTGTCTCCACTGACAAGAGCAGATTACACATGCCACTAAAACCATTTCAAGTCTTGCTTTAAATTCAGATTGTGCTGGATCTAGAATTTTATCTTAATTTAGTTAATGCAGTTGGCCTTTGGCTAGCTTCTCTATGAGCCTGCAAAGAGTTTCACAATTATTCTGTGTCTGTATGTGGAGACAGACAAAGAAAGACGATTACAGCTCGCTCTAGGGTGAAATGTGGAAACTGTTATAGAGCACATGGAAATGCTACACAAAGATTTGGAACAGGAAATGAATAGCTAATCCAACTGAAGCTACAGGGGGAGTGACATGGATGTGAGACATAATTATTCAAACTGGAATTTGCTCAGGACACTGAGGTTAACGCCTCTCCTCTTGAAAATTGTGTCAAGTCTACAGCTGAAAGGACTTCAGGGGTTTTAGTTCATTTGAAAAGCAACAAATCCAATTGCAAAATTCTTTTTTCCCCACAAGGGACAATGGGTTCAGCATAATACAGTGAGAAAGAACTATCTTCTGAATCATCCTTAGCAATTCTTTCAACATTTGGATTCACACCACAGGTATCCATTTCAAGTAATAATACTCCCTATTATAACTCAATATGATAGGTGAAAAGAAAGCGTTTAAAGAAGCATAGCTACAGTGACCATGAGTCAAATATTTGCGTAATTTAACATTGCCAACTAACTAAGTAACAATACATAGCAAACTAAACACTGGAGAATGTATACTGGAAAATTTCTAGGTTGTTACTTTATATTTAAACAAGAGTGGTACATAAATGAATGAAAGTTATTAAACCCTATATAAATGTACACACATATATAACAGAATCAATTTCATTATGTTCAAAGCAGTACAAAAACTACAACGTCTTTGTGGGATTTTGCTGATCCTTCAAGAATGACAGATCAATTTGTTAAAGGAAGAAAAATGGATTGAAAATCCACAATGTTTTAAAAAGCAATTCCTTTCAGAGCTCTACTTTTTTGATAAATTAACTATGATCAGCAATGAAGAAATCCATTTTCCTTCCTAAGCTTCAAGTAATGATATATAATAATAATAATAAAAAAGAATGTATATAAGCGATTCATGCCATGCCCAAATCTCTAGAAGTAGCCTCTAATTTTCAATTACTTGGTTTCTGTAACTCACATCATGATTTTCAGAGATGCTAATTGCCTACAAGTCCAATGGCACTTCAGTTATGCAGTAAAATAATTTTGACAAGTCTGGTAGGTGTCTGCTTTGTTGTGTCCCTGAAGCCTGACTGATCAACTTGGAGCAACACGAACTCGTGTCCTACCACCACAACTTCTTTCCTGACCTTTTGAAAGAAACAGCTCCTCACAATAATCACTGCTGAAAATCAGACTGTGGGCATTAATCAGTGATTATTCAGCACCCGAAGCATTCAGAGAAACCACATTTTAAAACTTTGATCATATTTCTACATAATCAGGCAATTATGTCATTACTTATAACCTGTAATCCTAGAGACCCTCCTCCAGGGGTTTCATGCCATTGAGCAAGTTAATCATGCATTGCAAAGCACCTCCTTATAAGATGATTCCAAACTTCATTTTCACACCTTGATTATGACTGGCATCTTCTTGTTTCATCTCCAAGAAGGTGCTGAGTCATTAGCAGCACAGGATATGGGAGCAGAAGTTTTAACATTAACAAAGCCAGGATAAACACAATCTTCCAAAGAGTCCCTTGAACTTAGACACAACATATACAACTTATACACTATACTACTATTATCTGTAGCAGAAAAATCTTTTTGCATCTAGTTTTTGTGCAACACAAAGGCAAAACTTGTTTAAAATGCATTATGAGACCATTTACTACTAAGGGTCATAAAATTTGCCTTCTGGGTTTGAACCACTGATGGCATACTATCAAAAAAAAAAAATCTAATTTTAACTCATTTAACTGTAATACCAATGTAAAGCAGTATTTCCAAGTACTCCTTATACTTGACTACAACATGTTTTGTCCTCCCACAAACTGCAAAGAAGTGTTTTGATGAAAAAGTGGTGAAGTCAGAATACAGTCAAATGTATTTTTAGCACCAATGATGCAGAACTTACAGATTCGAAAATGTTAACAAATGCAACATTCATTTAAAAGTAAACAAACTGGGGATAAGTCTTTGCTCGCCTTCTAAATTTACACTATCCAATGAAACAGCACTTACTCTACGCTTTATCAGTCTTGACATCAATATTAAAACAGATATACAAAGTGCCATAATTGTTTATACATCCCTTCCAGCCATTTCAATGTGAACAGTGTCCTCCTTGTTTCTCTACCCTACAAACAGCTATTTCATCATCTCCAGTTCACATATCAATTACCAGACTTGTGCAATCTTAACAAATTTTTTTCTTTTCTATGTCCAACCTCCCTTAAGCAAGAAAAAAATACCACCATCAAATTACAGGTGAAATGTTTTTGAGAAACCAGAGAACATAACAAAATATATTTTCCTAATTAAGAAGGCAGGAGTGGAAGGGTACTTTGGGATCACTGTGTCCAGTCACCTGCCATCTCAGGCAACCACATGATGTCATTCCTTCCAAAAGAATGTCCACACTCCATCTTAAAATCAGATTATGTCTCCCACTACTTCCATCAAAAGGCGGTTTCAGAATCTCACTGGTCTGATGGCCAAAGTTAAAATTTCCAGCATAAATATCTCATGTTACAAAGTCAACCATTTGTTTTCACATCTGTAACAGTCATTTCATTAAATTGGCATTTCATTCCTGATTTTTTCCCAACATTCAATCCCAGTGTATTTCTGAATACAAGTGAAATCTGAGGCAGTGAGGACTCTCTCTCTTGTGATTCCTGTTGAATATCACATGAAATAAAGGCAATGGGAGAAGAAGAAAATTAGGCACTACACATAAACATGGCTCTGTGGACTAAAAATAAGGATATTCCTAAAGACATGGAAGGAGCACAGTAAAAGCAACAGTTAAAGAAGGGACCTGACTCTCTCATTTCACAGGTTATGGTAGAGTGCTGGAACAGCATTTCTGAGCCACAGCACCCTATTTTAACATAAGGCTTGGCCCGTTCTTTTCTCAAAAAAACTCATGAACACTGGCACACATCTCAGGACAGGTTTTCTGGCTCAAACCCACATACACTCCAGAGCCAAATTAAAGGCAGATGAAAGGAGCTATGCTTTCAGCTAAGCAGGTCCAACAGCTTTTCTTCCAGCTTCCTGAAACCTTCTTCTGAGTCACCTGACTTTCTTGAAGCAGAGGGTTAAATTTCATACTCTTCTTGATCCCTCCGAATAAGGGGCTACTGATAAAATATTCTGGCTCTCCTCTGTGCTCCAAACCACACTACTCCATCATTTCCTCTACATGAGATTTTTGGAACCAGACCTGAGAGTAAGAGGAAACTGTTCTCTTGCCTCCTTCCCATTGGAGTCATGAGTACTAATGCAGGACCCAGCATTCAGCACACATGCTCCTTCAAGCACTTTGTTTCTTTTTCAACTGTGAAACTGAGCTAATTATCACTCCTTAATGTAGCGTTAAACTACCTGTTTCTCCATGCTCACAGAGATGATCACACTGCAGATGCAATAAAAAAAGGGTCAGCTCTGATGAAGTCCATGTTGAACTCACATTGAAGAATAAGTTATGTTTTACAAGTGGTCACTCTTGGACTTTCCATAAGGAAATAAATTTGTCAAACTCTAAAATATAAATTACTTAAAAAGAAACAGAATTTAATTTTTTTTTAACTAAATCTAGTGTATAGATGGTTTCATGACTATTTTAAAAAACTGATCTGCAGTTCATTGTCATTAATCATACAGCCATTACCAAGCTTCTGCTTTCAAACTGTTTTTTTATTTTTTTAAGATCAGTGGAAGACAAGAAAGCAGTAACAACAATACAGCACCTAATGTCACAAAAGTGAAGAATTTGCTTTCAACTCTTATAGGAGTCTAAGCCTCATCCGTTTCATTTTTCATCACAGTTAATCTCAGCAGATATTACACTATATTAAATCTATACCACAGCCATATATATCTTCAGTTTTTCTGTTATATATATGTTCATGACAAAAACAAACAAAAAAACCCCAAATCAAATTCCCCAAGATGTCTCATGTGATGAGGATATGTGAATGGATTCCTTTTAATTCATAACTAGTTACCAAAATCTAACTACTCTTATGTTTTGCAGTATTAGATCTGACTGGCTGTATTTTAATTTATAAACTCCAACAAAAAAAGTAAACATTTTACCCTCTGTAACACTTGTAATCATCTTACATTACTACTTTTTTTTTTCCTTTCATATCCCTCCCCCAAAATGAATTTAATAATACAATTAGTGTTGATCACCTAAAAGGTTAATTTCCTGGAAGGTTAATGTGTATTTTAGAACTGTATTTTCAGCTGTTCCTAGTATGAAATTACACTTGAGACAATTCAATGCAATAACCTATAAAACTGTGTAACAGATCTGTGGCCAGATTTTCCAACACGGGCCTGCATTTCAGTGCAATCTGTAGGCAACGGAAACTGAGAGCTATAGAATACAACAAAAAATTAATATGCTAACTCAAAATGGATGCCAGTTACAAGCAACAAAAAATGAAAATCCTTAGAGAATTCCCTTGGGCAAAAAAAGAAATAATAATGTGTAGCACAAGCTTCTCTGAGATTTTTAATATTTCGCGTAGGTACAAATAATAATTACTGATGTCTATGAAGTCATTAATAATATTGTCAAAGAAAAATATTGTTTGTAGCTGAACACATTTTTCTTAAAAAAATTAAAAAATTATATCACCTACTCATTTCAAGGTTAACAGAATAATGCAAATTCATACGGGTCCCTGATGATCAAGGTAGGATTAACATATTTTCACTTTCTCTAATAGAACTGCTTTGGTACAAAAATACATTGTTCTGCATTGTCATGATGTATGGCTCATATTTAGAAATCTGACAGTTTAGGAGTGCATTATGGCATTCCATTAAACTGAATACATTTTTGTGCTGCACAGGAAAAGATAAAGAGGCCACAATTCCTGTCTTCTTTTTAAAGAATAATGACTTTTCTCACTACTGTAGTGAAAATTTCAGAAAATGTGGTATTTAGTGGACTGCTAAGTTCTACTCCCTGTGTTTCAAAAACCATGAGGATAGCTCTTTATTTCATATAAATCCTAATTTTTTTACAAGAACATGAACCATATTAATTGATAGAGATGTCAGCTAAAACTCTCATTTACAACTTCTATAACAGTAATTCTGAAAAGTTTTGGAATTCACCCTATAAGTGGACTGTGATGTTTCATCTTCTGAGCTATATTCATGACTTTAGTAATTGTAAAATTCCAGAAACACTGGTGATGCACTGTTATTTCACAAAACAAGCTGTCACTGACATAAGAAAGAAGGGAAAGAAAAGAGGACTAGAAAAACAAGTGAAACTTCAGGTTAGAACAGATATGTGCAAGGACTCCTTATTCCCACGTTGACAGGACCGTGCTAAGTTGTCTACAATACCCTGAAATGTAGACAAGGCATTAAAGAGCTTTATCTATCCTTAATACATGTTTGGGGTTGTACCACTACAAACTCAGCTATATCATAAACGTTATTAGCCTATTGTTCAAATGCAAAACATCACTTCAACAAGAATCTAGAGAATGCTTTAGAAAAGGTTTACAAGTTGATTTTTTCCTTCAGCAATATGCATTTTACCTTCCCTTCAATCTTTTACCCAAAATTTTCAAAATCACGATAAATAAAGAAACAGCTTTGAGAAGATCCCTGTTTTCCCTAGTGAGAATTATATAATTTAGTTGATCATTAAGAAAAGCAAAAATGTTCTGCATGGCCAGAAGAGGGGAATATACCACTGGATGGGAGTTCTTTCATCACAGGATCCAAAAAGGTACAAGTCCCAAAGTTTCAGCTGAGCATTTGAGTTTCTTTCTTCCCCTTATGGCTGAGTCAACAAAATGCAATGTGGAGTAAGAAGGTGGCAAAACAATCATAGCTTCACACTGCAAATGTATGAGGAAGAATGGTGGCTTTGAGAATGCGCTGAAGGAGGAACCAGGAGGCCAAGGCTTGATGGTTCTGCCTTTGCTCACCATCAGCTCTAGATGTGGGAAATTGTCCTCTGTGTTTGTACGTAAAATTTACTCTGTGATTACCTCCTAATATTAGTGGTTTGGATTTGCTGACTATACATGACTTTAACTATATTTCAAATAAAAACAAAAATAACAAAATTGATCCCCAAAGTTTAGTATCTTCTGCTGTTCTTTACACCTACTTTTGTGTAATCTTGGAGACAATGAGGTTTAAAATTGCCTGCCCTGCAGCCATTGGAACAGACAATAAAAAAAAAACTTATGCCCATATGTCTGAACAACCTCTTGAGCTTTAATGATGTTGAAATGTGGCAGAAAGGTGACACCTAAGCTTTATAACAGTTCCAATATAAAACAAACCTAAGATCTTTCCACATGAAAAATACAAGAGCAATGGTACTGTCTCCATAAAATTATTCCTCTCATTTGGAGTAGTGGGGTGAGAAAAAACATGAGCCATGAAAATGCAATTTAATGTGACCAGTCTTGTTATTTTAGAGTACTGGGTGAATAGCTTTTTAACTGCAACAAGGTCCAGATCTTCCCAGGTGCAATTAGGCAATGAAGGAATGCATCAGTGTTACAGTTTAAAAACTTTTGTATTAAAGACCTGCTTTTATCCCATGGAAGACTTAGCTAGAACACTGCAGAAAGATTCACGAGGGTCAGGTTGCCAAGAAAAGTCACAATTATTAGTGATTAAAAGCAAAGTTCCAGAAAGAACAAACTATTTCAGAAAGGTCACAATCTCAGGAATTTTTTTTAATAGGCAAATGTATTATTAAAATTTCCTTAAGGGTTTACTCTGCTACCTGCTCACTGTCTGAAAGCTTCAAGATTCCTGGTGAGATTTGTTTCTTTCATATGCAACACTGGCAGCTACCCAGTGCATCCAGCAGAGCTGCAGGAGACGCAAGCTTTCTCAAAAAGCAGGTGATACAGTGGGCTAGTTCTGTTTAAAATCTCTCTTTAAAACGTTGAAGGATTTAGATATAGAGGAGTGAAAAAGTCTGTTTAGGAAGGCTTAGAAGAATTTCAGCCAAAAAGAATTCGGCCATTACCGAACAAAGAACACCAATACTTCTAGATTAACACGAAAACAAGGGCTTAATTCTATTTTACATTTTAACAAGAAAAGGATAAAACCCCTAAAAACCAAATCATGGAAGATAGGTAACTTTAATCTGTCTTCGTATTTATAAAGCCACTAGCAAAACAGTATCTGAACGCCTCACAGTCATTAATGGATTTTTCCTCACAATGCTTCTTTGATGCAAAGAAGTTCTATTATCCTTATTCTTCTTGTGAAGAACAGTGTCATGGAGAGATTAAGTCATTTATCCAAAGTAACACAAGATGCCTATGGGAACGACTATGTAATTTATCATGGATCTCAAGAGCTGCAGTCCAGTGCCTGAACCAGTAGACCATTCTCTTCTTAATAGACAAGAGCTGTTGCACAGTACCTTAAATGACCTTTCAAAATGGCTATTTTTGCATGGTTTTTGCTCTATCACCATTCTGAAGAAAGCTGTTAAAGCAACAGACTTTGAGAGAGCTTAATTAAGCACCCTGTATCTTGTCTCAACACCAGCTGTGAAACTTGGGAACACATATACTTTCAGACCAGATATTACACATCTCTTGGAAGTCAGCAGCAAAGCTAAAGCTCAGCTGCTTGGTAGCTGGAAAAGATCCTTCATGCTCTGCAAATGACCATACTTTATTCAAGTCCTTTAAAGGTTTTTTCCAAGGCTTTTTATATTCCTGTGACTAAAAAGAGCTACTATACTAGCAATATATGTCTGAATATATGGCAGGAGCCATTGGTAACTACCAAAATATGTTCTTTCCTGGCACATTGAAGAGTTCTGTTTATCATTTGGTAAAGCTGCTTAAAAAGAAAAGGCAGTCAATTGTTTCCTCTTTATATTCAACGAATGGTTTCAGTTTGAACGTAATTCAAGCTACAGGAGCACCCATGAGACTGGCAGTCTAAAACACTGGGTCAGTATCTGCCTCTGAAGATACAAATTAATTAAAATATGCTATTTAAAGAAAAAAAACTAACTAAAGTTTTGTCTTTATCCAAAGAATAAGTACAATTCACATCAGCAACCTAAAACTCTCCAGCCACTGTGCTCACCTGAAGGGATCATGACCAGGAGTGAAAAGTTTACTGGGTCACGCTCCTTTAATCTTACCGTCTCTTTTGAGTGACTGCCAAAAAGCTTTGCTTACGATGAAGTTTATGAAGAAGAAAAAGAACTGAGATCATAATTTAAATTCCACACAGTTCACAAACAACTTTCATATGGTAACAATTTTTGGTCACTGGTTTACTGAATTTGAATTGGTGACCTAAAGGTGAAAGATTCTGCATTCCAGTATCAATCTCCATGCTGTTTACTGTTCCAATTTTCTGAAGTTCAAAGTAGTAGAAGAGAGAGTTACATGGTTAAACACAGTCATCTCCATTTTACATCCCCTTAAATATTTTCAGATTTTTTCCCTTAATATAATTCTGAGCATAAACCACAATTATACAAAATTTTCTCGTGTATGGAGAATTTTTGATTTAAAAAAAAATGTCCTTCCATTAAATAAGAAAATAATCTTCTGTCACATAATCAAATTATGATATTTAAGAAGTCCTGTAAAGAAAAAAAACTGTGTTACAAGTTCAATTGTGCCTCTGTAAAACTGTCTGCTTCTTTCAAGGGCTTTTAGTTATAAGCATCATACAGCTCGCTTTGTCTAACTTTAAAATTTTAACAACAAAGAAAAATCCTATGATTTTAAGATTTCATAATTTCCTTCACAAATCCTCATGTTTTATTAATTCCTTTATTTTTTTTTTCTAATCCAACAATTCTCTCCTGTACTTAAAACATGAAACTTAACTAACACACTACTTTATCAGCTTCAGCAATAAAGTAAATATATTTATTTCCAAGAAATGGACCTGTGAAAATTCTCAAGGAATTCTCAGCTGTATCTGAAATTTTTTTTCTGTCAAAACCTTTGAAAAAAATAACCTTGTTTTTTAGAGAATGGGAAAGAAACTGAGAGGAAACAGAAGGAAAAAAAACCATGCTCAGAAAAATTAGAAAGGAATTTCCAAAATACTCAGTGTGTCTAAACTATAGGCAACCAAATGAAAGATTTGCACCATGTAATTATTTATTTTTAACCACTGAGGCAATTTTTTTTTCAATTTTCCAAATATCTTAGCTCTTCACCATTTTTTAATGAGACAGGCATAAGGGAAAAAGAACAACCTCACCTACAAATTTATTGCCATGCTATTTAATCTTCTGTTTCAACAATACATTTTTTAAAGGTCTTTTACCCACAAAGGAGTGAAACACAAATCTGAACACAATTCAAAATCCCTAATCTGATATTGGGAGGGGGACTTCTAATTTATCTTGTGCGTGCACCAGCTCTACAAAGTAACTCTGGCATACACAGCTCATACTGTGAGAGTTATACATTATTCAAGAGCAAAAAACCGATTATTTTTGGTACCTTGTTTCACAACCTGGTAACTATTTCTTTGGAGACTGATTGACTTTTATGATCTGTGCTTTTAATTATTTTTTTATCAGCCACCATTTTCTACCTTTGCCCTTTCCTGCTTTACATTATGCAAATCTCAACTATGTCAACAAAAGCAACTAGACCACAACATCTGTAGGAACCCATTAAGCTAAGGGGGAAAAAAAAAAAAGACAGAAAAAAAGAAAGAACCCAAAATTTGTTTCATGGCCTATTTGGTTTAACAGCAGACCCAATGTCCATTCAAGCACATATAATTCAGAAGGCCTGCCTGCCAGCAATAAAGACCGAAATTGGATACTTTGTGAGATTAATTACCTAGATAGGGCATGATAATGCTAGTCAAATGGGAAAGTAATTAAAGTGCACCTTCCATGAAAATTATTCATTGCTGATGGATCAGGTGACAGATAAATCAAAAGGCACTTAAAAAAGCTACAGGTTAACTTGTGGAAGGCCGTTCCTCCCTGGAAGTCCCTGTAACCATGGCTGCTTGCTCCTGTTGTACGACAAAAGGAGGGTAACGTGGCCTCCGAGAAAGAGGAGCCCAGGGAAAAGTTGCCAGCATTGTGCCTGCACACAAAGGGGCAGCTAGAGTGGAACCAGTCGGCCGGCAGCCTGCAGATTCCAGGATCTCTCTGCTTGTACGCCATAAAGGGCTATTGCACCATGAAAGGCAGCAAGTGATGAATTAATAAGTTGACTGGTCCCCCGGGTGCAATCCTTACAGGCAGAGGACATGCCGCGGTAATCAAAAGGGGCTATAAATTGTGTACATTGAATGGCACAGAACGCATCTCACTTCATCACCGTTAAGTCAAGACTTCCTGAATTTGTCATTAACTCTTTGGCTTCAATATATTTATTTAAACGGTAAAAGTAAGAGAAAGAGCTTACAATAACAAAAGGGCAACTGATACTACCCAGCGGGATATACAGTCTAATGGAGATCACTGACTTTTACTTTCTACAGCTACATGGGTCAAAATCCACTCCTTTTACAACAAAGCTCCCCCTGAGATGCACCAGTTGAGTTCAGAACATTACATTACATGCATTTCTGAACGCAGAAAAAAACCCCAAAACCACAGGATCAAGTAATTTTTTACAGCTAGCTTATGCAAATTCCAAAGCATTTATTCCCTACTTGAAGAAAATGGAGCATTTACATGGGTAAGCATTTCTCAGATCCCAGATTTTTACGGAAAATTTCAGAACAACCTTACATTAGATGTAACATCTGATTATTAAAATGTATGAAAAAGGATCAATGTATGAAAAAGTTCAATAATTACCACCTTCTCTTTATGTTTTTTGTTTTCTTTTTTTTTTTAATGTATGCTAGCTCTCTAGGTTGTGATACTGAATACTGACTGTTCAGAGGTAGTTCAATGGAAAGCAATTTTGTGCCACCCTTTTTGTCCTTAGTCGTTTTAAATGGCTTAGGTACCTATGAGAGTTAAAGAGAAACTTACCACTGACTTTGAATCAGAGCAAGAGGAGGCAAGGGAATTTTTTAAAAAAATTCTTTACTTAATTCCTTCTATCAAAAATATACTTGAGGTCTTCCCACATTTTGAAACAACAGTTCTGTGTGTTTTATCAATAGCTTCAAAACTATTTTATGCATCCTCTGAATATTTTTACCCTCCCTAGGCTTCATAGTGAATAAAGGAAAGGAAAATTTAAGTGAGTATTGAAATGTAACTCAAAAAATAGGAACTACAAACTGAAGTCCTTTCTGTGGGTCCAATGGAAAGTATAACTCTTTTTCAAAATAGCATTTATGACACAAGCTATGACTGTTCCCAGGAGTGTTCCACATTCACAGAAATTTATATGACCATGTGACCAACAGAGGCATGGTACCAGTTCACTAACTTCACTGCAGCTGGCAGCTGTGGTATTTCCCCCAGAAAAGTAGCTGTGCTGATTTTATGAATAGGTTTATCACTTTGAGATTAGCTCATTATAATATTTTGCAAGAAGTCAAATTTTACAGACCTCTTGATCTATAAATATACCTCAGGAGACTTGGTAAACTTAATCTAGTAAAGTAAATGGTGCTAGAGTTGAAAATGGAGTATGAATACATGCTTGTCCATACTGTTACTTTGTTAGCATGCTTAGCTAGTTGGGCATAATTCTGGGAATCTCAACACGGGAACACTGTTTTGAGAGATAAAGAAGTTAATTTTGCAAGCATGAGCCCTGGCATGCCAGGAACAGAGGATGAACCCTGATACCTTTTGAGCAGGCATAGCATTGGCAAACAGGGAACACCCATTAGTTTCTTTAAGAGTCCCACTGCCTGTCTGCTGGTATCCCAGTGGAGTTTGAGCTCTTGATTTAGATCTATAGATTGCTAAATGGGATGGGACACATCTGCCTGAGAGATCACCACCACCATCTCAGTATAGGTATGAAAGGTAGTCTCTTTGGAATTTACCCTCCAAAGCACTGTCAATGTAACAACATTCTGAGACCCCGGGGTACCTGCTAGGGAAAACGTTGAGAAACAGCTCCCAAGAGTTTGGTGAAGGAGTTCACTTTCTCTGCTTATTGCTCATTGAAGGTTATCTGACTGTAATTGTTCTGTGCCACTGCATGGCTGATCAAATTCATTTTTTACACAGAAGGCTGTAACACTGATGGGTGGCCATCACGGCATTATTGTAGGTGAAATAAGCTGAAAGGCACACGCTGCCCTCCTAATGGGGACTCTTAACTAGCATTACAATAAAAATAAAGCACAGAATAAGTGTTTTATACTTTTAAAACATTTTTAACATTAAAGCTGTAAACTGCAATCAAGTGAAATATCCCCATTTTTAGGACACACCTGTATATGAATATCTTCACTAAGCACCTTGGTTAATTCAGTCCTTGGTAAACATCTTCAAAGAGTCTTAAGAACATGAATTACTAATAAGACAAGCAATTTTTTTTTACAGTTTTAAAATCCCACAGACAATAAACTACTTTTAAATTTGCTTGCTCGCTTAGTATTTTCTTGAAAATAAATAAAATCATGTAAATATTTAATGTTAACATTGTGGCAGAAATTAACATTTGCGTATGTGGGGGGTGGAAGGAAGAGGGCATTCAAGTAATCAACTTTTGCCAGTTAATTTAAGTGGCTAAATAGGGAAGGTAATCTAACACTTCCTCTGTAATTAAGGACGAGTCAATGCACAATTCCTAAACTTGGCTCCTGTTCCAAATCACTCCCTAAAGAAACCTATCAATCTCCACTGACTACAACAATGTAAATATCCACCAAAGATTTAAATGCTAATGTTTAATGCCAGCATCAAAGAGCAGAATGTTTAGCCCTAAAATACTTCATGTGATTAACTCTACACAATATAAAGTGCAATGACACTTTTCCCTCTTCATTATCAGTTAAGCTGCAATACAAAAAATTAGAACTAAGGGTGAAATTTTGATCTCAGCTACACAAGGGAATATTTGGAATAATTCCACAGGAGGTCCACAGAGACACATCATTACAGTATTGGCTCTGAAATATTAGCATCCGATTCCTCCTTTCACAGCCATGATTAGAGGCTGTATGAACTTAAATAGACTCTTTAGCGAAATAAATGGCATTTCTCCACATAAGCATCAGGGTTTACTAGCTCTGAATCTGGTCTGCTGACTCAGCCACTACTGCCTGATAGGAGCTTGGGTGCAATGTAAAAATATGAGCTCTCCACGATGCATTAAGAAATCAGATTCTCAAAAAAAAAAAAAAGAAATGCTTAGGTGCCAGACAACAGAAAAGGTCAAAAGGAGAGATGGCAAATAGATCCATCTGCAGATATGAGATGGCAGATACAGAAACTGAAGGGTCTGCTGCTGCAAATACATACATGAGAGAGAGAACACCAGATTCAATGGATAATTTTGTACAAGCTATTGATACATAGGTAAGAGTTTAGGAAGGGTCATACAAAGCAAAGCTAAGAATCACAGTCACAAGACCTCATCCCTAATCTTAAACTTAAGAGGAGATGAGCTCTGTCTTTAAACTTCTGAAAAATACACTAACAGGATAGAAGAAAGAGTGATTAAAAGGAGATTGAGCTACATGTACGTGTGTGTGCATGTACACGTGTGTGCATCTGTCTCTCCCTCTCCTTTTCATATATAGCAGAAACAAGACAGAAGTAAGATATGAAACATCCCACTTTGCACTTCTAAGATTTCTTGCATTAACATTGGAAAAACTCGAGCAGTTCTGTGAATATTTTTTCTTAAGATTTTCAGTGTTTCTGCACATGTGGATGCTCTTGTGTCTGACAGATGATTTAGCTCATTCAGTAAGGAATGAGGTCTTTGTTGGCCCGTTGACTTCAGGTGAGATCTTAAGATTTCTACCCCTCTGTCAAATATAGTTAAAAATGGTCAAAAACCATTGACAGAGGATAAAGGAGCTGAAGGAAAATTTTCCAAAGAGATTTGAATTTAGCATGCTCACAGAGTCTTGGATGTTTAGAAAACTGAGCTAGAAATGACCTTTTCTTAATTAACATTAATATTAAAATGGCCTGAGTCATATGACTTATGACACTTGCTGTGAAAATTTAAATGTACAAATGAAGAGCAGCAAGTCAAGGAGTTTAGAACTACAGCTATCTCTGAAGTCTGATTTATTTTGCAGGCTGCCAATACAAACAAACTACCTTATGGAAACATAAAAAGCAGCTTGTTATAAGCTCAAATTTAGGACATTTATATTGGTCCCACAGTAAGAAGATTTCTGTGTCATTACCATGAGCATGATTTAGTTGTATTATGTTCACATGTAGACATCATTATGCAACACTTAGCTCAGACAAATGGCTCTGTTCTTGATCTTTCTTATTCTACTGTAGTTAATGACCAAATATTGTTAAAAATTGGGACGCTAATTATCTGATGTCGACATGTTATGGATAATTAAGAATTGCTCACTCTGAAGCCATGCTAATTGTTTTTCACATGTCCCGTTCTCTCGTCCTTGTGTCCTCAACAAGGCAAGTAGGTACAGGTTTATACGTACATCTCTGTCACGTACTTTGTCACAGAACATACATCATCCTTTCTGGCTCATCCCCGATTAATTTTGCTGGCTTGCAGCAATTATCTCTCCCTTTGTGACTGACCTCCTGGTAAATGGAGTGCATGATCGCTGGGCAATTTTTTCCTGTGTATTTTACCACTTAATTGATCCTTGTTTGCTGACCACCATAGAATACACAAAATTTAAGTCATAAAACGGTTGAAGTTGAGAGAAAGTGGTAACCATGTTTCAGCAATTGTAGTTGACAGCTGTAAAAATCAGATCTTGATAATGTTCTCTCATTTACCCTATTACTTGGATCAGTTGGTTAAAGCTGTTAATGATCCTCTTGGATCAATGTCGTTTGCTTGTAGCTATAATTTACTGCATTGGTGGATTAGTACAGATGTTTTCATAGATAGCTCTGCATCATTCCACCAGATTGCTGTCTGCATCAAATTTGCTTCCATTCATCACTAACGAAGCAAAGAAAAAGATAATCAGCATCTCCTATCTTAACATTAACTATTGAACTTGGGATAACACTTTTGTTGTTGTCAATTTGCAGCCTTCAACCATTGCTTCCTCAGTAAATTGCCCTGAGAGTTTTCTCTAGAAATAGAACCAATTAGATATTTTGACTGTTACTGGGAAAGACGACAGAAATTCTTAACTGTACAAAACAATACATACACTAAAGAGTAGTAGATAAAACTGTTCAGTTACAAATATGCCCTATGGAGTCAGGGCTAGTTCTATCACATACAAAGCAGACGAAACTACATAGGGCAGCAACGTGTCAAAGTTGGCAAAAATTGTCCAGACTGTTAATTACTGAGATTATTCCAGCACCTGAAAAATATGCTGACACCCATGGGTTGTCATAGTGGGTAAGTCAGCAATGCTATATTAGGGAAGATATCTCCTTTTCTTATTACCCCACTAGCATCAGAAAGACCATACCCAGCTCTTCACAGAATTTGTCTATCTTCACCCTTTCCGGCCAGAGGTGAATCATTTATTCTTGGGCCATTAATACCCCCTAAACTGTCAGAAGGCCATGAGCCAGAAGAGGAAGACTCGTATTTTTTTACTGAGGGCCCGTTTAGCCAAATCTCTGTTTTTCCTTCTAAAAAAGGAGACTTACCGGCACACGCAACAAATACAAAATAAGTAACTGAATAAAATATTATGTGTTCCACAAGAGAAGCAGCACAATCTCTGACTCTATTTCTAAAGAGAATATATATATAGAAAAAGAAAACTTGGAAATGTGCTGTCTTAAATTGCTGGACAATTCCACCCAGCATCATTTAAGCTTAATGAAGAAACTTCTCTAGCTCTCCCTCCACAAGCTACCTTCTCTCTTCTAAAGATTTCCACAAGAGTCATTACAATAGGTTGGCTCCATGCCATGCTGTCATCAAATGCTTCACTATATAGAGATGTTACAGTCTAAGAATTTTTTAATTCACTACATTCAACCTTAATTAGGATTTCACATTTGGTAGCACTTATACACTTGAAATAGTGCCTTTCAACAGTGATGTTCATTTCTCATTGGAAAAGCACCTGAGCACTTAAAAGGTTTTGTTTGTTCTAATGACAATAGCACTTGAATTCTTCAAAAGGTCTGAAACAAACATACAACACAGAGTTCAGAGTTCCTACTGATGATATCCAGCACTTATTTATATCCTGCATCCAGTTATCATACTACAGTTCACAGGAAGCAGTAAAAGGAAGATCTGGAGATGTAGTTCTGCTGTGAAAATCAAAGGTCTGTGGAATTGTATTTTCTTTGCACATAAGTTAATTAGCTGCTCTAGAATGTGTATCACCAAGCGTAAATATATCAAGTCATTTCTTGTCTTTGTAGTGCAGCTATCTTGAAAGTCTTTGACACTGGCTGGGTCGTCACAGAACTACATATGAAAGCTCCCGAAGAGTATAATGAAGTGCAAAGAGTTTCTACTCTGTTGAAAAGACTTTGCGGCCATGAGAAAAAAATCTAATTATAGATGAAGTGAAAGAAGAAGCCAGGCATATTTATGAAGGTCTAAAAATTCCCCCAGCAGGTGTCATAAGTGGAGCTCTTTATTTTTACAGACCTTTCTGAGAGTGGTCATAGACAGTGTGATGTTAACATATATCCTTGCTTTGTAAGATCAGGATTAATTTTTCATCACTATTTTTATGGACACAATCGGTTTAACTCATAAATATTGAGGAGATAGCTGGTTCATGTTTTTAAAAGAAAAACAGGGTCTTAGTCCTTTGTGTGAAATTAGTAAAGTAATCCCTCCTTTCCTTGGCTAAATTGTACTTTATGATGCTCATTTTCTTCCTCAAGTACGTATTTTTTTATTGTGCAGTTGGTGAAATTATTCTTGAGTAGTGTACATTAGACCATGGTGACATAACCTGCTTTTTCAATAGCTCAGTGCACAGGAAAGTCAATAGCCCTGTGGCTGTCATGCTTCTCCAAGCAGGTTGCCACCTAACATTTAACATACATAGCTTAATCAGACCATTTCTAATTTGGAGCTCTGGTTCTGTGAAGCTGAAGCTTTACTTTATCTTTACCTAGTTACACTAGAGTGTAGCTTCCCATTCTTTTCACTTCTATCTATTGTAGAATTCACATAGTCTTTACTAGAAAAAAATTAGTTTCTTAGCAAAAATCATTACATCTCTTTCAAAAAAGCTTTTGTGATAGAGCTGGAAAGGCAAGAGTTCTGATATCCATTTGAGAAAAATACCCAACATATTTTTAGTATACTTTACAAAAAATTTAAATTACATTCAGTCACAAACTGGTGTGCAAAAACCTGACATAGTCAGACTCAAAACATGATATGAAGTTAAAGTTTCAGGCTGACAGAGCGCCCACTGCTTTTGTTCCTGGGTGTTCTGATAGAGCATAAGGTTCAAATCCTGCTCCTACTGAAGTCAATGACAAAGCTTCCACTGACTTCAGCGGTGCAGGATCAGACCCTAAGCAACACAGTTAGCATCTGCTTGCTTTTTATCTCTCTTATCTTTCAGTGAAAAATATTGGAACATATTAGAACTAAATAGTAGAAAAAAATGAATTAATATCAACTAGCTATTCTGTGGTACATTTTCTTATAAAACATACTGCTCGTCATTCCAAATTTTTTGCTAACATACATGTTCTGTATATGTATATAAAATATCATCAAAAGTTTCAAATATATGTGCCATACCATATTACATCCTATACAGATGTATAGAATGATGTTTTCTTTTTCAGAATCTTGAAGAAAAATCTAACATTTAATAATCTAATAATAATGCCTCAACCTTGCAATTCTGTAGTATCTCTATAACCTTTTTGATGTCACAATATTAAATATGACCTGATACAATCAGTGAATGAACAAACTACTTTTCCTTGATCTGATGGTATTTGCTACACAGACTGGAATTCTTATCAAGTTTTTATCCATCAGTTTAATTCAGGCATAAACTCAGTTATCGCCTCCTGTAAAAAAATCTGTGATATTAGTTCAGGGTAATGTGATTGCAGATCAATAAGCAGTCTTAGCTCCACAGAAATAACCCAATCCATTCTTTTAAGGCACTGAAAAGACATCTAAAAAAGTAGAATAATAACTATCATATGCAACTAATTTCTACTCTAATTTTTCCCTTTTTAGTTGATGACCATGGAGTGCAGAATACTTACATAGTTATGCTGTCTGCCTACTTACTGGTCTAGAAAAATTTTTTAAAATATTAAAATATATCTTAAATATTATTAAGATTAAGCACAGACATCCGTATAGCTCCCATTAAATGAACTAAGCAAAAAGGTAACCCAAAATGCAGTCATTATCACATATATGTTTCTAAAAACCTCAGTTTAATGAAAGCGTTTTAATGAATATTAGTTTCGAAAAGTGGCTTTTTATAAAATAGTTCCCCCAGCTCAACAGGTGGAACACATTTAGTAAAAAGAAAACATTATTTTTATAATCTGAATTCTTTTTACATGAAGCATTGCTTTAAAAAAATATATATACAGATGATGTAGTCATATCAATGTGCTTAAACTGATCTACAGTTGGATGTTAGAAGATGAAGCATAGCTCGAAAAGTAAAGTCATTAGCAGGAAATAGCCAAGGAAACCTATAGCTACAGGAAGTCCACTGAAATGGAAAAACACTGAAGAAATGTTAAGTTGAACACTGAAGCTGTTTGTAATAAGCTGTCATGTATCACCAGAAGTGAACATTAGATGGAAGATATAGATGAAGGTAGATTAAAACAACTTGGTGGCAGTACGGGAAGAAACCAAAATGGCCCGGGGAAAGGAGGGAAGTGAGAATAGGACTAGAACACTGAGGTCATAGTGACTGAGAAAGCCGCAGGCATCAATCTTCTCGATTGCTGCCTCTGCTGGGGAACAGTTCATTGCTGAAGAAAAGTCAGGCTTAAGTGAGACTGACAGGGAACAGGAAACAAATAGATGGTCAATAGTGCAGAGACTATGAAAGAAGAGACTTTAAAAACTGAGTAGGGATAATTGAGAGCTGGGGAAAAAGCATAAAGAAACAAAAAAAAGAAAAATTATAGGCAGCAAGAATGAAAGGAGAATGTAACGTGAGAGAATGTGGAGTGTCTCCCTCATTTAGAAACACTTCAGAATTACCTAAGAAAGGCAGAACCCATTCCACAGATTTGCATTTATGCATTCAGCCATTTCTTCTTGTCATGTAAATCAACAGTGCTGCTGCTAATAGTCATGCTTTTACAGCATGTAATGTTTTTTCAGTTCAAGTTGCTGGGATAATGCCAATTTGAAAAATTCAGCTTACTTTTTAAATTTTTTATAACTGTGAAATTTGGGATCAATTTTTTTTTGTAGCAAAAGGTCTTAAAATTGAACTCTAAGATGTAAAAATGGAATAGCAGCAAATCAACATATACAAAGGAAATTGTTACTAAAAAAGAATGTTTTTCAAGAGTAAGCCTTGATTATGGAACTGAATCAGGGTTTTTTGACCACTTGAACTTGTCAGCATTAAGGGCAATCTGAAGGCACAGCATGACCTAAGAGGGTTGTAGGGCACCTTTCTCTTGCTGTGAAGAAGCAGCAAGCATTAGCAAGTGCTCCCTGTACAAGAGCAAAGAGTACATACAGGGACAGTTATTGGCATTACATTTTAACTTCTGCTTGTCTTGGTTGGTTACGGTAATAAAGCATGATGAGTGTTCCCTTGGATTTGATTTTTTCTTTTCAATGACTATAAAGACAATTTAAACTGGCTCAGGACACACACTTAAGTTTTCTCAAACCCTGATAAATGTTGGTATTCATCAAAATATCCTAAGCTTTATCAAGGTCAGGGTAGGTTTGGTGTATTATCACCCTTTATCAGAGATGAGTCCATTATTCATTCAGATAAATTCCATAGGAAAGGATGCAGAAAGACAGTTTTAAAAACACACTATCTTTGCAAAAACATCAATAGAAAAATTATAAAATTGTTATTGAAGCATATTTCATAAAATGAAAATGCATGAATGCCAAAACACAACAAATATTCATCTGCAGTGAAACCTACCCAATTTCCATTCACCTTCTGGGTGTTGTATGGAAAAAATGTAAAATTTGGGAAGGAATTTGATGGATCAAAAGGAACTACCAGTACAACCAAAAGGTGAATATCTTATTAGGGAAGTGGTCAATTTTATCTTTGGTAAAAACCCATTCCGTAAGCTTCCAAAGGTAGTGTCAGCTGTTCGCCAGGTGCAGCTCTTTAGTACATTCATTTATTGAAACTAGAGCTTATTTACATTTAAATCTGAACTCTACAAGGATGCAGGAGTTCTCATAGATCAGCTTGTAGTACTGGGATGACATCCTGTATTCTTTCTATGATGCTAGATAGGCAAGATATGAAACAAGATGGTTTACTCCTGGGGGACTTAGCGTACTTAATCTTGTCAAAGAAAGAAAACAAAGCAAAACCAAAAGCCTTGTGGCTCTTGGCTGAAGCAAAAAAATATGTCATATGACAACTGATAGCCTACTCACAAAGTGTTTTTAAAACAAGGAATGAATAGCAATGTGTCATATGCGTGTATATATAAGCGATGTGAAATGATACCTACCCACTTGCAGTCATTTTGTTGTGTTATTTCCACAAATATAAATAGGTTTTTATCCACCACCTGGTTCTTTTATGTGGCATGCTCTCTTTGTCTCTTCAGAAGCTTGTTACATGTGGGTGAATATATTCTATAACCCCATTCTTTTATCAATAATTTCCTGTTATCATTACACAATGATTTGAATTTTGTGACTATGGCCACAAAGGAGCAATTCAATTAAACCAAAACTACAAAGGGAAAATCTCATTGCAATCCTCTGTGCAACTGGTGAACTCAGTAATTATATATAGCCACCTATTGTGTTAGCATAATAACATGTGAAGAAGGTTTAGTTAGACACATTTACACACATAAAAGGCAATATGGGCATAGAAAAAGTCAGTTTTGCCAGAAGTACAGAACAGTCACACAGGAACAAATGAGAGCTGAATCCTAGTTTACTTGGCTATAAATAAATCCAACATTTTCTTTCTCTCCATGGTAAAATAAAAGGGAAGCACAGAAGCATAACAGTCTCCTTTGAGCAACCAGTCTCTTTCTGTTCAATTATAGTCATCAATCTGTTCCACCTAAAATATTTTCCTCCTTGAGAAACCAAAGAAATCAGTATCAGGATCCAAAACATGCTGTTGCAAAAATAATGTAAAAGAGGTCTTTCCTTGTGCTAAATGCATTTGTTCTGAACGTCTGTATTTTCTTTAACACAAATTTTGTAATTCAGTGAAAAAAAAAAAAGCTGCATTTATGTGGCACTTCTAATCAGAAAATCTGGAAGAGCTTGGTAAGAAAAAGTGAAGGTTACCTTCATTTTACAGAGAAAACTGCAACAAAAAGAGCTTAAAGTCATTGTTTTTTTCCAAAATCTGTCCCCTATGTATATTCCTTTTAGATGCCAAATTGGAAGCCTTTAAATCTTTATATTCAGAAGTGCTAAACAGGCAAAGTTTCAGTTTTACCCTTTCTCTAAACAGTGTCAAATTCTGGGAAATGCTGGCCTGTGCATAATCCCACAGTAAACTGGAGAGTAGGGAAGAAACAGTCAGATCTCCTGCTTCCTGATGCATGGGCTTACAAAGCCTGTCCAGGAGGTTGAAGATTTTTGATTGCTTTAAACCTTTAGTAAAGTCTAGATGTTGTCTCTAATATATATGCATGCTATAGTTTCACTCACATCTCTGGGCTTGATGTGAGGATCATTTCATAAAATCACACAGCTTGTGTTACTTATAGGATAGCACGGGATACCAATATTATATCTTCTGGCTTCATAAAACCCCTGTAAATCTATGACTATGACAACACAAGATAATGAACTATAAGGAGTTATCTTGGGGAAAACACAACAAACTTCTGATTAAGGCTTTTTCATCTTCCTGAGATGTGATACTAGCCACTAAACAGCACTGTTTCTTCCTTTACCCGGTGTGCCACTGAACCATCAAAGCACATAAAGTAAAGCCAATTTGATTCAGCTAAATAAGAAAAAGTCCAAATCCTTCTTCATGTGATAGTTCTGTACAGTCATCTACAGAGATGAACACTGAATACTGTCCACCTGTGCATGTTTGAAGAATTATAGAGAATTGTTTTGAAGATGAAAAATCAAGGTGCCAAAATAATATCATCTGTGTTGCAAAAATAGTTTCAGGGTAAGTTTTCTGTGCTGAAAATCTCATCATAAACTTCAAGAACTGAATGAACACAGAGACCAATCCTTTCAGCCACAGAGATGGTTCCAAAGTAATATGAAATGTGCATTTGGAATCCATGAAAGCACTATAGGGAGATTAAATATCCCACAAATACTCCAGCCAAACTTTAACAACCATATAAACCATCCTAAATTTGAGGAGAGGGTAGGAAGGTTTTGAACTAAATTTCTTATCCTTTTTTTTTTTTGAGATTACTATCTTTAAAGTACAAAATAACTACAGTTTTTCCTGTTTGTTCATTCACCCTGTTTGATGAGTTTGTTCTTAGTACAAAATATTACTTTAGAGGATCATTTCTACTGCACTAAAAAAATAGCATGATCACAGTCATTGAAATTTCCTCCAAGATGTAAGTATGAAGTATCCTTTAAAATACTATTCAGCTGTTCTTACAGGAAGCATCGCATCAGTTATTCACCTTATATTCTCTTTTACAGCACTTCTTCGAAAGCCAGATCTTGCAAATAATATTCAGTTTAAGATCTTTTCTTCAAATTGCAAAAGGTTAGCTTTATTATTCTCTCTTCAAGACCACAGCACACTATTGCCCTGTAATTTTACCAATAAGCAACTCGCCATTTCAGAAACCTAAATCTGAGAATTCTCTTTTTTTTTTTTTTTCTTTTTCATTCAGCTGCAGACAACTAAAGCCCTTTTTTTCCCTGGGGTGATATGCTAGTTTGATTTTATTTCCCCTGACATTTCACCTGTCAGATTATGATAAATAGAAGAAACAAAGAATAATCATCACATTCTCATTGCATCTCATAATCAAATATCTAGAAATATAAGATAAATCAGAAATACTGTCCTGAGGGAAAACACTAACACTGAAAACACTATCAGAAATCCAAGTCATCTTCCAGTGACCTAGGACTCCCATACATGTTTAAAAAATTCAAAAAGGAAGTCTGCAAAGAACTGTCACATCTATTTTTTTATCTTCAAATACTAGGGAATTACCTATAATGAAGTAAGAACAACAACAACAAAAAAGTTCCAGAGTTAAGAAATTCTATTTAATAACAAAGCCGTGCATCTTCCTTAAGTGTTTTGTGAATGCTTTCTGAAAGCAATCCTGAGGCCAAGAAACAGGACAGGTTATTCTGAAATAGTATAAGCTCAAACTAAATAGCTGGCAAGGTGAAAAGATTAATGAGCCAGAACACATCAAACATGCTCCTGATTTACTGCATCTATAGCTTGCATGTTCCAAATTTCTCTCAGTCTCACAGTGTTGAGATTCATAAGTGATGAAAACTTACCTGCTTGGCCGGTGGTAATACTGACAGCTGCAAAAAGCCTCTGGGAACGACTCAAGTCAGAAACCCCATTCACAGCTTCAACTTCAAACGTGTAGTTAGCATGAGCTAGCAGGTCCATGACAGTGACATAGTTATCTACTAATCCAGTTTGCTGGGGCATATATCCAATGTTACTCCCACAGGGAACACACTCGCCCTGCTCCCAGCTGCACCTCTTGCACAAAATGCGGTAGGTCACATCACTTCTTCCCCCGTTGTCAGCAGGAGGACTCCACTCCAAACTCACAGTAGTCTGGTTGATATTGAAAATTAGGTTCTGTGGTGCAGATGGAGGTCCTACATAATACACAAAGAAGTTCAGGGTAATTACACAAAACCACAATGGGACACACAGGTAGCATTTTAATTACTGAGATAGAAAACAGTTGAAGCATTTTTCTTCACATAAACATTTCATTATTTTTAGCACAGGCTGCATAAAAGCTTTCTTGAACTCATTTGGTAAGAGCTTTATTTATTTTCCACTAAGGCATCAGAATAACAATTGTCTGTGTATTTACTGCAACTGATTTTAGCTGTTTCTCTTCTGTGCAATTAAAAGGAATGGTTAATATACCGTAAAGGTTCTCTTTTACAGGTTTTCCAAACATGGGATGTGTTCACCTCTTCTAAACATACTGCACAAGCTGCATCTAGTCTTTTGTTATCAGGTCCCATATGATTTACAGAGATATTTAGTGATGTTTTGGATTTAGGATACTTCCACCATTTGAACCACCAATCTGTGTAGGCCAATCTATTTGCAGTTAGAAGGTTAAGTCAGATGCAATTACAGTTCAATCAAAGTGCAGATCCACAGAGGTTACTTTTCATTTTTCACGTTACTAATTTTGGTATTATATCACATAATGCACATTGTCTACATCAATTTAGGAAACATTGGGCCTGTATTCTATCTATTACAGTGAGTTAGGTACTTCTGCAACACACAGTGTTTTCTAATGCTGTATCAAGCAAACATGAAAATTATATTTATGCTGATTCCGTATTCACTGTCAACCCTTTTTCTCTCTGCCTTTCAATTTCTTTTACTGTTGCAAATGTACTTTTCCAACACAGGAAAAGCCAGACAAAACTACTCGCTGCAAGTGGCTGCACCTGGTTGGTTAAGCAACGTCCTTTGCTGTTAAATTTATGACTCACTCACTTGTGCATGCGACATATGGTGGATCAGAAGGTGCTCTATAATAGCTATCTTCACAGTCGCATCTGGAAGATCCTTCCTTGTCAGAGAAGCTGTGAGTAGGGCAGCGGGAGCACTGTAGATCTTGTGAGGAGGATTTGTAGAACCCACGGCCACAAGCTAAGGCAGAACACAACAAATTAAGGTTTAGATTTGCATGGACTTCAATCCTGATTTTTTTTTGTTTCAGTCACAAGGTACACATTTCCATAAATATCTAAACTACCTATTCTGTTATGTTAGCTCAAGCAAGATATGCTCACAATTTCTTTTTCTTCAGACGATGTTGTTAATGATTTTGTGGCATTTTTATGCATCCAAGTATATACTATATGTACCTCAACAGCTGGCAGTACAATATTTTAAAACAGAGGGCCACATAAATACAAGAAGCATCTGTTTTTCACCAAAGAAGAGTAAAATAATGGTGTGAAACATCTGGATGCCTGCAATAGGCCTAAACAAAAGGAAAACACTCTTGAGATCTGCTCTAAGGCCACTGAAGTGTTTATGGTATCTGAACAAGTTGTTTTGGACCAAAATTTATTCTGAGATCCCTGATCGCAGAAACCCAAAGAAGCTGTAAGCCCCCAGCAAACCCTGATCTTGAGGAAAGAATGAGGCATGAACACTTGTTTAAAAGATGACTCTGGTAGGAACATATAGAAAGAGGAGGAGAGCAGACAGCATAAACTGCTCAATTGGTTTGTCCAGTTTCACAGAAAGAAACAAGTAGGTTGAAATTAACTTACTAAAACTTTCAAGAAAAAGCAAAAGATAGACAATAGGAAATATGCATATAAGATAATTTCTTACTTTGGTTTTTCCACTGTGAACTCATGAAATTAAAAACTGTTGTGCTACAACATTGATGTTTAGAAACACTTCTTGAAGCTACTGTCACAGTTCCCAAGGCAGAAACACACATAAAACACACCTACCATTAGACTTAGAAGCAGATCACTGCAACCTAGACAGCCAGCTTAAGAATGTATAAACTATGAGAACTGTAGGGAATGAGGAAGAGGGAAGTGGGGATCAGACAACACGAAAACTGAAAACAGATTAAGACTCCATTTCAGCACTGAGGTTATGGGCAAACTTAGAAATATTGTCAACATGAAAACAAAACACAAAAGTCCCCCAGAACCTTCTAACAAAGCAGGTGCATTTTTAACCAGACTATTTTACTCTTTCTTTTTTCCAACCCTAAAAGACAGTCTAACCTTCTTAAGCCACCACCTGTGTGCAAAGGAAAGGGACAGTGGGTGAAACTTTGTACTGGGTATCAAAATATTAAAGCTAGTTAAATAGTCATTCTGAATTCAGAAGGAGAGAATTTACTTTGGTTATATTCATATTTGCTTGGATATTTTCTCAGAACAGAAATGCAAAGTATCAAAAGACACTGATATTTGGAACAGTTATTTCAGTTGTCTGGTACTGCAGAGACAGAAAGAGCATGAAAACAATGAGCTTTATCCAAAGCTCACTGAGTCAATGAGGAGTACCTTTGACTTTAACAGCCTTTGGACTGCACCCATAGTGTTGCTAAAGCAACATGAGTCTTACTAGTCTGATTAATTTTATGCAACAGAGAAAAAAATAAAAGGCGGCAATACTTAAGATAATAGTAGATTAAAGTTGATGAATTATGTAAATCAACGGTGGATCACACCAGTAGGAAATTCAGGCTGTCTATTACTCTATCAATATACTAAGTTTTTTTAAGAAAAATATACTTAAAATTGCCATAACATTTAGAGTTTTTTGTGCTGGAAAAAAACCAGTAGATGGAAGATAATTTATCTGGCAGAGTCAACTAGCATGCAAAGCTTGTAGCCTTTGATTTTGACAAAGGGGCACAAGTTTGCATAAGAAGAAAACCTAGTCCTGCTTGTAAAACGTGCTATAGCTTGATTCTGCCACAGTAGCTGTTATATATTCTATTTAGAAAAAACAACAAAAAGAATTTTGGAGAAGCATTTTAGATAAACATGACCTGTGAATTCATAGTTGTGGCAAATTCAACTCCGAATTATCCTTTTACACCTTCATCCAAGGTTGTTTCAGAATTTGCTGACCAAAGAGAACAAAAGCTGAATTGATTTTTATACATGTACCTTCAGACATATGTTTAAACTTCTGTCTGCCTTTTTTAGTACTTGCAATAGAAATGTAGCTAAAATTACCAAATAATAGTTTCCTGCCTTTCTTAAATAGTCATGTTCCTTTCATACCAAACAAAACACTGGACAAATACACCGGAACTTCCAACATATAGTCCTCTGCAAAGCAAAGAGCAACTTAAAAGGCTAAGATCCCTACTGTGTTTCCAGTCTGTCCTTCTCAGCAGGGACTATTACATGGCAAAGATGCAGAGAGTAAAATAAAGATTTCAGACAGAAATAACAAAATGTAAACAGAAAACTCCTTTTTGGGCTTTTCTTTTTTTCCTGATGACTTGATCAAGATATTTATATGCTTAGTCACTCACTATTTAAAGTAAGTGTGCATTTCTTATCAGAGTTCAAAGGATCTGAGTGTCTGTGACTAGTTTATATGACTGAAAGCCAATTATTCTCCTGCACAGCACAACACAGGCAGCAGGTTCAGACATTCATATCGTGCTACCATTCCATTAGCTTTTTGTCCACTAAGAGGCTTGTGACGACATTTAATAAACATCCCTTTAACTTATAAGTCCCAGAGATATAAGGGGCAGAATATTCCAGCACTGAAATTTTTAACAGTATGAAAATAGCACTTTTAAAAAGGATTTTTAAAAACTCTGTACTTCTTTAGAAAGGAGGGCATGCAGGGCTGTACACTGTAATTAAAAGTACTCATTAGAGGAATAAAACAATTTTTTTCCCATCTTTCTTCATAAAATTAAATTTCTCACAAAAATTGTTTTTCAGGCTAGCAGTGGAATACTTCCATTGCTTAAAAATTGGGGACCTATGGGTCCTTATCTGTTTTTAACATATACCATTGTCCTTGCAAAGAAAATTACAACTGAAAACTCTACTGAGATAGTGTTGCACAGACTACTTATGAAGGTGTGAGAACTTGCCAGTCAGCTCTACAGATAACAGATGGGAAAGAATCATTCAAAAATACTGGTTTGATTGTTTTTTTCTCTCCCTTTTGTCCTGCCTTGCCAAATTGCCTTGGTGATTTTTTTTTTTTTAATGAGCAATTTAGATAGATTGTTTTGCTCTACACTATTTTAATTCTATATATTTGGACTCAATTTAGTTCTTCATGTAATATTTTTAAGATTACAGGGACAGGTGGTATAAAACCCCCACTGCTACTACCTCCATAAGAGACATTAAAAAAATGCTAATTGTAAAACACCAAAAACAAACACATTAGCCAAACAACACTCAGAGCTCTGTACATGCAAATCTAAAGGTGATAAATACAGCTACTCTTTCGCAAGAGTATCTCTTGGCAAAACTTCGGGCAACTCAAATGACATTCGATCACATCCATCTTATTAGTACAGGACAGCACTCAGCAGCAGCACTTCTTTCCTATAAAGGGAGCCTATATTGTAAGTCAGGGCATAGAACTCAAGCAATGACAGATGATATGCAGCAGCATATAACTGGTGAGATGGCACTCTGATGTTGTACCTCTAATCCTCATCATTGTTGATCTGAGGAAAATGTGAACTCATTTGATGTTCCTCGAGCAAGTTAAGATCCAGCAGTAGTTTTGCAACTGAAGGGCTTCTGGGGTACTGGAACAGGCAGCACAGGGGTGGAGAGAAAGGCAAGAAAGGCAACACAGAATACAATTCACTTCCATTCACTGTGTTGTGTCATTTACGGCTGCTAATTTAATAGAACAGCTCTTCCCAGATGAAGTTCCCATTTTGTTCAAACAGCTGCTCCAAAGTCTTACATGTTACTGACAGCACAAAGACACAGAATAGCACCTACCTACCTGACCTCAACCAGCTTAAAACAACACAATTAGGTTTTAATTCTTTCCCCACATACTGCAAAATCAACAATAAATACAGAATAAAGTCTTGCTTCAGCCAAGGCACAATTCTTCACTTAGTATCTTAGCCTCAAAGCCATTAGAGACTGTCCATCAGTGACCCTCCCAGGGCTGACCACCACCTTGGACTTGTTCACTTGTCTGCAATAGCCACGGCTGCTGCTCTGAGCAAATCTTCTCACCCCCTCTATGAAACAGAGATTTTTCTTGTTGGGAAGCTGGCAGAGTTCCAGTGTGAAATTCAAAGACAATGTGAACAAAATCTCTTGGATGAGAGAGCTTTCCTGGAGTTAGGGTTTGAGACTGAGCAAGCCCTAGAAAAGCAGTACACTATTCTGGCTGTGTACAATGAAAGAACCTTGTGAAAATCATACCACCAGTCTTTCTTGGCTTGGACTAAGTTGCTTTTTTTCTGGTACATCCAGTAGCATTCAGCCGTAACAAGGATGTATCGTGACAGTAGGGTCTGGCATACGGCTGGGCATGGCTGCAGCACGGTGCCCACTTGGAACCGTGTTTAGCATATGCCACTGCAGTCAGTGCATTCGCAAACATTTTTAGCCAGGATGTTTGGTATCCCTTAAGGGGCTACACAAATACTGTAGATAATGGAATTTTGCAAAGCCAAAAGTAAATACTGAGGAATTAACACACACTAACAAGAACTGTGATGCCACATCTGTGGCATAAGCTGCTGACTGCACCTAATGGAGAAAAATAACAGCTTCTCTGCTGTGAGATCATCACATGCTTTAGCGGCCTGGTAGAGATCAAATAATGTATATGTTTCTTTTCATATTCCTAAAAAAAAAATCCAAGGACCTCTGTAGAAGGGAATGAAGGCAGATGTAGACAGCAGCAAATAGCAGTCTAGAGTTGCACTTGTGGGACAAGAAAAAGAAAAAAAGGACATGTTAAGTACTATGCATTTTTATGTAGCCTTTTCACTATAAACACCATGAGATTCATTTTGTGTCTAGGATAGCTAGGGAACTTAAATTGAGAGCAGTGATGGAAATATGGTGAGGGCTATGAGTGACATATGTAACAATTGATGTTTACATAAGCAAAGAAGAAAGAATAAACAGTTATAGGGCACGGACAGATTAATCAAGAAAATGATTTTCTACTACAATAAACAATTAAAAAAGAAAAAATTCCACTTGTTGAAGTGCAAGGCTTCCAGGTGGCATATCAGCTTAAGACTTAAAGGCCACACAATTGTTTCAGCTTGTTAGACACTTGATTGAACATGGCTTTTGATAATAACATTTGAATTTATATGAAAGTAATTAAAGAGGTGAATGCACTAATTACTGCTTGATCCCATTATAAGAAGTAGACTGGTAGAAGAGGATAAAAATAAATATGACATACTGTGCTAGCAGAGCAAGAGAGCTTGTCTGTTTACTCTGCTTTGCTCACCATTCCCTGAGTTTGCCATCACTAGTAAGCCTTAGTGGTGTGACAGTTTTATGCACACTAAGATGAAACTTGTGTTTAAAAAACAATACTTTTCCAAAGTCAGTGTCAAAGGATGACAAAGGAGTAGTCACAGAGTTTCAACAACATCAGTCTTACCTACGAACTTGGGGTACCAGGCTGATCCCACTGATAACCGTGGCAAATTGACTGCCCATCTTGGGAAGGCTCAGGTTTTGCCCTGGGTTCCTTTCTCTCTTCACTTGAATAAGTTGACTGTATTAAAAGTGATCCTATATACTGTATTTTTTCCTACTAGCAGTGAGCAGAATTTGTTTTATATCTGTGTGGGCATAACTCTCCATTCTTGTGATTTGTTTTCCATTATCTTAATCAACTCCCTACCTTTCTACCTTCTCCAGGCTTGAGAAAATTAGAGAATTCAGCTAACCCTCTTTTCACAAAAATGATGTATACACAAAGAGTGTGTGCAGATGTTTCCTGGATGAAGTTATGCAGCTGCAAAGACTTTCTTAATTATAAAATGCAAAATGGATTGTTCTGTAATTGAAACTCTCTGGGGCTCTAATACATTTGAAAATTAACATACATATATGTATGGCCAGGACATAGATGGATGCTGTTAGATTATTTATTACAGATGGATATTTTAGCTAATGCAGAAGAAAAAAGAGCTGGTCTTTCTCCACTGGAGCTTTCAAATATTTGCTACATATTAATGTCTATGGTTCCATAACTCAGGACTAAAAGCACAGCTTGCAGAAACAGTACTCCCACTGCTAGTGTTGCTGACCTCATCTACGATGGACAGATCTAGAATCTTTATTTTAATCCTATTGACAGTGCCTCAGTGGGAGTAATTATAACAGTCAGCCACAAATCCAGACCTCCTGTCACTTATATATTAGGGTTTTTCACAACCAAAATGAGCAGCAGACAAGGAGGATAAAAGCAACATGGGGTAGTGATTATAGCAATATTTGTCAACCCCCTTCTGTATTAACCTGCTACAAACACATGACAATTTGGCATGAGAGACATTAGAAATACAAAAGGTTTAACCATTCACAGTGTCAAAAAATAAAATTTTGAAAATCATTTGGGGGGCATTGTTCTCTCATGAGATACTTAGCTAGATCACAACGTCGGCCACAGACACTTTTTTAGCTGAAGTCTCTGAAAAGTTTAGATAAACTGAAAGCAGACCATTATAAAACAATTCCCAACTGCAGATTTCAATGTGAAATATTAGACATAAGAAATCTAGTGACGAAAAGAGACTTTATAACCTCTGATCCCCTTTTCCAATAATTTGTGTATGTTCCAGTCACAGCTGTTTGAAACTGTAAATTACTTTTATAGTGAGAGATGGCATCTGTTATGACTTCTCTGGCACCTAATACATATTGTTTTTTAAGGAGCTTAGACTGTAGTATTTTGTCTAACTACTATGCAATGCTAAATGTCTAACTGAAAAAGAAGTTTATTTTTAGCTTGATTTTTAAACTAAAATAGCAGCTAAAGATTATTCATGTTTCAACCAAGGAATTATGTTGTGTGTTTTAGTCTGAATAAACTTAGGCCTCTTAATGATGCCTAAGCTATAGTGTGAATGACATATTTAAACAGGGTTGTCCCATGGCTGCATACCACCGTTCACTGAATGTTTGTTGTTGCCTGTCAGGAATCTCTCAGACCTCATATTCATTTCCCAAGCCTACTATGCCCTTGTTTTCCAAAATCCTGCTAATGTCTTTTGAGAGATGTTCACATACTGCCGGTCACACAAACAGAGATCCAGAAAGAGAATGCTTGATAGGTAATAGTAACTGGTTCTGATTTTTCCACTGAATGAAGCGAAAGCTTCACCTCTCTACAAATCTGCTTAAAAAACCCCCCAAAACCAAACAAAACAAAGCCCCAAAAGTGAGCATGTCATCGTATGTGTCTTTTTAACTTATCTAGCTGCAAGAAACATAGGCACAAAGTAGTACTCTGCTGTTTTCCTGGCTAATTTATAGACAAGGACAAGGTAATCAGATTGAAGAACATATCCTACAAATCAAAGAATACCCAATGTCACTATACTGTAATAGCAAAATTACTTTGAATCTAATCATCCCAAATCAGTACATAAAAGACTACATCTAAATGGCAATTAAAGACACGCTAGCATATTCTGAGGAGAATTAATTAACTGGGTGAGTTAAAAGTTGTGCATTGAGGCTATGATATAATGTTCCTCTAAATTTTCAGTTTACAGGGATAAGGCATGTGCCTCTCATTAACTTTCTTGGTAACGACAAATATAAAGCCACCATGAAAAACTGGGGGAAATTAACATGTAAGAGATGCGAAGACATTAAAAATACAAATATATGCAATTCTGTTACTGTTACAGAGTTCAAAACTGAAAGGTGATTTAGAAAATGAAAGGAGAAGAGACATTCTGGGTTTCCTGCTCATTCTTTTCCTATTTCCCCCCTTTTGTTCAACTATGCCCTTCCCTCAAGATTAGGTTTGCAAGGTGCTCAAGTAGCTTCTGCTCAGAGTTGAGTGACAGCTCAACTCATTAGCCAGGTTGGGAGCAAATGCTCCACACTTTGAGGGACGCGGTGTAGATTCATCACAAAAAAAATGAATCCATGCCTGAAGTACTGTCAGCAGTAGAAATTTTATCTGTCTTTCTTGGAAAGTTCTCAACCAGTCAGAAAATTAATGAAGAAATGCACTTGATTTGCTCATAGCTTCTGCATCTTTAGGTTTTGGTTATTGTTTCTTTCTCTTCTACTAAATTGGTAATATTCAGTTATAAACTTTTTGAAATTTTTACTAAAAAAAAAAACTGTTAAAACTACGGTGACTAAGAATTCAGCAAATCTAAAACTACAAACCAACTTATGTTTTGAAAGCTATGATAGTCTGATAGGAAATCTGTATGATTATCTAACTGAGTGGAATAACACATCCCTGGATGCATCAGCAGACAACAGACAACTGCTGCAACAAAAAGAAATTGGCTGTGCAAACTTGGATGTAAGTGGTGCTTTTTTTCTACATAGATATATGAAAAATTCATATTAAATTTGTCATATTCCTGTAATGATTTTTTTTGTTAGGTTTTTGTTTTGTTTTGTTTTCTTTTACTCATATAAAATTTTATTCTAACAGCTGTAAGAAAATAAAACAAACAAACAACAACAAAAAAAAACCCAAACAAAAAACCCCAAGAAAACCCAACCCAGTGGTGATGAAACGAATACAATGAGATTTTTCTTTAACTTTTTGCTTCCCTATTCTAGGGGCATAGCTCAAACAATGAAGCTTACACCATGTTGCCACTTAAATAATAAACAGCTCACTGAGTCCATCAGGGACTTTTGGCAGTGGCAATGCTGTGACTAAACTCTTCTGATTTCACACAGGTTCTGTACAGCCATACCTTGTCCAGCCATACACAAATGAACATTTTGAGGTGTCTAACGCACACTTGGGCTTTGGTATTGCCAGTGTGCCTTAGGTAAGGTTTCCTGTTTTGTAAAGAGAATGAAAAACATCAAGACAGAAATGAAAATAATGTAATTTGGGAAGGGGAGGGGCACATATTTTAGGTTTGCTTGTTTTCTAACTAAAAATACAGTTAAATCTGATTACTGACAAAGCATTTGGAAAATAGTTTTTAAATAATTTGAAAACACATCTTTGAATTTAAAGCCAACAAAATTTCCATGGTCTTCTGGGTCTTCTTACCTGACTTTCCAAAGCAGCAAAGGTCTTTGGATTTAACAAAAAAATCTTTAACCTCTAGTACTATGATCAGTTCTGGGTCCCTCACTACAAGAAGAACATTGAGGTGCTGAAGCAGGTCCAGAGAAAAGCAACAGAGCTGGTGAAGGCTCTGGAGCACAAGTCTTACAAGAAGCAGCTGAGGGAACTGCACTTGTTTAACCTGGAGAAAAGGAGGTTCAGAGGAGAACTTATTGCTCTCTACAACTGCCTGAAAGGAGGTTGTAAGGAGGTAGGGGTTGGCCTCGTCTCCTAAATAACAGGACAAGAGGAAATGGCCTCAAGGTGTGCCAGCGGAGAGTTAGTTTGGCTGTAAGAAAAAATTCCTTCACTGAAAGGGTTGTCAAGCCTTGGAATAGGCTTCCCAAGCAAGTGGTTGAGTCATTGTCCCTGGAGGTGTTTAAAAGATGTGTAGATGTGGCACTTAGGGACATGGTTAAGTGGTAGATTTGGCTGTGTTGGGGTACCAGATAGAGTTGATGATCTCAAGGGTCTTTTCCAACCTAAATGATTATATGATTCTCTGATACTAAAGGTAGAAATGTACAGTGGAATTCGAAAGTACTGAGTACTAGGTAGGACTGGGGTTTTTTTCACTCTCTTACTGATTTTTTTAAAGAAACCCCATTATTTTAGAACCTTTTAGCCTCATTACCTCAAATCAAACAAACACAGAGAGACGGTCACACTCTAAATAGCAACCTTATTACATAGCACCACTCCAACACAACTACGATATGACAACCTTTTATACAGAGCAGTGAACACGTCCCCTGACATGAGCATCTCTACTGCCTAGTAAGCCCCCCCAAAGGCTCTCATTTCCCTTGCCAAATGAGCATCCATAGTCTTGCCAGTACGGCTGTCAGAGTCTTCTAATCAGTCTCACTGCGTTTTTTCACCAAACCTTACAAAAAACAGTTTAAAAATACCTAAAAAACCCTCTCACTCCCTGGCTACGCCTATTCTCTCTTCTTGGGAGCAGCACTGAGAAACTTCCAAGAGAAGAAACATGAACTGGTGAAGGGAAGACGTGATGATAGCTTTTCTGACAGAGTTGCTTCTAAATTACCATCAGAAGAATAACAGAAATAGGGGTAAGTTTTGGTCTATCACTGAAATATGCCAGCTACATCTACCACTCAAGGTAGATGTACTACTAAGTGTGTAGTATGAAGGTTTCCAACTTGCCTCTCATCCTTCAGAGTTGCTCCTCAATGGACAAATCCGGTGGCTGCAGGGGACAGATGGCTTGAGCTGCCCCAGGAACAGCAGATGCCTGCAGCTAGGTATTTCTCAGGCTGCCTACAGACTAGATCTGCCCCTCTGCAACTTTCCAGGAGAATCCATACATTGACCTGCCTGCCTGACCCCCATGGACAGACACGGGTGGGACCGTGTTGGCTCAAGCCAGCTGGAGGATACCAGGCCAAGTTTTCCTTCCCAGGATGCCGTGAAGTTCACCTAACACTTGTCTCTAAAAGCCTGAACACTCGGCCAGTCTGTTTTGCTCAAATGCTCAAGGCTGATGTCCCAAGTACAATAGAGATACACCTATGCTGACAAAGGAGTTCCCCAACAGCAATCTACTTCTGCAAAACAAAAATTTATTATATGGGCAAGATAATTCGTATGTCACTAAAGCCTTTTGTACAAAACCTTGTGACATACTACTGTAAAACTAACTTTTGTGCTGTTTTATTGGTTTCTCAATCCAGTTTACTCTACAGCCGTTGCGTGTCTGTGAAGGCAGTAACACAGGGGCAGAGGGCTGCAAAATTGAGTGGAAAGTGGAAAAGGGGTAGAAACACTCCGTTCAGCAACAATGTTTAATCAATGCACAAATAAAATGTAAAGTTAGTAAAAATATAACCTGAGTAGCTTCTTGTACTTCCATGGAGAGAACAGCACTAAGCTTAATCATTCTGTCTATTTTTATGCCAGACTCCCTCTTCACACAGATGATTCCCTCCTAAAACCCCAAAAGTCCTGTGCTACAACTCTCCAGATATAAATATAATGGAAGAGTTTCCTATGAAAGCCTCAGTTAATCTGAAATCTTTTAAAGAAATCATTTTGGGCCCTGTGAAATGATGAAGTTCTTTTTGGGGAGTCTCAGATCTCTCTCAGATCTCATGGTTCAAGGATAAAGTCCTCTGTAAAGCAAGTGGTGCAAATGGATCTGTTCTGTTTCTTCCTGAAGCTTTGAGACAATCAACTTGTTGTGGATGTTTAATTTAATTTAACTGTAATGGTGCTTAATAATTGGCTGGCAAGAAATAAATCTGGAGGGCTTTCTTGTGAAATAGAATAGAAGCAGGCATCTCTATAAGCTTTCCAATTGAAATGAAATTAAAATAACTTAATAACACACTTTTGTTTCCTTTGGACAATGACCTACTATTGCCATTCCAGGCCTCAATCCAGAAGAAATTTTTCACAGGTTTCTGTAACACATTCCTCAAGGCCATCATTATACAGCAAGCAAATCCATCCAAACAAAAGACCAGCTTCTAAGAACCCACAAGAGAGAAATTACTCCACTTCGGCACAACAGTGCTATAGAATCTAAAAATAACTTTACTTGCATATCCTGGTCTCAGATATTTCTACATTTAATGCTGATTGTCCTACTTACTCAGAAAAAATATGCTCATGCCTTTGAATCAATTGTGGTGCTTTTGAAGGAACTTGAATGCAAAAAAAGCAACTGTTCTCCACAGTTACATTTGGCTTAGAATGAGAAGTAACAGAAATGCTGCCAGAAAGGAAACAAAAAATACACTCTAATTTCTTTAAGAAAGGATTCCCTTCCAGGTTCACAGAAGACAATAAAAATCTTATCAGTGCACAGACTGGAAATTTAACTGTCTTTGTAAGAATTTAACTATAATCCTTCAAAATAAAAATGGATTTAACCTCTTTATCTAAAGATTAGAGTGTCAGTTTATAAAGAGATTACAAACACACAACCCCCCTTTAATGAAAAAAAACTATAAAGGAAAAGCATTACTGTAGTAATTCACTGACATGAAACTGAACTGGAACAAAACATGAAGAAACTTCTAGGTTTCAGTAAGCATGTGGTAAGAAAAAAAACTGCTAACTCTGACAGATTTATCTGTACCAGTTTTTACAATAAAAATCCTTGGATTCACACAATGCTTTAATTCCAAATAGTACAGCATGAGTTGTGATACTGTGAAATGAAGTTGTCTTTACTAATTGCATACTCTGAACAGAAGTGTCTTATAGCAGAGAGCGTATCAAATGTGCCTGGCTGATACAAGATTTGAAAATGTCACTTTCTACTAAGCACAGAGAAAATAGGGAGGGGCAATAAAGTTGCTCAAAGATAGCAGCCATCCAGAAAGATAAAGAACACGCTGAGGAAAAGCAGACAACAGATTGCAGAGACAGAACAATCACAGATGGAGGCCAGGTGGGTGGGTCAAACAATTTTTTTATAAAAGGTTTATTTTCATATTTAAACAGTACCCCGTTGTGTAAATGTTCAGCAAAGAACTGATAAGAAAATGGATTTGTAAGTGTGTTTGAACAAACAACATGTCTTATAGTCAAGAGGGGCTTAGTTGTCTATAATTAAGGGATAATGTGCATGGCTGAAGAGTGTATGATACTGCAAGTGATTAAACACTACTGCAAAACAAAGGAGCTAGATACCCAAGGAAGCTTTATGGAACCAGCACAATGCAATCTCGAAACATGAACTTTGTTTTTCTTAAAGAAGACAAGAGGATATTCATCTTACCATACAAAAGATATTTTCACTGAAAATGCTGTGCACTTCCAAGCTGCTTCTGCCACGTAATCAAGCTAACTAAGATTATCACACTTTCTGTTTCACGGTACACTACTATTACATTTAATCCTTTAAAACCCCTAAGAGAACAGCTCTGTGCACATACAAGGCTCAGGTTCTCTGGAACTGTGTGTAATCATAGTTCTCTGCAAATTTCCAAAAACTTACTGGCATTAGTCAGCTGAGTAATTACAGCCCCGAGGGCTTGAAGCAAACCCACTGAAGTAATAGGTGTCTCGGACAATGGATGACCTGAATCATGGAATAAAGACAAGGCAAACAAGGAAGATCAAAGGTCCACTGAGACCACTGGTATTTCATAACAAAGACTGCAGTATAGACATATGAACAATCTCCATTGCATCTGCCCAGCTGTCAGGTATACTTTCAAGGATACCAATATTCCAAAACATTTACAACACTTTTAAGGGTTTGGAAACTTAGAATTTATATTTTTGGGGTTTTGTTATTATAATTTTTTATTTGTGTCTTGGGTTTCAACTTGTGAAAACTGAAAAGGAATAGAAGAATGCTAATATAAAACTAATGCATCCACATTCACATTCTTGTTTGGATACAGAGCGCACTTTTGAAGGGATTTCCCTGTCATCCATGCTTACTGTGTTTTGGTTCCCATCACATAATATCAGAGCAAGTGAACAGGTTTGTTTTCAGAGGAAAATAACCAGAAGATGTGTTCCAAGAGTGAAACTTATGTGTTCCAACTGCAATTGGATCAGACTAGACCTACCACAAATAACAACTTCCTGAAATTTATTTAGTGTGAACATCAAGTCCTCAGGATAAACTGTTTTGGTCTACAGTTCATTCCTATTGCTCTATGCTCCTTGCTAGTGACACCATCATAAGGGGAAAACATGAATTCTTTATTTAGAGAAGCTTTAATTGTTGGCTTTGATTGACAAATCACTACTTAAAATATCGAACAGACGTCGATGTGACTCAGAATTCTAACTGGGAACAATTTGTATCTCAAATGATTTTTTGTGCGAGCAATTCTTCAAACATCTTTGTGTAGTTTGTTAGAAAGACAAATTTATAAATGTTGGTTCCTCAGTGCTCAAGAAACCGCACCATTCTTTGAAAAAAGAGCAAGATACTGAAAGAAAAACAATGAAGGAAGCAAGTTGTTATAGTCACATACAAAAATAAAACATAAAAAGAAAACAAAAGCTGGTTTATGTAAGTGAGGTGGGAGAAAAAGCAAATTTTTATAAAGTTCAATAACAGGCAAGGAGGCCCAGTTTGTCCTTGCCTAACACGTTTGCAGCTCCCAGAAGAAACTGCCTGTGTTAGGGAAGTGCCCTCGCAGCCCATGGCTAAACTCAGTTTTCCACTTAAGGTGGAATTTAAGGCTTTTAATTAGGCAGCTTTATTCAAAAATCATTCATTCATTCTCAAAAGGATGGACTGCCAAGTAAGAATAAAACATATCCCACGAATGTGTGAAAGTCATGGCAATAGCCCAGGGGACAGCAGATACTGTCACTGATAAAAAGTATTCCCAGGTATCTCCCTAGCCTGTAATGCATTCCCATCTTCAGTTCTGCTACACTACCCTAAAGCATACTGGCTCCCTAGTATGGCTCTCCTTTTTCCCCATTCTGCAATTTCTGCATTAAGTATTAAAGTAGTGGTTTTTTTCTGAATGATAAAAGATATAACTAAACTTTAATTGAAGTTAATTTTATAAGAAAAACAAAGATGGAACAAATTCAGAGAGTAGAGTGGCTGTAGAGGTCCACTAGGAATGAAGGAATAGGGCTGAGCAATGGAAAACAAAACAGGAATGCAGTCCTCATTCAGGGTGCTCAGTTCCTCCCCTTCCCAACTTTTTCTAATAACTCAGCCAGACACATTTCCATTACACAACCCACCTCCTTATCACCAGCAAGCACACCAGTCCAGCAGACCCACTGATCTTAAATGGGTCTCCTCTGAGACAGTGACAGGAAAGCTACACAAAGGAAAAAGGATGGCAAAGTGACACTGGACTTAAATACAAAGTCGGTCTGGGACCTGGGCATCCTGAGTCTGCCTAGAGGGCTTCTGCAGGAAAAAAAGGGCTGTTGGGAGGGAAACATCAACAGAAACTGCAGCAATGTGATACAGAGCATTTTTAGAGAAGTCGTCCAAATTAATCCCTTGATCTCCGCTGCCCAGCTGACAACAGGCCACAGATTAAACATTCGAGATGTGATGTCTCCCAAGATTTTACTCCACCTACATTTCAGTTAGTGCTTACATGTGTAATGAGTTCTCACTATAGTCTATGGAGACTCAGGACTCAGCTCCCAGTTGCCAAAAGCTATCCTGCCAGGTCCTCAGCTAATGCTCCAAAAGAATATGGGTCTTCTATGACTTCTGTATCACATCTGTCAACATATATACTGCACACTATACACCACCTCAATCAAGACCACACAAACGATGTTTACAAACCCAACCCAAGCCTCTTGCAAACGGTCAGTGGAACGGCTCTCCAGGCAACACCTTCAAATAAATCCTTCTCTCACTTGTCCTGGCATGCCAACAGAAAGTATCCAGTCATAAGAATTACCAGCAATCCTCAAATGGCACTCAGCTGCATAGCCTCATAAAATATCTCCTGTTTTCATATGCACGAAGTTCATCTAGCCTCCTATGAGGTTGGGTAGTGATGAGAAATTAGTGTAGCCGATTGTCTAAAATTCTTTAAAAATAGCTGTATCCAGCTAGATCCATACACATAGTGTTGTAGAGCTTTTTATAGCTTGTCATACAAAATCTTGGTGACTGAGCTGAAATGAGTAATGTATGCCTACAGGGAATGAGATATCAAGCTGAGGTTGGCATATCTGAGCTTTTGAGTAAAGAACTGGTATACTGTAACTAGTTCTCTAAATTCAAAATAAAATACTGGTGCAGTCAAGTTGTTTATGATTATATTAGGTTATAATGACATTTATATGGATGGTGATGAAAATTAATTTGATATGTATGCAAACGCTGGCTGGAAATTTCCTGCATTACAGCAGCAGTGCAGATAGGACACACATTTGAAGAATCTTAATTTGTGGGCATGTGTGCCCACATGTGCATGCTTCACGATCATTCATATTTCAGTGATACAACCCTCTCTACTGGCCTATCATGCAGCCAAAGATGAATGGTATGAGTAGCAAATAGGTCGGGTGAACCAAAGAACAAGTAAACATACTCAGTTATTAGTGACTGCAGAAAGTTGCACTGTTAAAGACTTTATCAAGCACACATCTGTTCTGAAGAGAAATAAAAAACCCTTCTATTTTTCTTTCCATGTCTCATCTTTCTTCTTTCCTTGGAACAAACTAACTCATGACATCACTGAAATAGCAGATGCAAAAGCCATTTACTAGGCTTTTTCCCACTACATGTACAACAATCATTAATTATGGACTTTTCTGACGAATATCGGAATCCTTGATAAACATGTCACTTCCTGCACTACAAAGTGTACCAACCCCTTTGCCCAGACACTAATTCTCATGTTGAATTAATAAAGCACCTTTGTGCATCTCTGTGCCCTTTTGGTTTCCATGTCCTATAAGGCCCATAAGTGGTTGAAACTCAAATCTGCATTTAAGTTGCAGCTTTTAAGATATGTGATAATTACTGGCAACTTTGTGAAAACAAAATGTCATTCAGAATAAGGAGTTCTAAGATGTAAAAGGAATGCAAAGCTCATTGGAATCTGCCTCAAATGCAGTGAGAGATTTTGACGATGTGTGCAAACACATTTGATGTCAGAGTGACTTTACTGGACATATTCGCAAGAATGAGCCCAAATGCACATCAGCACTGCAGGCATACCAGTTTTCAACCAGTGACGTTCCCAACAAGAACCTGTGGATGGACTTAAGCCAATATATCCTCCAATCTGTGCTCTGCACTTATGTTTTTCCAGTAGTACCAGAGATTTCCAACAGCTCATACTTTGTGCTGGATTTTCATTCATCCTCCTTCAGTCCTGAACATAGCACGTATTGTGGATTAGCAGTCAAAAAAACCTGTTTCATCAAAGTCTGATAATGTGAGCTCGTGAAAAAGAAATGGAATTTAATGTGAAAATAGGTATTGCTAGGGTTGCTGTACTGATTGTTTTTTTTTTCTTTCCCTTTTTTTTTTTTTTTAACTGAATTCACTTACAGCATCTGCTTTGTATTTGCAGTGAAGCTGCTATAAAATTTTCCGTCAGCCGTAACTGGTCTGCAGAACTAAGGGTTTCTGCTGCACAATTTAGAAATATAGATACTTGACCTTTTCCGTGATTATGTTTCTACAACATCCTTTGGCAGCAAAGGCCCATAGTCTAATTGATTGTATAATACTTGTCCTAAAACTTAATATAAATTATTCCGGACACTGCATAAGCACATAGCACTTTTATTTATGTCCACTGGCATATGGAAATAAAATACTCATTTTTTCTTTGTAGTATTTGTAACAGGTTGGCGGACTTAAAATTTTATGTAGAAATAAAAGAGTTTGTGTGCACTGACCTGCTTAAAAAAACCCAAATCAACACAGCCCCCAAAAAATCCAAAAAACGTCACAATCTTACAAATGAAGAAAACACATGCCAAATCATACTGATAGATGAGTAATTTCCACCAATAAGAAAAAATAAAGCAGCTCTTTCAGATGAGAAAATTAGATGAGAAGAGGGGACAAAGCAAAACCCCAGACAGAGCAGAATGCAATAAGATTAGGTAGGGTTTATGTGGTTTTACTAGTAAATCAAATCCAATAACACAAAACTTGTGGAAGAGATTGACTTGTGGTATTATCTCAGTCTGTATTGTTCAGCAAAAGATTCGACAGGTATATAGCTCATCTACATGCAGCTCTTTGCATATGCAGCAAAATTTATGTCTCCTGCTCAAATTTTATACCAGTTCTGTTAAAATTAGAAGATTGATTGCACTGCTGTTCTCATGAAGGTCAAACAGGCAATGTAAACTTCTCCTGCTTTTAGTTCCTAATTTTCTGTAGAGTTACCTTAATTGTGTAGGGCTTAGGTTTACTTTATTAAGGCCGTAGCCATGCTTAAATATGTGAGTGGAGTAGGAAAAGGCAATTTTTCTGTATAAAAGAATAACATAACATTTGGCAATCCATACACCTGCATTATCTCCTTAATTTCCTTTTTGCATCAAAAGGAGATTAAAGCTGCAGTCATTTTCTTTATTCTCAATTTCTTTAAATAAAATTATTTTACATTTCAATGAACTTGGGCAAACATTCCCCTTGAAATACCTGTTTCTTGAAAGAATCATGGAATCATAGAATGGTTTGGGTTGGAAGGGACCTTAAAGACCATCTAGTTCCAAACTCCCAATTCCACACCCCCCCTTCCCCCCCATCCACCATGGGTAGGGACACCTTCCACTAGACCCGGTTGCTCAGGGCCCCATCCAGCCTGGTCTTAAACACTTCCAGGGATGGGGAATCCACAGCTTCTCTGGGCAACAGATACGTTGCCTAGAAGAAGATGAGCACACAAACTCATCATCATGATAACTCATCTTAGCTCTTCTAGCTTCTCATATTTATATCAGAGAGCATGTATACTATTCTTCCAGGCAGGCTGACATCTGCCTTGTTTTCTTTAGCTTGAATTCCTGACACTGAGTACACCAAACTTGTCTGTCAATTTTGAATTCCTATTCCCTCATTAGGGAATATAACATACTTTTTCACTAGGTCTGTCTTCATAGGTCCTCACTCCGAAGTCACCAAGTCAACAACAATATATGCACAATGCCCTTCTGTCACATCATGAAAGTGTTTAAAAAGAGAAGTCTAGTCATTCTTTTTCATACATTTTTCCAATTGGTTGCAATAGAGCAAAATGCAAAATACTGTTTTTTCTTCAAAATTATTTTATTCAAATACCTGTAAGCCTAATATATATTTTTGTACCCTTCTCTTTGTGGTAATAGCCATCAAACTAAATTTCATAGGAAGAGCTGCAGAAAGGTGGTTACCCTACCCTGTTTCAAATTCCATTAGTCATTATGAGGTACAGTACAGCCTGAAAATTTAGGGTTTATGACCTCTATTCTGTCTTAAGCAGAAGTATAAAGTAGAAGTGGAACAAACCCACACTAGATTTTATTTCATTTTGAAATTTCATCCTACTTCTCTGTTAACTACAATAGGTATTTGTCTAGTTTTAAAGACTAAGCAGTCTTCTTCATAGGAGAAAATTATGTATGTAAGGATGCTCAGTAACAAGAGTCCTAATTCAAAATTTGCATTTGGGATCCATTCCCCACATCGGCACTTAACAACCTTGTTACCAGACCCAACTCAATTTCTCTTCTCTATCTTCTCTGGTTAATTAATGAAAAATAGGAGCAAAGGAGGGATATATTCCCATTGAGTACAGGAAGAAGAGCACCCCAGAATCAAGTAATTCCTCTTCTTGAGTCTGGCTGAAACATGTAGGCATTAATACACTAAACAGCAACAACAGCCTTTAGTAAAATCTGTGCAATTTCAGAAGAATTTAAACTGCTCAAAGGAAAATATCACTAGAATAGAGAATACTTTCTAACAGCTGACAGAATTAAATAGAATAACTGACTCTCTCTTTTCCACCAAAACAAGCATGAAATGATAAAGTGGAAATGAGCCTTGCTGTCAGCCACAAGATGTACCTAACAGACAGGCACATTGACGATAAATGCTTTATTCCTGCATCTTTTTTCTTGTGAGTTTCAGGAAAGGGCTGTGGAGGTAAGAAGGTAGACAAGAGGCTTTTATTGATTTTCTCTGCTATACTTGCTCTTGCTACTTATTAAGAGCTGTGGAAATTGCCCATAGCTATCTTTTCCCATGAGTTTTCTAGCTGCAATACTGTCACTCCCGTCTTTGTTCATGTCCTGGAAAAGTAGTTCCTCTAAGGACCACTGCTACAATGGCAGCAAACACCTAAGTCATACAAATGAAGACAGTAAGAGATGTGCAAACACTTCACAATATTCCAAATTCTCCTATTAACACCATAGTCATTTAAAGAGGTGAAGATCTTCAACCCGCAATACCTACAGTTAAGACCATCCAAAAGCACTTGACGGCAAAGGAAATCCCACAGGATCAGGCTGTAAAAGACTACCTTGTTTTTAACTGTGGGTCTTCTTTTTCAACTAGAGTAAGACTCATCGCAACTTTCCTGTAAGAATTTGCAATGGTGTCAACAACAGCAGCAGTAGGGACAGCAGCTTTCGAAGCATCTGTCATGTCAGTACTGGGGCCATCAGCAGAAACAGATTGTGCTAGAGACTGTTGTCCCATGTGAATCAGTAAGACTCAGCCAAGTCTCTCCATTCTGCACTGATCACTGATGAAAAAGATTTTCTATGAATTGAAGGATAAATAAGTTCCTTGCAAAATAAAAAAAAAAAAA
>VZTE01003864.1:362815-374475 GCA_013397775.1 Eulacestoma nigropectus | reverse complement strand
AAAAAAAAAAAAAAACACACCAAAAAAACCCCAAACAAAAAACCCTCAGCATGTTTTATGACTTACTTTCCCTGAATTTCTTCCAAGAAATGCACACTCCTGTCTGATAAATATTCCCTGAGAAGCACCATGCATTCTGCTGTCCAGACATGGGGGAAATAGGAGAATTTATAAAACCAACCTATGGATGACTAAATATTGATGAATATAGCGTGAATTCTGAGGAGGGTTGTCCCCCGCTCTGTCTTCCACTTACTAATTTACAGAGTCTGCAGTATTTAGAGTCACAATGTCAACCAAAGTCAGAAGAAATAGAATTCTAGAAAGCATTACAACCATCATTAGCACTCTCTATCCTGACTACTTATCAGACACATATAAATCTTGATGCCTATGTGACTCACTATGATGAAATAAAATGAGAGCAAGCAGAGCAAATGCATGTCTACTGCTTTTATCTCTAACCCAGTCAGACAGTCATCAATATATTTGAGCTACTGCAATATATTCTGTAATATTTCAGAATATTGTTATCATTTTATTAACCCAAGTATCTTTAGTATTTTCTTCTATATCTCCACAGTTTTGTAATAGATAACCCCTCTCCAACCCTGACTGCATGATCCAGCATTTCATACAACATGCTCCTTGTTCTAAAAAAAAAAAAAAAAAATCAAATATACATCTTATTTATGCCTAATATAGTGGAAATAGAACTAAAATCAGCATGCACAAAGGCAAGGAAGCAAAGCAGTTAAGAGGCAGTAAGGACATTAAAGCAGGTGGTATCCCTGTTCATAACTGCATGTATTATAAAAGCACAGAAGCTGTACATTCACTCCAAATCAACCCTTTGTTTACCCTCAGACATTTTAATCTGTTTCCTTAAAAGGACAGGTGCTGATAAAGATTTGAAACAGAGACCGAATTAAGAAAATGACAGGAAAAAAGAATCCCTGCTGCTACAAAACAGCACTCTCACCAGGATCGCATTTCTTGAATATTCTTCTTCAAGGAGAGGAGCTTATCATTTTTTATATTTAGCCAGGGAAGGTGACAGACTGAAATCAGAGTTGCTAAAACCAAAGCAGGTAGTGTGAAATCTAAGAAAGTACAGAACTGGGAACCTAAAATGAGGAAAGGGCTTAATTTTTTTTTTTTTTTTTTTCATCTTTAGAAAATCAGCCCATTATTCCAACTGAGCTAACATGCTCAACTGTACTGCAGGATTACAAGGAAGCTGAAGACAAAGGTTTCATTCACAACTCTACTTTTTTACAAGGGATAACCTCCTGTGCAGATGTAAAGTCAAGTCACATCTGACGAAGTTCACTTCTCCTGTGACACTGGACAACACTTTTGGAATCAAAATAGAAAGAGAAACCTTGATCCTGCATCAGCCAGTGTTCTGTACATTGTTCAGATCAAAATTAAGCATAGGAAGTGGTGCACGAAGATAGTCATTACAACTATGCTAAAAATAAGAAAGAAGTTTTTAACCTTTCTTTTCATTTTCACTGCTACATAATAAAAATATCAACCTTTTCTAACAGCAAGGTGTGAAATACCTTTAGACATCACTGAGTTTCCACCATTTATTTTCTCTTACTACAGGTCATTTAAAATACAACACTGCCTATGAGGTTTAGAAATGTACCTCTTCTAGATGTCTGTTTCACCCGTGATGTCTCTGCTTTGTGACATCACAATTAGCTGTCATGAAAATGAATATAAGATAATAAGCAGATTACTTCAGGTCAATTCCTGCTCCAATTAAACTAAGATTCACACCATTCACGTCACCAAGGCCAAAATTACACCTTCAAACTTCCACCAATGAAAACCCAGTGGAAATAGCTGCACAGAAAATGGCATCCAGTTTTTATGCAATGCTTGATAAGTAAATTCAGCAGGTTTGCCATTTGTTTTCATGGAAACATGGATGAACCTATCTCATGCAAATAAGCTGTGGTGGCAGAAAAATGCATAAATTGGAATACTTTGTAGAAAGTGATATTTTCCACACAAAGCTTATGATTTTTAGGAACTTATTAGTTGTACCAGTGGCCAAATTAAAAAAGATCATTCTACAAATAGGCAGAAAATTATTTTGCTTGTCCATGACTTACGCATCATTTTGTTTTGTTCTGAATTTCTAGTAGTGTACTGTGAGATTCTATTAATTCTTTGTGCTTACTGAGGCAGCAAGGAAGAGTATGAGACTTCTGATCATATTAGAGGGTTATCTTTCACTACATAATTTTGTAAGTTTGTCAAACTATATTTAATCATTGTTTCAAATTGAAAATAATAATGTAAAATTATCCATACGATGAGCTAATTAGGACCTACCTCAGAACTGTAGCAACATGAAAAAAGTGAAATGTGAGACAGAAAGTTGACACTAGAAATATTTTTTATCTGGTTCTGGCCTAATATGTTAATGTTTCTCATTTATCACAGAAAAGTAGCATGTGTGCTGACCTAGCACCGCAACTTTTTGCAAATGCACAGTAGCCAGATACCAATGCCTTTGAATGCTATTAATGCACTGTGGTGAGAACAAACGTATCAGTGAGTTCTTAATGACTTTAAATGAGATGCCTCTGTGAAAGCAGCAAAGACAGGCACAAACATAATATATTGTGTTTTATTAATAAAAGAACAACCATTTTTAACTCAGTTGAGATGATCCCCTTCAGGCCTCAGGTGCACCATAGATGATAGCTTTGTGACAAAAATAGAAAGGCTTTCTCTTAGTCCTAAAATAATACTGCCCAGAAGGCATTACTTTCTTCCTCAGAAGCAAACAGATTATTTTGGACTCTCACGCAGCCCTAAACAGCCCATATCTAGAAAACGCATCTCAACAAAAAATTTTTAACTCCCTGGCTAACAAATGATGTGCCTACAGAAGGGTTAACTACAGGAGGGTCACCTCTACTTAATTGCATTGGAGACTTTAAAATATGAGCATTTCCAGTTTGGTTTTTTTTATTATCCCTTATCACTTATTATCTCCTTTTGGTATCTTTAACTGCACAGCATTTGTCAAACATCAGAAGTGCTTGACAGCTTACCCTTAAAAAATTCAAGAACAGAAACTGGAATATATTTCCACAGGAGCTGAAACTGTACAGCAGCAAACAGCCACAAAGCTCGTGACAACACTACAAAAGCTGGCAAGAGGCACTTCACACAATGAGGCAAATTCAGACTTATTTTATTGTCCAGTGTAACTTTACCAAATTCCTGCACTTTATTTTTAGCACAGGATTAAGAGTTACCCTCTCAGTGGTGCAAAGAATCTCAGTGAATGATGGGGTGTTTCAGTTAATTCAGAAGAGCAGGAGTTGATCGTTCCAGGAATGTAGCTGTCATAAAATAAATGGGCAGCAGCAAGGCTGTAGACTTCTAGGGGTGTATACTGAGAGAACAATGCATTACTTCAGTGGAAGTAAAAAATTACATGCAAAGTAGAAAATGCAGAGGAACACAGTTCTGAAATAATCAGACTGGTATTGCATATCCAGTAGTTTATCTCCATTTAGCAGTCAGTAATAAAGAAACTAGACACTAGAACTTACAGCTAAACATCTGATTTGCAAGCTGAGGATCACTGCAGTCTTCACAGCCAGTTGTTCCTGATTATAATAATGCAAACAGAATAAGACTTGTTCCTGTTTAGTTTAAACCGATTTAAAACCTGGATTCCCCTTGACATGCTTGTTCTGCACCAACAATTCCTGTTTTGTCCTGCACTCTTCAGCATGGAAGAACAGGTGTGCCCTGACTAGAAATCTTCTGCTGCTCAGTGTAGAAGGATATTTCCTCACTGTTAACCTAAATTTTACCCATAGGGAGACTCTAATTACACAGACATTGGAATGTTAGTCCTGTGCTCCCTGATGTGATGCATGAGAGAGGCTGTGAAAGAGCCAGATCTCGTGTGCTCAAAGTCCTCTGCAGTCTGGCTGTAGAGAGTATTTTACACATGCAGGCTGTAGCAAAGATTTCACTCCAAAAGGGCCTCTACAGTCATGTGGGAGAGAGATAAACATCCATGCTTATGGTCTGCTTGGTGAATTCTGCAGGAAATATGCTTAGTTTGCAAGAAAAAGGGTGGTTTTGCTATTCATCAGCAATACAAACTCAGTTTTTACTTTGGATTTTTCAAAGTGGTAACAGTGTTTCCAAAAGTTAAATTATGTCCTCCTTTACACCTATGCAACAAATAAATATTCTCCCACACTTGGAGACACTTTGCCCGTGATGATTTTACACAGGTAAAAGCTGCCTGAATTTATTATGATTAGGCTGTCACTTCCTAAGCAGTCCTGTCACTGGTGTACAACATGAATTAAGATCCTTGGTTTAGTCCTTCAAAGACATTGGTTCATCATAAATAGAAGAATATTAAAAAAAAAAAACCAAAAAAAAAAACCAGAAAAATAATCCCAAAGTGACCAAATATAAAAAAAGAACTTTGCAGTTATTTCAAATGAGGGTTTTAACATGGGCTTCAAAATCTAAATAGGTTTGAGCATATGAAGTTGCTAATTTCTTACTTTTTTTTAAAATTCATAATTCTAAAACAATCGGTAATCTATTTTATATTCCAGTTCCAAGAATCACATGGTTTTGTTGTTGTTGTTGTTTCCAAATGACCATCTAAACTCTAGCTCGAGGAAAAAATGGCTTCTTGTCCTTCCAGTTGTAGAAAATACTTTGAAAAAATGACCCAACTACATTCAGAGACTGAACAGATGCATACAGAGATTAAAGAATAATGATGATTTCAAACATTCCTGATATTACAGAGACCCAATTAATTTCAGCAACATGAGCTATGTGTGTCTGTCTAAAGCTAAAGAAGTTAAAAGAAAAAAAATAATCTGTAAATTCTCAACTCATCTTTAATTTCCAGTTTTGCAGGCACATGGGGATGATGCAGAGAGAAAAGAGACATTCCAACTTGCTTAATGAGAAGCACAGAGCCCAATCACCTTAGGATGAGATCATAAATTTAAATTGCATCTTTTTTTTTTTTTTTTTAAGTGATATTGTTCCTGCCTCTCTTGCCATGTGGATAAAACACAATGTGGTCTTTTCCATGGGTAGTACAAAAACCTAACTTTTGTCACACCCTCTGCTATTTGAGGAGAAAGAGGAGCAGCAGGGAAGAGGAAGAATGTACCTAATTCTTCACTAACTAAGAATATGGCCGCAGTTACAAATGAGACCTTCTTTTTTTATTACTTATGAAAGGTATTTCCACAATATTTACCATTGATACTTAATCTATTAAAACAGAGATCTTTTCTGTGTGCATGGAAGGCACTTTGAAAACTTTTATTAAAAAAACCCAAAAAAACAAACAAAACAAAACAGAGGCACCAAATAGACCTTAGTGCTTATGAAAGGTAAAGACAATCTCCCAGCCATTTCAAAGGGGCAAGGTCAGGCCTCACCTTTATTCTTGTACATTTGCATTATTGACTTCACGAAACAAAGGCAGAGCCCTAAGTAAAGAACTAAGTGGGGCAGACCAAGGGTGGCTGTGTGATGCTGTGTGATTAGCGACAGCAGCTCCCAGGCGCACCCCACGCTGGCTGAGGCGCTGGTTATTTGCACAGCATTCAGATTCCACTTTGCGGTGGTATGCGAGCCATCAGATGGAATGCCTACCACAATGATGAGAAATGCTGCTTTCCATTTGTGTTCATCCACCTCTTGACACATCCACTGCCTGGCACGCTGAAGTACAGGGTAGAAGCTGACAAACACCACCATCCTCCTCAAGCTCAGCCCTTGCCCAAAATCTTATCTTTAGATTGCATCTCCTCACCTGTCCGCAGTTCCTTGTAACTGACTTACCCTCTCTTTCCCTCTCCCCAGTGATATATTCCCTTCAATCTGACAGCAGGTGCTTTACACCATTCAGTGCTTTGTGTGGGTGAAGTAAACTACATTTCTGACTCAAAAAAAAGAAAAAGAAAATAGAAAATTCAAAGGCTACCCTTGTTAATAAGCAAAACAATAAAACAGGCCATTCTATTTTTTTTTTTCCCCTCATATGGCAAATTTTGTTTGTTGTAAAATCATGTATTTCATTATTGGTAGATCATTTACAGTATTTTTGATCTGTTCAACAAAACGGTACAAGGTTTAACTGTTCTCTTCGAGGTGATTCTTTATTAGTCATATAATCCATTTTTCTACTGATTAGGGAAGATGAGTCAGTACCAAATATTCTATCTCTTCATACAATTGATTTTTCTGTGCTTTTTTCTTCCAATATTATTTTCTCCAACAGAGCTTTGCTGGCTATTTTTTATTAGCACAAATCATCTGCAGACACGCTAGATATTTCACACTACAGCTTCAAAGACGTTTTCTAGAAACTCTGGAGAACAAAGCAATTTTTCATATCTAATTTAATTCTTCTCTTCCTAGCTGATGTAACTGTCAAAGAAAATCACAGCCATGCTAACAACGCAATACAAATGAACTCAGATCCATACAGACTGTTTCTGCTGAGGCCCAGAGTCCAGAGGTGAAAAATTATAGATTATCCTAAACAACAGAACCAGCCAAAAAATTCTGCTGTTGAAGACCTCACCTCTAACAGATGAGATTAACTGGGAGCAAAAACAACCTAGTTCCAAGCATGAACATCAAACTCTCAGTCCCTGACAGGTTTCCTCTATCAGAACCGCCAGACACAGCCCCAATGTCACCAGCAAACCCACTGTTTGTAGTGCCTTCCATCAGCAGGAGAGACCCCAACCACCTCCCACACCCCCGCACCTTACAGCTAGCTGTGTGCCTATCCCCTAATGAATCTTCTGCTGACATTTAGTCCAAAGCATCTCTTGTTTTGTTCTGTTTTGTTTAAAGAAAAAAAAAAAAAAACCAAACCACAAACAAACAGAAAAGTACATTAAACCAAACACTTTCAATTTATATTATTTTTGGATCACTTCCTCAGTGGCCTGCCCATGGAAAGCTAGCATTTTGCAAACTTTCAACTAAAATAAGAACAATATTCAATACCAACAGGATGAAATGAATCAATCTGCCCATGGGTTAATTCACAAAGGCAAATTTCTCTTTCACAGTCTCCTTCCAGAAATAAGAAATAAACTTCTGTAGTTCAGCATCCATTTCTGCTGGAGGAGAGGGCAGAATTGGGTCAGTTTGATGTTTATTTTGGCATTCTACACTTTTCATAGGATAAAGCATGACAAAAGGACAGACTAACAAAACTGAGCCAGAAATGAACCGATTTACAGCAGAGTAGTAAAATGAAAATGTGACTCCATCTGGTTATTACTCAATATAACTTACAGAAGAAATGGGTCTTTGTAAAGTCTTAAACAAATTAATTTGCTTGCTTAGCAGACTTAGGGCTTGTTAAAGGCCCACTAAGGTGCCTCACTGCTTTCAGTGCTCTCTGGCTCATTGCTCTTTCCACACTGTTCAGTAGCTGGCTGTAATTCTGTATTTCAGAAATTTTCATCTAACTTCAGGTATTTTCAGAATGATGGTAGAATAAACTGAATACAGAATTGAGGCAGGCGGGGAGGGAGGGATCTGAGTTAATCTATCTGGACAAATTAGTCCTATCAGATTCCCCATCAAAATCAGTTCCAAACTAAAATTAGCCTTTTAATCATCTGAGCTATATGACTGAGCCATCATATGTCACAGACAGCACACAAATAACCAGAAGCTAATGAAATACAATGCTGTACTTCAAACAACATCAATCACCAATTCCTTAAAATTCCATCCAGAAACCTAGTGAATTTATTTCTCTGGTTTTTTTTTTAAACCCATCTGATGTGAGTTAATATAGAGCAAAGACAGAGCAAGAAATCTCTAGCTGATGAATTTCTAAGGAAATCTGTTACTACAGGAAACATGTTCACTTCTCTAACAGGTACAAACAAACATAACTGATGGGAAGAACACAATCAATAACATGGTTTCCAAAAATACTAGGACTGTTTATCTTAAGATCAGATTTGAGTGATTTCAATTAGATGCAGATCTGTTCTGCTATTTCTCATCTTTGCCAGCTTGTCGGATAATTGCCTCCCAAGCAACTGTGATTATCAGGCTTTCTCAGTTCAACTATTAACTCATTCTTTGACCCAAAAAAAAAAAAAAGAAGAAAAAAGTGATGCTATTTTGAGTTATTTTTCAAAAGGACAGGAATGCATCACAGCCTGAAAGGTGCTGACTATACTGCAATCATTATTCAAATATATTTTTAACACCAATACCATGGCATAATAGAGAATTTTCTAGCCTTTTTTTTTTTTTTCCTAGATTTTTTCTAGAATTTTCTGTTACCTGCTGATGCATTTTGTATACAGAGGGGAAAAACATGGTTCTGCGAAGTTCACTGGTTGATACAGCCAAAATTTTTATTAATAATGACTACACATCCTGCATCTGCACTTTATTACTGTATATTATGCTCATCTCTCATAAGGTAAGCACACGTGAGCCAGAATTACAGCTAATTTGCAAGGAAAATAAACTAAATCAAATACTTTTCACCTCCCATGTGTGGTACATTTTACAACTTTCCTCGAATGAGAACCACAGGCTGCTGAGAAATAGCACTGTGCTTTAAAAAGTGTTTCACCCTAGAGTTACAACATATGTTTGACACTGGCTTTTACACATGAGGAGCGTGGACGTGTTCTGTTTCTGTGTCTGCAGAAGGTTTGGGGATTCGGCTGGATGAAATGCACTGTACAAATATGCGGATATCACCAGTATGCTGCCATCTTAGACAAATTTCTGGCAAAGTGGAACCTATCAGAATTATTTAACTTTCTGTAATTAAAACATTAAAATAATCATATTTCACCATGACAAAATATTACTGGAGACAAAGAAAGACATTAACGGTGGCTCGCAACAGGCCTTTCAAAACAAAAGCTGTCTGTACCTCTGAAAGTGCCTTTTTTTTTTTTACTTCTGTTATATATTTCCTTTCATGGAGGTATGCTGCAAAATAAAATGCTATTCTTCATTTTGCTCTAAAAATGTCTGCTTTGAACTATTTAAACTATTTTAATTACTCTCTGTTTTATCAGCATAAATAAATTTTGCTCACTGACCCATATATTTCTCATCTAAGTGAACCAAGCTACTTCTCCCTGATCACTCAGTACAGGTTAGCCGGGCTTTGTGAGCAGCATATAATGACATGCAAACTAAAACCATAACTATGTCAATTTAAGGTCAAAAAGGCCTATTTGTGGTTATTATGGAAATCAGTTTAAATGCGAGGTGCCTAAACAATGCGTCTTTGCATACTGGCTCAGCAAAAAACCACAAACAACCTGCCAACATCTGCTTTTTGAAGTGTCAGATAACATTATTTCCAGGATGACATCAAGGCTCTTCATTGGCTATGCATAAGGTCAGTGAATATTAACTTCATTTACACTTGGCTGAGAATTGGCTGGTGCCAACAATAGAGGTTTAGATCCTCTGCTGAGCAGGGTTAAAAACTGACAGAAAGCTGCCATTGAGGAAGATGGATGATCGTACTGGCTGACCTTATTCCTCCCCAAGTGTCACAGCTTCGGCCTCTTTTCTATCTCCGCAACAAAAGACCCTCTCTGAGCTTCCCAGTGGCCTTCAGCTTTATTGGTGCTAACAGGCCCAGACATTCTCATCGATTGGATTCTCTACCTCTTAAACACAAGAGCTTGCCCTCCCTGGCTAGCCAAACCTTGGCACAGATGTCTTTTTTTGTAATTGCTTCTCTGCTGTCTGTTGGGAAGGATGCAATCGGACAGGCGAACATCATGTCAACACAGAAAATGCTTCAGCATTTATCTCGGTTTCCCAATGGCATTTTAAGGAAAGTGATACCCTGCATGCCTGGGGGGGGTGGGGGTTAACCCTTCAATGGCTCAAAGTGTCTATAATTACAAAAAAAGAAGCTGCTGTAATGTTCCTGTAATTAAATTCTACTGTATTTGTCCTACACATAGTTTACAAATGATGAATTTAGTTTACCCAACCAAACTATTTAAAATCTACATCTCTAAATGCACAGTAATCAATTTAGTGTTGTTATGCTTCTACATCAGATCCTCAAGGGACTTTTCAGTCAAGTTCAAAGTATAAATTTAAGCCTTGAATAGTTAATAATGTAAATATCTGTAGAATTTCCAGTCTATTTTAATCTGAGGCCACAAACTTAAGAAAAACCACAAAAATACACTAGGAGTGCATATGGATTAGAACATATCTATTACATGAAATGAAAACAATCATTCTAACGTTTGAATGCCAAAACGACTGGAGAAAGGATATAAAGGAGACCTAACAGAGCTGTAGAGAATGCTTTCGGGTTGAAGAAAAGCAAAACTGATGTTCCTTTATATTTTTTTTCCAAACATCTGCTACTGGACATTTGCTGGCAAAAGAGTAATGGATTTGACAAGCCACCTGTTTGATCCAATACAGCAATTCCTGTCTTTCTGCATACACCATGGAAACACGCAGCCTCCTATCATAATTTATATATTTTCCCAGATTCTGGGCTGCGCTGCATGTGCTCTGTGCCAGACCGATTGTTCAAAGCCACCCTTAAAGGCACTACAGCCTGCCAGGGGACTGGCCTGCCACTGAGGTGCAATCAACAGGATTATAGCAACCCTTGTTCTGCCTAACAGATTTATAGCCAGAAGTGAAGGAGCATGGATTAAACACTCCTATTAACACCCATGGCTCAAGTTATCTTGCAGGGACTGGCAGAACTCTCAGAACTAGTGACGAACTGATGGAAAAACAAATAGGCAGGAAGACATCAAGCTGATCCCTTACAGAGATATGGGGTTTGTATTAAAAAATATGGAATAATTCTCTCAAATATGAAGGTAGAAATACAAAATACAGGGGAGGTCACAAAGTTGGGGGGAAAAAATGTAATCCAACTTAGCAGTTCATCCTATAATGAATGGAAGCTACAGCAACCAAAACTACCTCTGCCATGATGTGGCATGGTAGATGGACCAAATTATTTCAGTTCTCCAGTAATGCTTGTAGTTATAATTGAGGGAGGGGATTGGAGAATGTGTGTGTCTGGGGCAGGGGAGTCATCAAGTAAAAAGTCAAACAATTTCTGCTGGAGGAGAGCGAAAAATGGCACCATTTTCAAACTAACTGCTATTTAAAAAAAAAAAAAAAAGGTTTACCTCAGTCATAAAAACAGTAGAAAAGAAAATTCAGTCATAATTCAGCCATAAAATAAAAGATGTACTATGAAAAAATACGCATGAAAGTAGCTGAAGTGATTTTTGAAAATACTGCGATACATATATTTCTTGGAATGAGATGTTTATTGCATACAGCCTACCACAATATAAAATAATGCAATTGTGTGATTGTACACCAAGATTAATGATGACTTTTTTTTTTTCACTACTGGAAGGGAATATTGTCACAGTAATGAGGAAAACAGACATTTTTCATATTTGTAGTAATTCCTATTAAACAAACTGCTTTTAGCAAGGATTGCAAGACTGGGCCCTTGCTCTTTGTGTTAATAACAGATGGTTATGATATGGGGCCAATTCCTGTTTTTCTTACTTTCACAAGTAGTCCTAAGGGACTCTTTTTTT
>VZTE01003864.1:340476-362766 GCA_013397775.1 Eulacestoma nigropectus | reverse complement strand
TTTTTTTTTTTTTTTTTAATGAAAGCAAGCAAGATTTTACCCAAGAGAAAATAAGCAGTTTTGCAACAGAAACATTTGTGGTGCCCTTTTCCACTGGGTAAAAGCAGGGAGCTCTGCCTCATTGGAATACCCTGCCAGGCCCAAAGAAGCATTAAGGAACCCCAGCCACAGGTACTTGGAAGAAACAGGGAAAGAGAAAACTGGCACACGAGTATGAAATTATAACAGCTCTCAACAGATTTCCCCAATATGCTTCAGAAACTGTTATCAGGGACAGAGATTGGCAAGGGATTCCCAGAAGCACGCTACTTCCATCTGGAGTGGGTGGAACTACAGTGTCTCCCAAAGCTGAAAGTTATGGAGATTTTAAAGAAGACAAGACAGATCCAATTTTTAACCTACAGAGACGTGTAATAGAGTACAGGAGTTTTAGCCCCATGGATAATCACAGAAAAAGGGCTCCAGTCATATGCTCTCCTTCTCAATCACCGTAATGAGCAGCCCTCTGTCTGTTTTAGTTAATAAATCCAAGTCAACCATTATATATTTGGAAGCATATTCAAAAAATTAAAATTGAGAAAAATGATGGGAAATAAGTATCTGTAAAGCAGGTGCTTATCATATGTTGACAACCAGGCTGTTCACTTACACAAGAAAGTGTCATCTCTCTAAAAGTCTCTCCTGCCCATAAACCACCATACTCTGTTTTCTTTAGCTAAGTACTACCACTGTTGTATGAGCAGGTGCCCACCACAAGAAGCAGGAGGAGTTCAGACACTCTTCCCAGAGCACACAGGCTACTCAGCCTAGGGCAAGTGGAATTGGTATGTGACACACTAAGAGCTTGCTTATATCCTCCTTTGAAAAGAGGTGTGAGGGTATCATCATTTCACTGAGTCTAAATACACTACCGATTCCAGGAGATGGAGACAACTGGTATCACTGCAGATATTTAAAACTCACTCCTAAGAGACCATAGAGATCGCAGGATTGAAAAGCCTCTTCCATCTCTGCATTTCAAAGAAATATAAATTAGGAGTTGGGGATTTTCTTCTGCCTAAAGAAAAAATTGTATTAGTATGTTTCCATTAGGTAAGTATATATAGCACTTCAAAAAGTAACAAAAAATATTGCTTCAAGCTGAATGGTTAAGCACCTCAATCACAAACAGCTAGAAACAGAACAGTGACATGTTACCCATATTTACCACACTAAACTGAACTTTTCTTAACTGGTGACCACAGTGCAGGAAAGTGAAAGCTTAAGCTACAAATCAAGTGAGCCTAGGACACATGGAAGGATATCCTCCCTTCAGAAAGAAGGACAGCCTCGAGCTTTTTGTGTATGTGGAGCTGATCTGTAATGTTTCTGTGTATTCAGATGACCTGAGCAGGTTGTTTGTGCATAGTCCCAGAACATGTCCGTCAATCAATGTCAACATCCTTCCAAGCTCCGCTCTGACTGGCAACTGACAGTCAGTTATCTCCTGAATGTTAATTAATAATGAATACCCTTGTCACTGCTTAAACACACAAAATGTCTTTAAATGGTGGAATTATAAAAGTGGGGTTTGTTTTGTGAGAACAGGTATTGCATTTTCATTTAGTCCTTGTATTAAGGAGAGAAACAAAATCCCTTACTTAGATGTTGCACATCATTTGTGCTATCAGCCTGTCTTTTTTTTCTAAAAACCATTCATCTCTACTTGTCATGGAATTTCGAATCTTATCTTCTTGGATACATGATTTTTTACAACAATAATACACAATACAATGACTGTACCTCTAAATATGACAGAAAATCTTTAAGATAAAAGATCAAAAGTAGGTATGTCATTGTCTCCTCCTATGTCGCATTTGCTCAGGGAAAAGAAAAACTGTTTTAAAAAGATGTTATTTCTCTCCCTTGTTTACCAGTATTATTCACTAGCAATTCCACTGACAAGACTTTTTCAATAAGAGGCCAAGTAGAGACTTATTTTAACTGACAAACCAAAGTAGACAGACAAGCATACATATCATAAGGAAAAAAAAAATGCCTTTTAATCAGAAAATTAAGTGATATGCAACTAATTACAAGTGTTAAGTAAAGAGAAGAGACAGTCAGAGATCGCAGATTGAAAATTCTATTCCATCTGCACAGGAGGACATGATTTTCAACCCTGCTTACGATTTTAAGCACATGATACTTTCACACTTCCCAGCACCAGACTGCAGATGAAATCCGGCTGAGATGTCCATAGGTGAGATAATTAGGGGACAATGTGGAGCCTTGGGATTTGCTAACAGTTAAAACAATGTCCATTTCCTTCAGTTATCATTTGGAAGGACTTTATCACTACTCTTTTTTTCTAGTTAGTGCCAATAAACCTGACCACACTTGGAAAGCTGTCCATTTGTCTGTATAGCAAACGTGTCCCTGCACAATCAGCACAGAACAATGTCACAATTATAATATACTCAGTAAATAATATAACAAATGTTTTTTCCAGAAAAGCTACTGGTACGGAACAAACCTTTTCAATAAATTGAACAAAAAAATAAAATGGAGAGTTCTTTAATTTATTTTCTGTGCAAATAAATTGATCAAGAAAAAATATGTTGACATTTTGAAACATGAGAAATCAAATATTCAAGAGTCAATGCTTGATTTCAGCTAAGAGGCTGTATCATGGGCCTGATCCAAGACAATAAAATCAAGTAAGAATACTCTCTCTTTGTAAATATTCCAGTCATATCCCAAAACTATCTCTATGTAGCAATTAAAAACAAAACACCAAACACTACCTTAAAAAAAAATCTGTTCTATACAATCTTTTTCTTTCTAGTTACATTTTCTTACTTGATGTTTTAAGACTTCAAACAAAACCACATATTTTAACAGAAACAAGGGAAAAGATCAATATGTCTCCATTTGCTTTGACATACAAACACATCACTCCTTATAAGCAAATAATCAGTAGAATTCTCTAGTTCTACCATTCATCTAATAAACACAAATATATACACAATGCAAATAATTATCAAAACAAAATTAGGTCAACATTTAGAAACACTAGAACTCAAATAGTCAAGATTAAATGGTTCATATTTTATATGCATGTCTGTGTGTTTTATATATTACATATATTAATATAAATACATATATATATATATTTATATAAAAAAGAAAGCTCAAAACCTAAGGGAGTGGAATCCATCGCTCCATATGCATGGTTCTAACTGCCGCACTATGGGAAGAACAAGTTTCAGCAGTAGCTAATAAAACCTTCTAAAAGTGACTGCATGTCGGTTAATAGACATGCCCTATTTGAAGCAAGAGATCCAAGTTCAAATTCTCCTCAGCAAGAAAAATAATTGACCTAAGGCTGGAAAACTTGAGTTGAGTGAGATCATGTAAATATGGCCAGTGATCACAGCCACATGTTGCCCACTCAGACCATGTTCCACAGACAAATTTTTGAACGTGCAATTTGTTCCAGCATTAACAGAGCTGAGCTGTTTGGCACACAAACTGTCCAACTTCTAGGAATACAATAAACTTACTTATAAAGTCTCAATTGCCAACATTCTTCAAGAACTTCCATGATGGCTAAGCAAGGGTTCCAATATTTTAAACTAGAGATTTAATGAGTTTCTCAACACCAGCTATATCCCTCTGTGGACAGAAACTGATTGATTCAAATAGGCACCACACAGATTTTCATTAAATGTATCATTTCTTCTCAAAATCTACCCATATAATAGTTTAGCGTGAAAAAAAAAGACAGTACATTCAGGAAGTTCCAACAAATACTATGTTTACTACTCACAAATGAACACTAGCTCATAAACTGAGAGACTGAGGGATTTGGAGGCCACAAACCATTTTACCTTTTCAGGTCAAGTGGATCAGGTCATTAATAGAAGCTCCATACAACTCCTGAATTTTGTTTTGATGGTCCATCACAAGAGGATGAAGGACATCCTGCCCTCTCCTACACATGGGTTTAGACTTCAATAGGAAAATATGCACATGTACACTATATTAAAAGACTGGAAATAAAGCATATACATGGTCATTTGAGAAAAATTAGCTCTATCAACTGTCAGGGGACACTTGCAGTTTAGTCACATTATGAGAACACATCGAGTAAGACAAAGGCAATGTACAGCAGGTCACAGGCATATATGGCTACACGAGGCCACCAATTAGTCACCTGCCAGAAATCCTCCAAACAGCACCTTCAAGGCCCCTCCCCCCACCAGTTTAATCCACAGTGTTCCATCCACTGTAAAATGAATACCAGTCATCTCTACTGGATGATATATCACATCCACTACATGCAGGGAAAGAATAATAAGAATTTATAGCCACTAATTATGCTAGAGATTAAACATCTCACCAGTGGGATATGTAGCATCAGTGGAATTTTAAGGTCCCATTTACATCCACATCTCTGTATACATTTATAGCAGCACAGTATTACAATTCTGAAAATTCTAATAAAGCATGCATTTAAATATGTTTCATCAACATACAAGTTTCAAGTTTATGTATATGCTTACACTTACCTAAAACTTTAGCACTTTCCTCAGTAGGAAAATATCAACACATGATGTTACTCTCATTAAGTTAATGGGATTCTTGCCATTAAGTTCTGGGGATGCTGCCTCAGCCTGCAGTTCTACAGACAGTTTCCTGCACTAGGCATTGCTTCCTTAAAATACTTATTAATTGTTTAGTGAAAAGTAGAAACCACATTTTTACACTTTCTCAGCATGTTTATTTATGGTAATACATAGTATCAGATTTTTTTTTTGTTAAAAAAACCCAAAAAAAACAATCAGCAGTCAGCCTGCTGTAGACTTACTCCAGCCGCTCAAAAGCCTTAGTCTATTTCACACTTACACCAAGAAATAACTTTTGCACTTATGTATACTAAATACATTGCAAAATATTAACAGTAATTATGTTTCTCAATCATGTACATTCTTTTTTTTCCCCCATCAATCACACACATTTGAGGTATGTACTGATATCAGATGATATTAACAATTAGAGTTAATTAGACTTTTATTGGAAAAATGCTTGATGCTATTATTGCAGGAGAGCCATGTCTTGCCAAGAAATACATGTAACTAATCCAAATCATAAAAATTAAGAGGTTAAAGTATCAAATTACCCTGGGTAAAAAACCCTGATGTTTGTTACAGATGCGAGCAACTTTATCCTCCTTAAGACAAGCAGCGGGGCCACCATACTAAATAAAGCTGTACAGGTACATGCACTGACAGGATCTGAACTCAAGAAATACAATATTTGAGCTCAATTCTTATTGCACGCAAGTTTTATACTTGATTGCCTTTGCTACTCTGAATTAGACTTATAAATTAGCTTGATATTAAGCAAAATTTTCCAAAAAGGATATACTCGCAAAGAGATAATTTTTCCTAAATGGAAAATCTCTTCTTAATGAAGAAGAATAGAAGGAAAAAAGTGTTAAATACTGAACAGACACTCTCTTTTTTGTTGGTGTGTTGTGTTTATTAGGGAGACTCTATGAAGTCAGAAAGTCATTAATGGAAAAGTATACAAAAATACTTTCTCCAGAGCCACAAGGTACACATTGCTGATACGTCTGAAAGCAAGAAATGAAACATGAGATTACCACAGTTTCTGTCGTGAACTATTAACTGGATACTATTCACTTTCACATATAACATATATTTTTTATTAATATTAGGGACAAGAGAACTCATTGTGACAGCAGCAGCACAAAGATTAGGAAGTGCACAGGGATAAAAGCTTCTCTAAGTAATGAGAAATGTGTTCATAAAAAAGTCTTAAATACATTTGCTATTGCTGCTGTTTTCACAATAATGCAACATTATAGAAGAAATTAGACACACTGTTCTGTTAAACAGAGGTTTCTTTTTATGAAATTAAAGACAGGTAATGCTGACTTCAACAGTGAACCTGCCTTTTTTTTTGGTTCTCTCTGATGCCACAACACTCTGTGAAGAGTTACATAGGAAATCATATACATATTTTTCCTGTCCAGTGTTTAGCTTTTAATAAGCTCCCTGAATATAGTTTTCTAATTCTTTGAAGGAAACTCCTTCAAACTGTTTTACTCTCAATTTGGTTCCAACCTAAAGTTTTTATAAAAGTAGTATTTATAGTATCTCTAGGAGAGGCAAGAAACAACACAATTAAGTTATATGCATATAACTTATATAACTTATTATAGCACTTCAAAAGATACATTTTGACTTTGCAGATATAAGTTTGAACATGTTTTGTTTTCAATCTAAAAAGTGATAATCCACAATAAATTGTGTATGGCTTATTGTTTTCAATAACTAAATTAGCATTGCAGACAGAGCTTGCACAGCATAGGGCAAGCCAGCATTCCAGCATTTAATGCTGAGAAGCCAAGAAGCAAGAATTAATTTATAATCTACAGTTCAAGCAATAATAAGCAGGATATTAACTGAAAACCTACACTAAAACTATCTCCACAGTTTCCCAAGTAAAAACAGAAAGATATTCTTAAGGATTTAATACTGCTTAATACATAGGAACTGTTGTTGGGGAACCAATATTTTCACAATAACAGGGGAAGTTTGGGATGCATCAAAATTCAAAAGCTAATCTAGTTAACCAAACACTTTGCCCACATAATTTCCATTTTTTTTTTTCAGCTTCAGTACCAAACATAGCTCTTTCCATATGGTTGTCTCACTTCTTAAATAAAAACCTCAAATTCAGTCCTTTACTTAAGGTTCCTTATTTTCAGAGAATAATATATACTTTGAATTGCAGCTTTCTTGAACAACTTTCAACAGCATTTCACCATAGAGATAATAGATGTTTTACAGATACATAAAGTAGATTAGGTAAATAGTTATTAACATCTTCTTCTCTTTTATGTGATTGGTTCTTCCATTAAATGATCCCTACTTTCAGTTTCTCTGTAACCTACTAACTCTCTTTTTTTCAATTCCTGAAACCTTTTTTTCTGGATGGGTTTTGTTTTGCTTTTTCTTAAAAAGCTAACAGTCATATTTCATGGAAGGCATGTACACTTGTGATCCTCCTAAGGAGGATTATATGTCACTTCTCCCATTTGTACTCAGAAGTGAAAGAATATTTAAATTTATTTTTAGTGGCCTAATTCTGAGAGGTTAACAGAAACCCTGGACAAAAACAAAAGACTAACACCAAAACAAACAAACCAAAAAAACCTCTCAGAATTTCCAAGCAAGCAGGTTCTTTTTCATGTAGGAAAACTTTTTTATACTTAGAAACCTAGCAAACTTAGAAAATGATAGCAAAGCCATTAGATGCCTATTGCACCCTTCACAAAAGGTTTCTGGGCAAGAAAAGTTTGTTTCCTGCAAACAAAAGAAGAAGCAAAATGTATGGTTTTGGGGAACAGACTTGACAGGATGAGATTCCATTTCTAAATACCAACTAAAGCTTCATTTAGAACAAACAGCAGATAGATTTTATGGCTAAGGAGTTAATGGCCCAGCTGTTGAGCAACCGTAGCTAATTCAGTAGTGGCATCCCAGACCCGTAAAACAGACAGTTTAAGTGCTTCCCCTGTAACTAAAGGAGATATTACTAAAATTCTCTTAGATTTCATTGCTCGCCTTGTTTTCATTTCAAAATCTGTGCACAGCAGTGGATCTGACCAAAAAAAACCCAAACAACAACCATGCAGCAAATTTAGTTGAAGAAACTGGTATTCATCAAACCTCAAGCAAAATGCAAAACTAAAATTAATTCCTGGAGACAGCAGAAGCTGGGAGGAGAGGCAGGCCAGAGGGCAGTGGAGAAAGGCTGGAGAAAGAGCTCAACATTCAGCTATGTTATCCAACAACTCCACTTCTAGGATCTGGGCTCCTGATTGCCCATTTGCACGTGCTATTTCACCTCTTTCAGCCCTTCTGGAGCAAAACAACTAGTTTATTGGAAACTCAATCTGTCAGCAGCTCTACAGTTAATTCATTTTAGGGATCACTCTGATGGCATTATCAATGAAAACTAGATGGTTTTGACTGCCTTCATTACTTATCAGTTCGACTTCTCATCACCTTACTTCTCTCACATATTCATGTCACATTTGGGAGAAGATGCTGTATCACCAAAACTATGACAGCCTATAATCATACTTAGCAAACTAATTCAGATACTTCAGGCAAAGCAACACTACAAAAAAATCAATTGTATCTTAGGGCCAAAAGACAATGCAGAAGAGACCTGAAATAGGTTTTATGAAGCATGAAGGCACCAGTTTTTCCAAGAAAGCCCTGACCACTGAGAACAGTAGCCATTTTGTGTTGCTTCATTTGGAAACCACTTTTCAATGAGGTCATGTTTAACATAGCTCCTTTCCCTTTCTATTCTCTGTACTTTCACATCCAAAGAGCCGAAGAACATGAACAAAGTAGGTCAAAAAAATCCAAATTACTTAGATAAAATAATACATTTGTGAAACCATCCTTTTTATGAACACTAGACTTTTCTGAAAGAAAGATACAGCAAGAAAATATGCCTTTCTACCACACTTCTCTGACAAGCACGGAAGTCAGAAGACTACAGGGTGAATGATAGCCAAAATATTCAACTTCCTACAAATTCCAAAGGGGGCTTGAAGCAGAAATCAAAGCTCTGCATTTCATGATAGAAAAATCCTCAGTAATTCTTGACTATCTATATAGAAGGTCTTACTTTCACCTTAAAGTCTCTACTTTATTTTCCTGAACCCTGCTACGATCCTTTGCAAAGATACCTACCTTTTAATTTTTTTTTTAATCAAATAGTTCATATTCAGCTGTGTGTGGTGCCTGATATCAGATCCCACTGACCTTTATTTAAAAAGGAACAGAAAATTTATTTAGTATGTTAGGGGATAAAAAGGGAAGGAGATAGATGCTCTGCTGTTGAACTTCTACGGGCTTCTGAGAAAATGACAAGAGTCGGTGACACAGAGATACCCTCATTCTCTGCTCAGGTTCAATTAGCTGAAACTAATTACATTCTCTTCCCTAGAGTAATTTTGGAGGTAAATGGAAGGAAGGTAACTCTTCTTCAAAAAAGGAAACATTCAGAGTCTTGATGATATAAACGCCATTAAAAAGTTTTCTACCATTTTCCCCATCTCCACAAAGTAAAAAATTTTTAAGTTCGAATTGCAGGAATGTCAGCATAGGTTACTCAGGTTTCAGGTTGCCCAGAGCTTCTGTGACACACTCCTTGAGTTCAACTCTACACCCAATTCACAATATGTGCAACTTGGACTTTTTGAAAAAATGGTAATATTTGTTTTAATGACAACTTATTCACATTCCAGTCTTAATTCATTGACCTCTACCAATAAACTCCTGGCACATCAGCTCCTAAATGGAGTAACATTAAAAAAACAAAACACACAAGAAAGAAAAAAACCAACCAAACAAAAAACCCACAACCACACTAACTTTACCACAAATATGCTGCACATAAGGCATATTCAGTTTCTGGATCTGTTATCAAGTAGTATCTTCACAAAGTGAAGGCACAAAAAGTTGGTCCCAAGAAGAAAAAGAAGAGAAGGAACAGATGCAGCTTGCTCTTTGGCACAGTGCATAGCACTTGACAAAGTCTGGAAAGAAAAGCCTGTAGCTCCCTTTTTACCTCACCAAGACAAAATGTGCAAATAGCTATAATCCCCTCCGCATTTGGAGGCCAATAAAACAACTGTTAATGCATACAGTAGTATAATACATTTAACAGTAAAATGTGCCCATTTGGCTTTCCCTAGGAATGTGAATTTTTGGACTTGGTGCCGAGTCATCTATGTAATTTCTCAGTCCAGTAATATTAAGAGAAGATTCCTACCTTCTGAAATATCACTCTACTGCTCTGATTGAATAAATTTAATTCTCTCCCTCTCCACCCCCAACTAACATGAAATGGAGGGAAAATACATTCTATGAGAAGCTCCAGTAGAATTATTCTCACCTTCAAATATCAATCACTGATTGCAGTGTACTCCTTTAAATGCATAACACATCAACCGAACTCCACTGTGAGAAAAAGTCCAAGTTAGACCTACTGAGAGTCCACTACAGTTACTGAGAAGTCCATTGGGTTTTTGTGGTTGGGTTGTTTTTGTTTTTTTTTCTTTTAGTTGGTTGGCTGTTGATTTTTTTCCAGAACAGATGTAATACATGGTGTTAAAAGAACTGAACATGTCTAAGTACCTTTCTGGTACTGCTGATAGGAACCCTTCAAGATAATCCTTTAAAATATAGGACTTCCACACCTAAACCTAGTGCTACACACCAGCAGACCTAAGATCAACACTGAAGAAATAGTCTCCTTGTACATAAGCAAAACAATCTGCAACTGAAAGTTCAGAGGCTCACCTAGTTTTCTCACATTTGTTTCACACAGCTTTAAGATTTGGCTTTAAATTGCATTTGTGAACTCTCCAAAATTTGGCTCTCTCATGTACGTGTTAGACCACTGAGGTCACAAGGATTCTTTGGCACTCATATAGTGAGAAGTAATCAGTGTACATCCAAAAGGAAAAAAAAAAAAAGAATATTAACTCAGTTTGAAAGATCAACTTATGAAGAGGGAACACATGGGACCTCATTTTCCAGGTTATGTGTTTCACCACTCACAATTGTTTTCTTCCTTATCCTTCCCAACACCACAAGTTACTTATATTCATTAAAAAAAAATACCTCCAGTACAGAGTTGTGTATAAATCAAAATTCAATTGTTTTAGTATCTGAACTCAATAAATTTCACAAACAGGAGAGAAGCTGTATGCAAAAGGAACACAATATTCAATCACAGACAGCCAATCAAGCTAGCGTAACACAAATGAAAATCCCTGCTGAGTTACAGGCTGAAGAGCTATTTGGAACTATAATGTGGCCATCTACTCCTATCTTTGCTACAACACAGCTAGATAAGGTATTATTCTGTATCTTTAAAAGACCATCCTGTTGTGTTAAGTTAATTCAGCAGAGCTTTAGCAAGTGCAAGAGAAGAATCACAGGCTTCTGCCCATCCTGACAGAGCACAATGCTTTCTGCCCTGAGTAGTCCCAAAGAAGTCACACAGCATGCCAGGTACAAAGTATCTGCAGAAGTGAGCCCTCAGACAGGGCTACAAAAGCTCTGGGTTAAGGAGGCACACACCAACTTTCTTCCACTTGATCTGTTACACAGCTTGACAGTAACAGATAGCCAGTTGCATTAGTGTCAATGTTCAGATAAGTTTCTCTCAATATCTGTCACAAAAAACAGACGCAGTATCAGTGTGCCAGCTGTATTATCGGTCACTACATAGTTGATCATACTTAATAACATCCTCGAGCCCAGACAGGACACGCAGACAGCAATTACAAGCGTGTGCCACAGTCACCCAAATTGTTCTGACTCGGAGCTGCCAACTCGGCGTGCACTCGACGAGTGCCTGCCTACCACCTTTTCCCTCTCAAATACTTTAGCTTGCCTCAATATGGGGCCAGAGTTTGTTTTGAAACTCTTAACAGGATCACTGAAAGAAAAGAGGAAAAATACCATAAATGATCCTCTGGACTGCTTCCAGAGTAGCGTGTTCTCCTAGCGATTGCTTTGGAAGCAAGCCAGAAATGGGAAGTGTTCTTGCAAATGAGCACGCCACCAGGCTCAAGTACAAGTTATCATTTAATTCTTTTGTCAACATCAGCGCGGTTAGAAATTAAGAAGCCTGTTTAATAAACAGGTTACTTGAATTCCAGTTACAAACATCACTTTCCTCTCTATCCATCCCTGCCATGCTCACTCAGCTCATGTCCCCCACCCCCTTCCTAACTTACACTGAGGGTTTTTTTGGATATTTTCTCTCCCTTATTGAAAGTCAAAATTAGTATATTAATTACATCAATGATAACTAGGTCTGTAATCAAGAGCAAGTTAACAAAAAAAAAGGAAAAAAATCAATCACTTAGAAAAAAAAATTCTAAAATATCAACACAGACTTCTATGGGACACAGCACTTAATATTTTTAACAGACCTGTAATACAGTCTACTGAACGGTTTTGTCGGGGCAGTTTTTCACATTACAATTACTCCTAATGAGATCACCCTTTGCAGTGTATAAGACTTCATCCCTTCCCAACAGAACAATGAAAGATTTGTGTGGAGCTACAAAGGCCTCAGATCAACTCCACTCATTTCACCTTCTACTGAATTTCCTCATAAAAACTCGTCAAAAGCAGAACTGTGTTTTTTCATGAGGACAAGCTATTAATAAAGAGACTCATTTACTTTGCTTTAGGGTGTCTCTAATCCTCTACAGATTTTGAAGTCCTCACACAGGCACCTCAGACTCACTGAGTACTGCCTGCTTCGTTTTTGAGATTATGTACATTTCTCCTCTTCATAGATTTGTAGGGGTTTTTTTTCCAGTTTTTCACTTACAGTATTTCTCACCAACAAATGTCTGCCTATCTGGCAATAAATATGGTGATATATAACTCCTTGTGTTATCTGGTGATAAAAATAATAGACCTTGTATTAAATGTACATGAAAATACCTGTTTTCAAACAAACTGCAGGTTCTCTTGTTTTTACTGGAAGCAAAGACAATAAAATATTCTTTCTCAGGCTAAGCAGAAATGTCTTATGCCTGTAGCCTCAGTGACAGCAATGCTAAGAGTAAGTATAATTCTCAGAACATGGTTAACTGAATTAGTCTGAATCAGGAAGCACAACTCAGTAGTCTCTAATCTGCTAGTATTTTATAATAATCACAATGATCCCACTGCAAGCCAAAAGTTTAGAGTTAGTTTTGTGCAAAAAATATTATAGAAAGGAAATCATACTTTATTCTGAAAATCTGATATTCTGTTTGCAATATCTATCTTGTGTTAGAATTTTTACACACTTGACACAAATCTCTGGATTGGTTTTGATTTTGTGCGTATTCTTCCCATTACTAACCACACCTCATTCCGTTTACTACATCCATTTCAGTTTCCTTAAAATTGTCACAGATCATGTGAAAGAAGAAACTGTTCACCTACTCATACCTGACATTATTGATACAATGTTCTGTGATAGGTATGACTTACTCAGCCTTACCAAGAGGTACAAGAAACAACACCTTAACCGGTTCATAATATTAGTCCTGAACCTATCGTTATACTTCTCACGACTACAACTTTTTTTCTTTAAATTTAAAAGTGCATTATGCAACCAGTGATCTTCCTAATCAGACAGAATGACTGATTTAGATAAACCAGTGTGAATTTTACAGATTGAGGATCTGAAAACTTTAAAAGCAGACTGATGACGCATTTCTCTTGGAAAAAAAAAAAAAGAAAAAAAAGAAAAAAAAGAAAAATCTAGTAGAACATGACCTGTAATTTACAGCAAGTTGTGTGTTTACTTACGTTCACATGTGTCTCCTTTCTGCTGGTATCCTGCTTTGCAGATACATTTTCCAATAGGCACTAACCATTCTCCCTCCGCGCTGCAGTGCATCTTCGGCGAGTTCTCTGCCTCCTCCTCCGCACTGCTGACACAAGTTCCTCGCACTTCAACTAAAGAGGAAAACTCTGAGCCAGTCACTGTGTCAGGAAAAATAGCTAAGTTCTCAATGATGGACCAGCACTTCTTGTAGTAGACTTTGACAGAGACCAAAGCAATGCAGGCCCCTACGTCCTGAAACGCAAGATAGAATCCTTTTTTGGACAAAGGTCCAATTTCTCTCACCTCTGTGTTAAGTTTCATTTTTCTCTCCCCAAGATCACCCTGGGTAAAACTTTCATCTGCTGCAATAGTGTCTATTTTTACATACTGGTTTTCTCGGATATTCCTGCCAGTGTCGTAGTCTGTTTCATAATAATACAAGTTAAAAGTTTCTTTACAAGTCCCCAGAACTCCAGGAAGACTGTTACAATCCCTCAGAGTGAATTTCAGTTCTACAAAAATCCTTTGTGCATTGCTTTTTGCAATCCAGTTAGTCCGAAGCCAGTTGTTTTGGTTTGATTCCATCACCTGGCATACCTGGTATGTTCGTATAGGAGTGTAGTTTTCATCCAGTCCACTAATTTCTTCCCACTAAAATGATAACAAACAGTTAGTAATAAAGAAGAAATATGTCACCAGATGTAACTACTGTGTATTTTAAAAAGCTTCACACAACTCATGTCTCCCTTCTTTTCAACAGTATGTTATTGTTAAAAACACTCTTAAACACATAAATGAAGAAAATATTTATTAATGCAGGAGTAGGCTCTCTCTCCCTTCATGTTTTTCCCACATACAGCTTCTAAAAATCATTGTCATATCACGGGCACAGTTGCAAAGGGGCAGCTTCAAAAAAGGCTGTTTAGCATACCAGGTTCTGATTTCACCCTTGGCTTACACACTTTTCTTTAAGGTCACAATGGTTTTGAGTAAGCAAAGAGCAAAAGGAGGGAGGCAGCTTCTCTTCCAAAGAAACCTAACATGAGTGGAGTCTTAGAAACTGAAATTGCTCAGCATTAGCGTATATAAAACTTGTGCACGCAAAACTTCCAATGAAACTTGCAGTTGTATAGAAAGCATGGGATCAGGTCCTGAAACTCATGAGTCAGATGATTCCCACCGCTATGTGACCAAAGTGGCATAGAGAGAGGGCAAGAGAAAATGGAGAGAATTAAAACTCTGAGAGCAAGAAAACATTTTGCTTGTCTCCTTTTCATTCGGTCCACCTTCTGTTTTATTTACAAACTGAAAGGTTTGTAAATATCAGCTCCTCCTCACCTCACCTTTTGTCCAGTGGCTGCACTCATGTTAGAAGGGGCAAACTTCATTTAGCTGGGAGTTCAAATGAACCATGAGACTACATACAGAATTAAAAATAACCCATATGAACTGAAAGTTCAGTGGTTCAAAGCCTGAGTTTTGTTGATGCTCTCTCTTTAGGTTACCAAGTGTGTAATGAGCTCGTAAGCCTTTAACAATCCCAGAGTCTTTAACAGCCTTTGGTAGCGTGGGAATTTGCACTCCCAGCAATGGCAAACCTTCCACTGAAATCAGCCAGGCAGATCTGCCCAGGTGTAACCAAAATACTCCTTGTCTCTCACCTTTTTTCACATTTCTTGTAACATTTCATTGCCTGCAGAAACTGCAGCTGTAATAAATTAGAGGCGGGTGGTGAGCCATCATCACCGCAGGATACAGGCAACCATGACTTCTCTAGATGGCACTTAGCCCTCTGGCCCTGTGTCAATAATGCACTTAAGCTCATGCTTAAGATCAGTGACTGTACTTATGAGCTTAATGGTAAGCACATGCTTAAGTGCTTTGTGGGACTCATATAGTCGGCACCTCTGCAGGATAGAGCATCCACTGACATTCCTCACACCGGCAACCAAGCATGGAAGGCACTGGTTTCCCACATCAGGAGCCACACAGTGTACATTACTCTGCAAACCTATTTGACAGCAAATGAGACTATTTAAATGTTGTTGTCTGTTTCAGGAAAAAACAGATGTGGCTGAATTGATGCTGGAAGTTATCACCACGAAATATATCACAGCTGCAGATGCTGAAATGCACAGAAGTTGTAAATATCAAAGCACATTTCAAGGACCTACAGTTAATATAGATGAGATATATACGGCATTATACATGCATATGGTATTAAATGATTGAAATAGATTATTAAATGCTCATGGAGTTAACTGAAGTGATTGCATATGGAACTGTATTAACCTCTGAACAAAAGAATGTCTATCTTCATAACAGATTTATTAGAGCTGAATGAGTCATTTTTTTTTCACCTTTATAAGACCTAGAACTAACAAGAAAAAGAAAAAAAGGGGCCCTGGACTGAGACAGTTTTGGCTGCACCACAATAATAAAAAAAAAAATCTCCCCATTAAAAAAAAAATCCCATCAAGATGACAAAAAAGGCATAAAGCCTAAAATTTTGCTGATTTTCATGTTCTTCATTTCATATCAGGCAGTGCTATGTCCTTTGGGTTTCTTTGAGATGGTTTGGGTTTTTGTTTTGTTGGTTTTTTTTATTATTTTTATTTTGTGTAAGCATTCTTCCCTTAAGACACCAAGCCAGATTCTGCAGTCAGATATTCAGTAAGACAATGCATTGTATCTTTGACACGGAAGTAACTCCCACGCACCACACGACAGAATCTGTCTCCTTGAGTTTTGATGTGGACTGCTCCACCAAAACAAATCACCATTCCCCTCCAAAACACCCAACAAACTGAAACAAAGAAAAAAAGTAACAAACAAAATAAATGTTACAAAATCAACCTACACTTCGTAATACAACACAAATGAGTTTTCTCAGAGTCAAAATCCTACTACATGAGACTGGCTAGTATCAAAGACCTTCTTATGTTACAGTCAAGGAAAATAATACAAAAAACTAAATTCACACAAGAAGCACTACTTTTTGTGATCCCTAGCATTAAGCACTGGAGCTATTTTTCCATATTTTCCCAAAGCCAAAAAATTAAGGAAATACAATTTATTATGCGGTTATGTAATCAGAGTGCTCTGCAAGGAAAAAAAAAATATATCAGTACTTCAAGGTGTTTTCACCTATGGCAGCTGAGGTCACCATTCATTGAAGTCTTCTTATAGTGATCAATTTCACAGAAAGAAAACTCCACTTTTCTCTGTCCTACTGCAAAATATGGTGTTATACTTGCAATTCAATTTGAATATGCCCTGTTCTATTGGTTTCAATTTATGGTATTCTAACTTCTTAGTTATCTTAACAGCATTAAATGTAGCATTTGCAGTTGAATGAGGCATTTAACGAGTGTCTGACTGATATATTCTGTACTGTGATGATGTAGTAATTTCCATCAAAATTTTGTGTTCATTCCCATGAAATTTTTATTGCATAGTAAATAATTCAGTAATTAAAATTAGAAAAACATTTATTTTCAAAATTACATTATTAAGATGGTACTTTTACGTTAATTTACAGGAAACTTTTTCTGACCATATTCACACATACAAATCTAGCCATTAGTTTGATTCACTTTTAGTTCCTGATTGAAATTGGCTTCTACCTCTGAAACTTGCCTTTCACTATTTGTTGAATTTGACTCTACTTTCACCTTTCAGTATGCTGACATGTGTAACATGTGTTGACACATCTTTCATTATCTACCGGTTAGCTTAATATAAGTGCCACCAAGCTAATCTTTCAAACACCTCTGGTAAAGGCTTCAACCAGTGCACAACACTAATGCTGAGGTTATTAGCTATCATACACATTGAGTCGGCATTACATTCTCTCTGAAGTCCTTAGATTAGTTTCCAGTTTATGCTTGTTTTGATACTACAACCTTGCTTTTAAAGAAAGACACTTTCACATTTTCATTCTTCTTATTTAACGGATTTGTTACACTTTTATATCCCTACTCACACTTCACGCTTCTCTGGCTCCAGATTTCTTAATGCACTGAAGATTAAGGGACTGATCCCCCAAGTTCTTGTTTGTGCAAGGCGTCACAACAGATTCAGCAAGACTGTTTCCATGAGCAAGAACTGTCCATATAATTTATGATTTGTCAGGCTGAGTTCATGTAGGACTGAGTTAAGGTAAGACAATATATCCATTACATCTTTCTGAAAATGTTCTTCCTCAAGGCTTGAGGAAGAGGTTTTATAACATTTTTAATTCAGACTGAAGGCAGCATATCTCAGCTTTACATAAAATAAGACAATAACACTGATGCTTCTAAACATCTCATTTTTTATAATGATGTATTTTACAATGGCACACTTCATAGAGTGCCATGAGATTAATTTGTACGCAAGCTAGAGGTGGCCTTAACCACATAATTCATGCCTAGCTCCAGATATCAAGCTCCTCAAGACTTGGGGATGTTTCAAGTTTGGAACGTCATTTCAAACACATCTGCAATATAAATGTTTTTATTTTAGAGCACTTCAATCTGTGCTATTCAATTACAAAGAAAACATCGTAAACAAATTTATGATCACCCATTCTACAGAAAATGAAAAACATATTTTTAGAAAGTTTCCACACAGAAGCAGATATGTTGTTTCTAAAGGAAGAAGAAAAAAGTGATTTAAAATACTGTGCTATAAATATACAGTGTAATCCTTTGTACAGCCCAAAGAAATACACTACAAAACATAAAGGTACCAAAAGTTTCTAAAGAGCCACTTGCTTTTAATTAACTTACACATTCGTACACTGTAACCTGAGGTTTCAGTCTAAAAATGAAGAAGCTATAAACACTTGGTATGATTACTGAGAGGAATATGAGGGGGAGCTAGTTTAAAGCAGGTCTTTCAACTGCTTCAGTAAAATAACTACTCATCCCTAGGAACTTAAGTTTTGCCTATAGTACTTACCCCATTGGGAGGAGAGGAAATCCATTCCAACTCTGTCTGTTGTGCTTTAGAGTCCAGCAATATTACTGAAAAAAAAAAAAAAAGGGAAAAAAAAATGAAATCCCACAGCTTGTTAAATATAACAAGGGGGGATATAAAACTAAGGAACAAAATATTAATTTTAAAAAGTGATAGAATTAATATAATTTTGCACAAATTAATATTCTTTCTTCATATTATTAAAAAAATTATCTGCAAACACAACTAGGCATTTATTTGTAAATAGACAATTAAATTATGTACCCCTCACATACAAGCAGATGTACATAAATCTTTACAATTTCATTGCTTAAAACAAAGTGAGGGGTTTTTTAGTGCTCTGAAGTGCTACTAATCAGTCATTAAGATGCATGCTCCCTCCCTCTCCTTTTTCATAAGGACATTTTCCATATGCTGGTTATTACAATCAGCTTAAAGCACACAGACACAAAAACATTTCAAAACATTTCCAAACTGATTTAGACAGGACTGGTCTATACCTTGCCGAGAGTTGCACGAAAAAGCAATGATCTTTTTTGAGTGTCAAAGTGAAAAATACTTCCCTTTGGTGATAAAGCATTAATTCTGCAAATAAATGACAACCAGGAATACAGAAAATAAAAGACTCTGCAATTACCTCACACCTCGCATACACAAAATCAGACTAATTCACTTTATGGTAATAGCTTCCTAAAATCTCCATGTCATGGTGACATTTATATACAAAAATGTATCAGTTCTAGCAGCACTACAATTATTTTCAGCTAAATGTAACCCCACCTCCAAAAGTGGTTAATCACAGCCTAATAAACCAACTCCTTAGTAACATTCCTAATTTGAACCTATTCCATATATCTTTAGCTATAAAGCTATTTATAACTTTATACACAGCATTTATGTACTAAGATATTTAGATGTGTGACTTAAGGGTGTAACTTGAAGCAACTTTTGTCAGGTCTATCGAAACAGTTTCAATTCTGGCTTTGGTTCTTTGTCCAAGCAGAATTTAACACAAAATTTCAGCCAATTACTAAAAAGATAAGACGCCTAAAAAAGTTATTTCATAGAGTAATACATGGAACGTTAGCTGAACACAAAACGGTAGCTTCCAGGCCTGTATTTCAGTAATGAAGTGGAACTACTCATTAAGGAAGTTTGATAGTCTCCCTCTAGAAAGATTACCTGCTATGTCATTAAGGTTGGATTCAAGGGGCTTTACTTTGTAACACTTTCTTTAGAAAAGCAGGTGGTGTATGTGGTGGCTTGTTAAACAAGAACAGTTATAATGGTACTGAAAAAAAGGTACCACTAAAAATTTAACCGTTTCAGCACCAGCACAACACACTATGGCTGCAATTCATTATACTTTTTATTTGGCAGTAATTCTCCATCACGTAGCAACGGGTGAGCACATCAGAGAAAGAAAAGATAAGAAGCAAACAAAACACACAAAAAGAAAACCCACAAAGAAACAAACAAAAAAAAACCCAACACACAAACCCTGCTCTGCAAACACCCCTTGCAAAGAAATGGTGGCGTTCCTTCTGGCATCCAAAGTTACCGGGGAAGAGCTCTCCAAGCCAGCGGCTGCTGCCCTGCTCCCAGCGCGGGGAGCCCCGTGGCCGTCACGGCTCGTTCAGCAACGCGGGGAAGCGATGCGGAGGGACGGCGCCGCGCCCTGTGCACCCCGCCGGCAGCCGCGGGGGGTCCGCAGCCTCCCGCGCTCGGAGCGCACTGGGACCCCAGCGCGGTCCCTCCGCGGGGGAGCTGCGGAGAGTGAAAGGAGGCGGAGATGCGGCGGGCGAAGCGCGGGGGCGCGGCCTCGAGGAATGGGCTCCGCGGGGCTCCGCGCAGGCGGGGAGCAGCGGCCTCTCGCCTCCGCGGGGAGCCGCAGTCGCGCTCCGGGCGCTGCGCGGAGGTGCGCGCAGGCGGCCGCGCCCCCGCGCCGAAGAGCGGGGCTTGGCGGCCGAGCCGCAGCGGAGCGCCGGTCCCGCGGCCGCCCCCGCCACACCCCCGACAGCCGCGGTTCTGGGAGGAAGCGCCCGGGACAGCGGTCCCAGAACGGAGCCCCGAGCTCTCGCAGCCACGGAGGGAAGGGATAGCCCGCTCCCCGTGTCTGCGCTGGCTCCGAGGGTCCTGGCCGCTGGCAGAGGGCTCCGCAGGTAACGCGGTCACTCCCTCGCTTAGACAGACGGACCCTGCCCCGTTCCTCTCTAGCATCTCACCGCGGCTTCTACTGAACTACAGAAAGGAAACTCGGAAAACTTTTCAGCCTTTTACCCCTCCCATCCCTCTTCCGTACCCAGCGGGGAGAGGTAGGAAACCCCGCGGGGCTGATGCCGCCACTGGCCCTTCGGCGGGGCCAGCGGTGAAGCTGCAAAGTTACTTTTTTTTTTTTTAACTCGCTCTTTTTTCCGCGGGAGTTTTCTGCGCTTGCAGCAGGTAGCCGCTATCAATTCCTGTCTGCCGCTCGCCCCCTCCTGACCCTCCTTTGGCTAGGTGATTTTCCCCGAAAACACTGACATGACACATGCACACTCATAGGTATAGATGCATATATAACCACCCACACACGTATAACAGAAAAAACCGGGACAGGCTACCACTGGGAAGCACCGGCGTAGCCCCGATCACAGAGCAATCCGTAGGGCAGAGCGGGGCAGGCAGTCCGCACCCTCCCCGCCTGCCTCCCTGTCCGTCTGCCCAGCCCTTCTTCGCTCTCCACCCCACGGCTACGCGTTAGTGCTCCCCGTGTGAGGGTCTCTGTGCTTTACAGCCCCTCCAAGTAAACTTTCGAAATGCTGCTATGGAAAAGCTCCCTCCTCTTTCCCTCTCTAACCTCGCCATCGACTTCGTCTTTTAAGGGCAGAGGACATTTTAATTGAGGCATTTCTTTAAGCTCCATATAATATTTTATTGCATGCCAGAGGATTGATGAAAAATACTGACGCATCCAGCTGAGGCGGGGAGGGGGGGAAACCCCAAACATATACATATGCAGAGGCACCGAAACTGCCCTGACTTCCCCTCCTCTGTCATGTCGTGTGTGTCGTCCCCCCCGCCGAAGATGGAGACGGACCTTCGCCTTCGGCTGTCAAGCGCGAGCAGGGCGCTCCTTTAAATCATTTCAGATTTTCTCAGCGTGAAAAAAGAGATTCGCAGATGGGCTTTGTGAATTGATCTTAAACACCTCCATCAGTCTCTGATACAAAACTGCCTGGTTTGTCTCCGTGCGCGGGGGAAACAAATGTGCGGGGTTCGCCTTACACAGATACCAGTACTGGACTGATGGGATCCGGGAAGCCCCGTTGTGATACACAAATGGTATAGAACACCCATCCCTAAACCTCTCTCCAGCGATGCCGAGGGACAGCACACACGTTGCAGGCACACGACGCCAGGCCGTATGTCTCCTCTAAATACATGTCCAGCCGGCATGGCCGGGACGCGCAAAACTGCACCCTGATGCTCCTTCCCGTGGTCTGTGCCCAGCCCCGCTGGGCCAGAGCGCTGCAGGCCCCCGGCGGGGAGCGCCCCGCAGCCCCAGCCCCGCGCCGTGCCTTGCCTCCCACCAAATGTCCCGAGCCCCAAAACTCGGCCCTCAGCCCCTGTCCAAGGGAGCAGCGAGGTAACCCGCCCTCCCTGCACCTCCTAGGGAGGATCAGGGCTGGCACGGGAGAGGGACGCTCCCCTGCACGGATCCCCGGGCCGGGGGCTCTCCGAGCCCCATTCCGACTCATCACGTGCAAATGCCGCGCAAACCTCATTCCTGGGAGCAAAGGCAGTTGTCTCGGTCTCTCTCACACACATACGCACAACCCCCAGTGAATGCCGTGCTTTTTCCTCCCTCCCACCTAAACTAAAAAGTCTTTTTTTTTTTTT